>JARQOC010000006.1:119858867-120287833 GCA_033576535.1 Allobates femoralis
TCGTTCGCGAGGTCGTTTAAAAAAATCATTGCGTGTGACGGCCCCTTATGTTGATCATTTCTCTATTTTTTGCACATATTTTAACTCATAAAATACTATTAATTTCAATAACCTGCATTTTCTCTGGTACATGTCACACGGAATGACACACAGACACACATGGATACCCGGGCTTGCCATATGAAGATCAAAAATGGACTGCGTAGTACATGCGTTTTTTTCAATGGATGTGTGACTCTGGCCTTGAGTAGAGAGCATTGTTTCAAGGGCAAAATACTGTGCTGTTCTATAATACAACTGTATAAAGCAAGGTCTGTCATATAAAATAATGTTTGCAATGTTTGCATCTTTACATTTCACTAAAGCCGGATAAATCCTGGGCCTAAAAAAAAGTGCACGTATGTTAACAGAATTACCATATGGAAGCCTGACATCTCTAGTTCAGCCACTGGCAGTAGTTTACATGTTTATCGGAGGAAATTTGTATATGGCCTTACTGGCTCAAAGAAGGTTGAATATGAATAATGACTTACTCAGTGCAGCAAGTTATGCATTCGGTATCACATGTGCACTTAGAGCAGTCACTTGCTTCCCATTCTTCTCCAGTGAATGAAAATGTCCATCCTTCCAGCAACCTGAAACATATAATGCATCAGTCTCCTTGTGTTGGTATATTTGTGTGTGAATGATCTGAGATCGTTGGCATTTGCAGCACCATTCACTTGTGTGATATGTTTACATATAGAATACATACAGGATACAGTGCAATGTATCTATTGCCTTATATACCTTATTTCCTGTATAAAACCTGTTTCATACTTTCCAAGTTCTGCAAGTAAAAAAGAGGCACAACACAACAACAATTATATGACCATGCCCCTAAGCAGACTACAGTAGTCACACCTATTTACCATTAATGCATTTTCAATGCATTTTACCCATCAGTTTTCTGTCCATTTCCATTTTGACGTAGTAAGCTTATAATATTTTTATATGTATTTATTGGTATCATGTTTTTTCTTTGTTTTTGCTCTTTTATATTGCAATTTTATTTTTTTAAATACTTATACAATTTTTTCTTACTTTTTTAACTTTGTTTTAATTAACACAAGCATTGCAATTTATTATACCTGTCAGTTTTAACACTGACAGAAGCCTTTAAGAAGCTTGGTGACCCAGAGGTCGTCATGCCGACCTTGGGTTGCTAGGGCAATGATCAGACCTCCATGATCACATCCTCTCCCAGCCTTCTAAATGCTGTGATCCCTATTGATTGCTCCATTTAGAGCAGGGGCGGCAAGCTCAAGGCCTCAAGGGCTGCCAACGGTTCAGGTTTTCAGATAGTCCTTAGGGCCACTTTACACACACCAACTTATCTGTCCAACTTCCGAACAACTTACTGGTTGCAGTGAAATCATGGACACATTGCTCCATTTTGTGGCTGTGTACAAATGGAACAATGTGTCCATGATTTCACTGCAACCAGTAAGTTGTTCAGAAGTTGGACAGATAAGTTGGTGTGTGTAATGTGGCCATTAGAATTGCACAGGCTATAATATAATCACTTGCATTGGTGATGATTCCAACCTCTGTGCAATGCTAAGGAAATCCTGAAAGCATGCACCGTTGTCAGCCCTCGAGGCCTGGAGTTCGCCACTCCTGATTTAGGGGCTTAAAAAGACTGTGGCAGTTCAGGCACTACTCTTGGTTGTGAGGGTTGGGGGTTCGACTGTCTTATAAGCTGAACTCTCACCGCTATTGTGTGGCACAGCTCCTGTGCCTGCATGAAAGCCATGCTGTACCCCTTACATCATAGGTCAGTAACCTCTACCCAACCATGATGTATAGGGTACATCATAGGTCATGAAGGGGCTAAAGTATGTTTTTCGCTTAAACACAGTAGTATTTCAGAGTCAAACATACTTTAATAAAATCATACAGTCAGAGTTTGATATATGCTGTTTGTGGAGCTGCTGCATGAATCTGCTGTTAGGTTCTCTTTAAGGGTACCTTTACACGCCACAACCACAGAAGACATTTTTGGCGGCGATATTTTGCCCTGGAATTATCGCCGCCAAATTGCCTCCTAATTGCGGCAGGTATTTCGGGAATTTGGCAGCGATAAACCAAATGTCGCCTGGTTCCGATTTCAGAGCAGTGCGAAGATGCCTGACATTACCAATCCAGGGCTTAATGACAAGCTGTCAATCATCAGTTGTCATTAACCCCTTTATTACCGGGTTTGCTACTGGCACCAAGGCAACTGGAAGAGCCTGGTAAAGCACCAGCATTTGGCGCTTCTACTGAATGCGTCAAATTTTGGGCGGCTTTGGGCTGCTATTCTATAGCATGGGGGGCCTGATAACTATGGGCCCCCACCACGCTGAAAATACCAGCCCCCAGCTGCCTCATTTTACCTTCGCTGCGAAAAAAAATGTGTGGGCTTCACCTTATTTTGAATTGCCTGCCAAGGTAAATTAGGCAACTGAGGGTGGCAACCCACATCTGTCCGCTTTACCTGTGCTGAGCATGAAAAATACAGTGAAGCCCTATGCATTTTTTCCATTGTTTATTAATTTTACATGCTATGACGGCAGGTTGGTTGGCAACCATATGACAAGCACATACACTGGTACAGATTGTGGTAGCACAGTCTGTTTGCAACAGCCAATCACAGAGGCTCTCACATAGAGTGAGCATCTGTAATTGGCTGTTGATGGTCAGAACAGTGAATGAAGCTTTGAGTGGCTCTGGAAGCAAGCAGCGGGAGACTGGTAAGATAATCTTGCTATCCTATCATCTATCTATCTCTGTCTATCTATTCTAACTTTTTACAGCATAGGAAAGACCATGGTAAAAACGATGTCCATGTGCTGTCAGTGTGCTGTCCATTTTTCTCTCGCACTCATTGACTTGCATTGGTGAGACTAGCACGATTATTGGATCCAGTTGCAGAATGTTGCAACTTTTTTCTCATCCAGACTCTCGATAATAAAAAAAACTGAACACAAAATTCATCTGCTCAGGCTCAATTAATAACATTGGTCAGAGTGTAATGTGAGATTTTCTCACATTGCACTCGTCTGATACGCTGAAGTGTCTAAGTCCTAAGTGTGCTGGCCTGTGGCGGTTTCTCCCTCAACAAGAAGCAAGCTCTTGCTGCTAGAGGGAGGATTGTATCTAGAGGGACATCTTCGGGTGTTGCCGTCGAGAGGCCAGACAATCCATCCTATGTGTGTGTGAGGAGGCTGCTCGTGATTCATAACTGAAGAAAACTACTGTTTCCCCCGTTGTTTCACAGAACTTTATTGCACCTGGTTTTCCTTTGTATTTACAACACCTACAGTAAGTCCTTAACTCGGGCACTGCATACGCACTTTTTGGCGGGTTTTGTGAGAACTGTCCTTTTTGGCTCTAAATTGAGGTAGTGGCAGGCAACTGGTTCTACAGGCCTGTATTGGACTAAAATAGAATTATATGGCACATAGAGTACAATACTCAGGTATCTTGTCTGATGTAGTGTATATATTGGGGATATAGTATTGGTGTTCAGTTTGTTAAGCATAGTGCTGCTCCAAGTCATGCTTTGCTGTGTACCCACTAATTTACACTGGTTTAATAGAAAAGAGGCTTCCTGGTTTCTGTGGTTCCTGACACATCGGAGGGAGTCTTTGGGATAGCACTTTGATCTTGGCCTTCGTATCGGGTATAAATATCCCTAGTAAAAGATATTTTTGACTACTGATTGTCTGGTTCTGTTTCAGTTTGTGACCCGCTGTACCTAAGTGAATCCCTCAGTTCTTACATATGATAGCAACACATACAGTACATTATACAAACCCATATACCTACAGTCATATTATTGTGCTTCCACCACAGTGCAAATCGTGCTTCCACCACAGTGTCTCATAGCAGATTGCTCCTGTTTGCGGATATGTGACCACATCAAGCACAGTATCCAAATACTATGCACTGCTGGCCTCTGAAGATTCAAGCAGTGAATTATTTTGAAGAACTGTAGCTATCGGGAATGCTCTACCCCAAGAAATTAGGACTGTCCACAACTTACACAACTTTAGGCACTCCCTAAAAACACATCTTTTTAAGGCTGCCTATCATGCTCAATATGAGAAATTCTTTATACTGTATAGAACCCATTCACTATTTTTCTGGACATATCTCTACTTGAAACTCTACCAAACCTAAAAGCTCTACACAGATTGGCTGGTGACCATTCATGTAACTATTTCTATCCCCATCTTCCTCAAGATGCCTGGACCATCACTGTAATAAGCCCCTGCACTTTGTGTAACCCCCATCTCATTGTAGATTGTAAGCTCTTTTGAGCAGGGTCACCATTATTTTTGCTTTAATTATTGTATTGTAATTTTTACATTGTTTCTCTGCTTTAATTATTGTATTGTACTTTTTACATTGTTTCTCTACTTGAATTATTATGTTGTATTTTTTACATTGATTCTCTACTTAAATTACTATATTGTATTGTTTTTATATAATTGTTACCTATGACGGTTTGTATATGAACCACTGAATTATAAAGCACTGAAGAATATGTTGGCGCTATATAACTAAAGATTATTATTATTATGTAGTGTGAGCCTATCTGAAAGATGTCACATAGCATCACACTAAATAATGCTAGGTGGGCCAGCAATTACATTGTAATCAATGCTAATTACAGTCACTAACAATGATCAAACTAACAAATTAATGATACACTAATAAGTTTAATTAATGATTATTAAATACGAATGACACTTTAATTATAATTTTATAGGCAATAACCTTTGTCTATTGTTACCTGCCTCGGGGAATTTTGAAATAATTTGTATTGAATTTATTTTCAGATATATTTTTTGTTGGGTGTGTTTTTTCAGTTTTAATGGAAGTATTACAATTTATATTTTATTATTAATCCAATTGGATTAGACTATTAATAAGGATTTATCCTTAATCTCCTTAATCTGAAATCCGTGCACCAACGTTATGCTATCATTTTGTACTGGACCTTAAAATGCTACAAGTACATTGGAACTTAATACATTATGGTTCCCAATCCCAATGTTTGTGTTTTTTTTTTGTCTTTTTCCATTTTTGTATGTTTTTTTTTTTTTTGGTGGGGGGTCAAAATCATTGCAGCCAGATGATAGCTCTGAGTTCATAGGGAGATATTAAATGCAAGTCACACAGGGTGTTTTTGTGGCATTCTGTAGTTACTGTATTTTTTTAATCAATTTGTGTAGTTTTTCACCCATAGATTTTCATTGCTTGTATCTTTTGCCATAAATAGAACACTATTTGTTGAATTTTGGGTAATACAAATCATATGAGTTTGTTATGGTGGACATTGAAATCATATAGTCTATGAATCACAGGTCACGTAATAATAAAAATCTTATAAAAATATGTAAAAAAAATCCCCAAAATTATTTTCAAAATGCTGGTCTAGGTGACAAAAATGTACAGTACCTTTGTCAAATTAAAACCAATCAGGAGATATTTCACAACTCACCATTTTTCTGTTGACCATATAATGAGCGTTTATGAACATTATGACCAATTTTCCCATTTTGTTCCGTTACGCACTGAGCGCTACATAAAGATATCATGGTCGCTACCACCAGAATATGCAGCAAGGACGCCTATAGATAGTAAAAAGTATGCATCAGTGATAATCAGAGTTATGTTTACTGATGGTTGACCTTATTGCTAATAGACTTTACTCCAGTAATGGTTTTTACATTATAGGCTATGTTCACACGGTGCGTTTTTGATCCGCTTTTACTTGCACATTTTTCTCTTTTTTTTTAGCTGGAAATCTGGATCTGCTTTTCAAAAAATCGCATTAGAAATGGATCATCCGTTTGATCCGTTATTTATCCATGGTGCATTTTTTTAGCCCACAGACAATGGTTTCAATGGGAAAAGCGGATCAGAAAGGCGCACCCAGAATTGACGCTCATTCTTTTTCAGGATCACTTTTAAAGGGAAAAACACACCAGGTCATGAAAGCACAGATTGAACAGCAAAAGTAGAAAACCCATTTACTTTGCTGGGATTCCATTTAAGTTATGTGTTCACTGCATTTTAAAGACAAAAACGGATCCAAAGAAACGGATCAAAAGTGCACAGTGTGAACATAGCCTTATATTATCTAGTGATTGTTGCATTTTTTAGTTACATCACACTTCAGTTCTTGCCTGAAATAAGGTTTATGGGTTCTTTGGTTAGCTGACAAATGATGGTGAAACTGATGTAATAGAGGAACTTTAAGGATATATTCAGACACAGCATTTTTTGAGGATCCGTTTTTGCAGTGCAGTGAAACGGATCAATTTCAGAGATTCCCAGCAAAGTTAATGAGTTTTCAAGATTTGTTATTCAGACACAGCCTTTTGCAGTGATGTGTTTTCTGGCTCAAAAACAGATCCTCAAAAAGAATGAGCATGTCAATTTGTGGTGTTTTTCTGATCCGCTTTTTCCATTGAAACCATTGTCTGTGGGCTGAAAAGCACACCTGTCTTAAACACATTAAAACACATCAAAAATGGATCAAGAACGGATCACCTATTTTTTATGCATTTTTTTGAAAAACAGATCCTCAAAAAAATGCAGCAAAAACAGTGTGTGTGAATGTAACCTTAGGCTATGTGCGCACATTGAATATTTGGTTGCTGAAATTTTTGCACCAAATCTGCCTCTCCTGGCAGAAAAACGCTCTGTGTAAACATAGCCTACAACGGCTAAGTAGTGGAATCCCACACACGTCAATGTTAACACTCTCTGCGTCTATTTTTAAAAATGTCTCTTTTTGGCAAACAGGGGTCTCCTAATGCTGTCCCCTTTAGTAAATATATTTTAATTGCTCTGCATGTGTTGCAATCACAATATATACTGGCTAAATGTAGGAAAGCACATACACTGGAAAATATGCAATTGATAAACATCAGATCAGACTTACCATTGTACTGCCCATACTACTGTGAAGCTTAATGGCCAGATATTCTTGTGTTTTCCTTCATTTATATACTGGCTGTTGGCCATGTGACTCTATTCAATAATGTTATGCAAACATAGTTCTATTGGTAAAGCTGCATTTTGGCAGGCAATTGAATATGTACCGAGAGTTTTAGCATAGTAAGTCAGTTTGTGATATGGCCAGTTGCTGTCATGTCTCCATAACTGACATTGAGAGTCAGTGTAAATAGTATGTAGTAGGACTGTTCCAGGTATATAGTTTCGAGCTTTTGTAGGTATTCATTGTGTGACGTAGCACGTTAAACCTCAGCGATCCAGTACTTATTAGTCAAGAAATTGCATGTATTTTGGTTATCTGAAGGCCCCGTTACACGGCACGACATTGTCAGCGACTGATACGTCACGGGTTTTGAGGCGTACCAGCGACATCGTTGCGTCCTCATTGTGTGTGACACTGCCAAGTTGCAGTGATAAATCTCTGGATCGGAGTTGACAGGTTTACCAACATGTTGGAAAACCTGGTGATGTCGTTAAAGCAATCTGGTAGCATCGCTCTGTGTGACACCGCGATAACGATGTTGTGAGCGATTCACCCATTCACAGCAATGAGCAGGGATCGTTCGCGGGGTTTGCGAACAATACCTGCTCACTACATCGCTGATGAGTTGCTCACGATATCTATACGTGTGACATTTCACCAGCGATGTTGAAGTGATGCCAAAAACGACCACGCGCCCTGAGATCGCTACCGTCATCGTTTCAACTTCATACCATGTAACGGTACCTTAAGTCTTACCTGTTATAGACACGATATCCGAATAGGTACCTTTACACGCCGCAACTATCACCGGCGATCGGTATCAACCGAACGTGCGCATGCACGTTTTTCACGGTTGATACCGTTCGCTGATGCCGCATGTACACGCCGCAATTGCATCGTCAACCTAAGGGAACGTGGTTCCCGGAAGTTGCAACTGATCCTGTGGGAAACATCCGGTTGAATCCCTTCGCCACTTCACACGCCGCAATCCACAAAGGAATGTGGGCGTACATCTTCAGCGCCGCAAGAACATAGGCGTGACAGAATTGTGTATTCCGTGCCCCAAACACACTGATTAGACAACGCAATAGTGTCATGATTGGACAGCCTGCGCAGGAAGGCTGGCTAATACATGACGCCATTGCAATTGTATAGTGTGAATGGACAGCTCTTTAAATATGGCGCCCTGTGAAGGGACAGCTAATGGTAACACAGTAGCCCCCACCAATCATCACTGATGGGGCGCGGAAAACATCACGCTGTGGCACGCCCTTTGGAAATCACTAGGCGAGGCAGATTCCATCCCTATCGCCCGTTTACACGCCAATACCAGGGCAATTCACCATCTGGGTTGCCTCTGATTTTAGAACAATGCTCTGAAACCACAACCCGGAGCAACTGCAAAAATCCTGATCACTTTCCCAAATTACACGCCGTAACTTTGTAGCAATTTCAAGGCAACCGTGACAAAAATCCCGATTGCCTGCCAGTTGCTACACCGCGGTTGAGGCGTGTAAAGGTACCTTATTAGATCATTATCATTAGACATGGGTGATGTTATTGCAGCCTATCGATGTAAATACTTGAGTCCCCCCAAAAAATTGAGAAAAGTATTATAGGAGTGATACCTTTATTGGCTAACAAAAAAAAATTATATTTGTAAGCTGTCAAAGCTCAAGGCTCGTTCATCAGACAATATATTCTGCATATTTCTATCTTAGGGTGGAAACACACTATCCTACTTACATGCGTGTCTCTCCGATGAGGCTCGGATCAATGACCCTTAACGGCCTCCCCCTCTCTGGACGGGAGTGTGATGCTGTATAAAAACACAAGCAGTTGACACTCCTGTCTAGAGAGGGAGAGGCCGTTCAGGGTCACTGATCTGAGTCTTGTCCGAGAGACTTGCATGTAAAGGTACCGTTACACGGTGCGATATTGAAACGGTATCACTAACGATCTCGGGGGCGCGCAGTCGTTAGGACATCGTGTGTTTCTAGCCTTAAGTAAGGCCCTGTGCCCATGTAGTGAAAGTGGTCCATTTATGGTGCACAAAATTCTACTGCAAAACTGCTTCTATTAGAAAAAAGGAAACCAAAAACACTTCACATTTTTTATGTGTTTTATGTGTTGCCAATCCGTTTTTAATATATTATTTTGTCATTTTTTTTCTGTAAATAGTCATCATGTCATAGCTGACATTTATATTAGCCAGGGAAACAACTGCGAAGAAATCTAGTAAATCTTTTGGATTACTGGCTATGAATGATTGATTGTACATGGTATGTAGTTTTGTGTTTATTGCAGAGTTTGCTCTTATATGTCCATCGTCTTTAAAGGGTCTTCATTCTAGCAATATTATGTATGATATAATGTCATATCTATATCTTCACTAGTGATAGTATCTGGGAACTTGCTATCTACCTTATGGAGAGACGGTTTCCTGCAACCATAAGAAGACAGTTAAGCAGGTGAGGAGATTGTAGCCACATCCCTCCTCTAGGAAATATGCAAATTTGCACTTCAGTAAGGAAGTGGAAGAACTCCAGCGCCACACAGCCAGATCAGATCAGATCCCACACACTACTTTGATGAGGGGCAGTTACCCCGAAACGCAGCGTCTGTAGTTTGGGGTTCTGATCTGGCACAAATCCCTTAGTCATATTAAAAAGCTTGTTGGAAAGCGATTATGACTTTGAGGAGCTACTTAAAGGTGGCGCTGGAGTTCTTCCACTTCCTTACTGAAGTGCAAATTTGCATAGTAATAGTATAAAATTCCACATTAACCGTGTTTGTAGTAGAAAGGGATGATTCATTGGACTTAAGCAAAGTTTTTTTTTTACTTCGTGTTATTATTGGTGGTTGCTAACATTGCAGTTTGTTCATACACAGGGATTGAAATAACTAATGAACATGTCACCAATTTTCTGGTTAAATATATTTCTAAAGGTGCTATTGACATGAATTTCTCACCAGATGTCTGTAACAATCCATCCAATCCACATAGGGAAAGAAATCAAACCATAGATGATCATAAATTTAGTTATATTTAATAATAAGAAATAACAGGGAAATAAGTATTGAACACAATTACTGAAATGTATTTAATGTTTTGTACAAAAGTCTTTGTTGGTGATGAAGCTTCAAGGTGCCTCCTGTATGGAGTAACTAGTCGTATGCATTGCTCCGGTGTGATTTTGGCCCATTCTTCCACACCAACTTTCTTCAAAGGCTGGAAACACACTGTCCGTGTGATATACGAGTCACTTGGTTGAGTGTCGGATCATTAACCCTGAACGACCTCTCCCTGTGAGCAACTCCACACTCCCGTCCTGATAGGGAGAGGTCGTTGAGGGTTAATGATCCAACACTCGTCCGAGTGGCTCGTATATCACACGGTCAGTGTGTTTCCAGAAAAAGAAGGAGTCTATGAACTCTGACCTTTAGTTCCTTCCATAAACATTCTATTAGATTCAGGTTAGGTGATTGGCTTGGCCATTCTAGCAGCAATTTTTTTTCTCTCTGAAACAAATTGAGAGTCTCCTTGGCTGTGTGTTTGGGATCATTGTCTTGTTGAAATGTCTACTCTGTTTTCATCTTCATCATCCTAGTAGATGGCATCAGCTTTTTATCAAGAATACCTCAGTACATTTGTCCATTTCTTCAGTCAATTGAAGTTTGCCAGTGCTGTATGCTGAAAAGCAGCCCCACAGCATGATGTTCCCACCTCCAAACTTCACTGTTGGTATGAGGTTTTTGGGATCATGTGTAGTGCCTTTTGGCTTCCAAACATGGTGCATATTATGCATTGAAAGAATTAAATTTTGGTCTCAACTGAGCAAACTATATTCTCCCAGTATTTCAGACTTGTGTTGATGAGCAAACTTTAAACACACTTGAACATACTTTTGATTCAGCAGTGGTGTCTTGCGTGATGAGAATACATACAGGCCATAGAAGTTAAATGCATTACTTATTATTTTCTTTGAAACAATTGTACCTGCTGATTCCAGGTCTTTATGTAGTTCTCCATAGGTGTTTTTTGGATCTTTCACAACTCTTCTGAAAATTCTTTTCACTCCTCTGTCTGAAATTTTGCTTGGAGAACCTGTTTGTGGACAATTTATGGTGAATTGATGTTTTTTGCACATTCATATTATAGCCCCAACAGTGTAAACTAAAACCTTATGTAGTTTAGAAATACTTCTGTACTAATGCCATCAGTATTATTTGCTGCAATAAGGTTGGAAAGTTCTTCAGAGAGCTCACTGATTTTACCCATCATGAGATGTTTCTTGTGTAGCACCTTGGTAATGAAACCTTTTATAGATCATCAGTTAAACCAGCTGATATTATTTTTCACTAAGTGGTGGGATTTCTTTTTAATTAAGAATAGATTTCAGTTGGTGCCCTGACTTTCCATAACATTTTGCACCTCTCTTTCTTGTGTTTAATATAATTTCTTCCATGTGTCATTTCTCATTATCACACATCACTAAACTTATGGACATCTGTGGTTTAATATCTTTGTGTGGATTAGATGGGTTTTTACCAACATCTTTAGAGAAATTGATGTCAATAGTACCTTTAGAAATATATTTATTTAGAATATTGAGGACGTGTTTAATACTTATTTCACCCACTGTATACAGTTATAGAATTTCTTATTTCAATTTCTTATTTGACTTAATTTACGGTAAAAAAATCTTGATATAGTGCAAAAATGTTTTATGTAAACCAAAATCCTTGCTCCATTGTTCCTGCTTGTGTAAGGTTTTTTACAAATTAACATTATCGTCCAAAAAATGCTGTAAGTAACTGAATTGGATGGCAATGTGGATGCACAGAAAAAATATTAGCGGATTGGTAGCAGTATTGACAGTTGAATCCCCATCAATTTGGAAGTGACTTTATCTTAGAGCTATACAAGGGCGTAACAATCACGGTCGCAAGCAGGCCTGCAGAGTTGGGGGCTCGGTACCCACTCACCTTGCTGCCTCCCTACAGAGAAGCAGTAGCCACTGGCTCTTGTAAGTAAGAAAGGAGCTGCAATGTTAGGCTGGCTTCACACTAGCGGACCCCTCCGCAGCGTCCTGCGGAGGGGATCCGCAAGCTCAGCGCAGGCACTGCAAGTCCCTATGTTTAACATGGGGACGCAGGAGCGTGCGCTCTGATGCAGATTGGTGTACACACCATGTGCGCACCCATTCACTGCAATGTATGATTGGTACGCAGGCGGATGACTGCGCACAAATCACACACTCTCGTGCGCACCAGGAACGCGAATGCAATACGCTGCGGAGGGGAGGACTAGTGTGAAGCCAGCCTTATTGCAGCAACAGCCGGGCAGTGCTGGCGCTGACCCCTCCAGGCCAGGCAGTGCTGGCTCCGCACTGCCTCCAGGTGTGACACTGTGCTGCTGGCTCCAGGCTGTCACTATATATAAAGCAGGTGAGGCACTGGAAGTCTGAAATTTGCCTCATTCCAGTTCTGCTATATGTTCCCTCTGGTTCCCAGAGGTCTTTTCATTGCATTTATTTATTTACTAAAGGAATGGGAGCGGCGATATCGGAAGCACATGTAAAAAAACTGTTCCTAACCCGAGACTAATAGCAATCAATTAAGGAGTAGGCTAGGCAGTATATAGGGAAGTGGCCTCATTGAGAGAGACACATCCAGCCTGGACACTTCACCCTGGAACCAGATTACATGGAGGTGGCAGATAAATTTACTTTTACCTTGGGGATATTTAAATTGTTATATTTGAGTGCCTTACTGATATTTCTTTCCCCCTCTAGTCTTGTTAACTCTATGGGGGGCTAACTAAGCCTGAAGCAATCCCTGATGATTCTCTGGTGATTCCAACTATAAGGAGACTCTGCAAGTAAGGCCAGACAATATGAAGTGGAACATTCTTAAAGCATATGCCCTTTAGCATTATATACATAATATACCCCTAATATACCCATATGTGGTTTATCATAGACTCCATCTCATTATGGTTGCTGTGGAATTGAGTGTCTGAGAAATACATAAAGGGACTGGATGTTAACCATTGCGTGTATCCTGTCTCCTGGGGTTTGGTAAGAGAAAGAGAGGTTTGGCCTTGTGATATATATCAATATAGCCCATATGATTATAGGTGCATTTCCCTCCACAGTGAATACACCCTAGTGATCTTAATTGTGGAACTTTTTCTGAATGAAGGACTACCATTTTGGTCTTATTGTGTCTCCAAGAAAAAAGTGACAGGTACAAAACCATGAAGTATATATATATATATATTCATCCCCCCTTTTTTCCTTTCCTCCTATTTTTTCTCATTTTCCTTCTCCTCTGTTTTCTCTATTCACTCCTTTCTTCATTCCAGTCTCTTTAATCCATTCTAAGAGGATCTTTTATCTCTTCTTCACTTAGAGATATTAATGCTATGAGATACATTTTAAAGCTCTAAATTGATATCTACATTTGTGTGGGTGTTTTTTCACTAATGGTTGTTTCTACTTTGTAGGCAATTGTGTGAATACTCCTATAAGGTCTCTGATGAGCCTTACGATACTCGTTAAGACGAAACGCGTAAGACGAAAATTGATGGAGATTTCCCATTGTTTTTAATGTCACAACTGGAGGAAGAAACCGATCGCACATTGGATTTCTGTTGAATCAGAGGACTCTGATACTCTATATGAGTTAAGTTAATCCTGATCCAGACTTATGTCCTGTTGTTATCCTTATGAATTACGACACCCCTTTGTATAAACTATATTGCTATAATTGTGATAACCTTTACATAGGGCTATCATAGGGCAAGCCATCGTGGAGTGGGGGCACCCGGAACATTAAGGTGGTATCACCTCCACTGTTAGGCAGCTCTGCAGATGTAGGGGCAGAAAAGGGATACTCATAATGTGATGTGCTCTTCTCCTCCAGTGAACTTTTAAGTACCGTATATACTTGTGTATAAGCCGACCCGTGTATAAGCCGACCCCCCCTTCTTTTGCCCCCAAAACCTGGGAAAACCTATTGACTCGTGTATAAGCCAAGGGTGGACCCCAGCACAGGTATACAGCCCCCAGCAGTGTGGTATACAGGCCCCCCAATGGTAGTATACAGCAGCCTCCCCAGTGGCATATACAGGCCCCAGTAGTATATACAGCAACCCCAGTGGTATACAGCAGCCTCCCCAGTGGTATATACAGACCCCACCAGTATATACAGCAGCCCCAGTGGTATATACAGCAGCCCCAGTGGTATATACAGCAGCCCCAGTGGTATACAGGCCTCACTTGAGAATAATGCTCCACCAGAGGCCCAATACCTGTGCAAAGGACAATCCAGGTTATTCATCTATCAAGGTCAATTGTGCAGACGGTATACAGTTATATGAAAAGTTTGGGCACCACTCTTACCCTTACTCTTTTTTTTTGTTTAAAATAGTTTTTTTGCAACAGCTATTTCAGTGTGATATATGTAATAACTGATGGACACAGTAATATTTCAGGATTGAAATGAGGTTTATTGTACTAACCGAAAATGTGAAATGTGCATTATTTCAAACATTGACAGGTGCCAAAGTATGGGCACCCTTCTGATTTTCATGATTTGAATACTCCTAACTACTTTTTACTGACTTACTGAAGCACTAAATTGGTTTTGTAACCTCAGTGAGCTTTGTACTTCATGGCCCGGTGTATCCAATCATGAGAAAAGCTATTTCAGGTGTCCACTTGCAAGTTGTTCTCCTAGTTGCATCTTCTCTGAGGATGAAACAAAGATTGAGTTGTTTGGTCATACAACAAGGCGTTATGCATGGCGCCACAAAAACACAGTATTCCAAGAAAAAACACTTGCTACCCAGTGTCAAATTTGGGGGAGGGTCCATCATGCTTTGGGGCTGTGTGGTCAATGACGGCACCGGGAATCTTGTTAAAGTTGAGGGTCGCATGGATTCCACTCAGTATCAGCAGATTCTTGAGAATAATGTTCAAGAATCAGTGTCAAAGTTGAAGTTACGCCGGGGATGAATCTTTCAGCAAGACAATGATCCAAAACACTTCTCCAAATCTACTCAGGCATTCCTGCAGAGGAACAATTACAATGTTCTGGAATGGCCATCCCTGTCCCCAGACCTGAATATCATTGAACATCTGTGGGATGTTTTGAAGCGGGCTGTCCATGGTCGGCGACCTTCAAACTTAACTGAACTGGAATTGTTTTGTAAAGAGGAATGGTCAAAAATACCTTCATCTAGGATCCAGGAACTCATTAACAGCTACAGGAAGCGACTAGAGGCTGTTATTTTTGCAAAAGGTGGATCTACTAAATATTAATGTCACTTTTCTGTTGAGGTGCCCATACTTTTGCACCTGTCAATTTTTTAAATAATGCATATTTCACATTTTCGGTTAGTACAATAAACCTCATTTTAATCCTGAAATATTACAGTGTCCATCAGTTATTACATATATCACACTGAAATAGCTGTTGCAAAAAAACAATTTTAAACCAAAAAAAGAGTAAGATTAAGAGGGGTGCCCAAACTTTTTCATATGACTGTATTAACCCCAGAACACATGAAATGATATGGCAAATCGTGGTTCCAAAGAGAGACGTCCAAATGGTGTTAGAAGCATACCATAACGGAGCAGGGCACTTTGGATGGAGAAAACTGGAAATCTTGTTACGTGAGAGATTCTATTGGATCGGCATGAGGTCTACCATAGAGAAATCGTGTAAGAATTGTGGACCATGCTCATTAAGAAGAAAAGACCGTAACAGCCAAAAAGCACCACTACAGTCTATCATCACTAAACAGCCATTAGAACTGGTAGTCTTAGATCACGTCAAACTCGAACCCAGCAGATCGGGCTATACCTATGCTCTTACCAAGGTGGACCACTACTCCAAATTCCTTGTAGTAGCTCCGGTAAAAGACTTAATAGCTCAGACAGCCGCCAGAACCTTTCAAGCCTATTTCTGCAGACCACACCGGTATCCAGAACAGGTATTGACAGACCAAAGTCCTGCCTTTGAAGCCGAAGTATTTCAAGAGTTCTGTAACCTATACAGATGCAAGAAAATTCGTAACACGCCTTACCATCTCCAAACTAACGGAATGTGCAAAAAGATGAATCAGTGGTAAAAGAATTGCTGAAAACTCTACCCTTATAAGAGTGAAACAGATGGCCAGAGAAGTTACCAGACCTTGTTGACATCTACAACAACATACCAGTAAGCTCAACAAATTGTACCCCTGCATACCTCATGAGAGCAAGACCAGGAAAATTGCCAGTAGACTTTGAAATGGGCATTGTAGTTCCTGAAGAAAACACCTCAGATGCAGATTGGGATACCAGAAGGACAGAGCAGTACAAGAAAATACAGGAATGTGTTGAGAGAGAAGTCTGACAAAATCCAGATAAAAACAAGAGACCGACCTTAACAAAAGTGGACAAGGAACACCCTTAACACCAGGTGAATTAGTTTTGAAAAGGAAAAGGAGACTCCACAAATTAGATGATCAATGGGAAGCAGAACCATACACTGTATTACCATCCAACTTTGATAACCAGAAGACCTGTCTGATTAGCAAAGAAAATGGAGAAACAACAGCAACAGTGTCCAGAGATCATTTAAAGAAATGCCTTCAACCACCAATTATTGTGTGTATATATAATTTTTTATATGATTTTAAATGGGTGCTTAACTTTGTTGATATATGTATATTAAGTACAGTGATTTACATAAGTAGCCACTACAGCTCATGAGTATTAAGTATTGCACAATGAGCGGCCCAGTAAGTGATAGGAACAGGAGCGATGTCAGAAACAAAATTTTATTTAATTAATTTTGGAATTAGTTTGTCAATCGTTGGAAGTTTTTGATCAGCATATCCTTTAATTTATATTTATATATATTTATATTTTTTATGGGCATGGCATGATAAATGAAGATAAGTACATGGGCATTGATATATCTATAAGCACTAGGAAAGGCTCTAGTATTAGGATAAGGTTTAAAGAGCCTTCCGCTCATTAACCAATTGAACAACTTTGGTAGCCATAAAAGGGTTGTGGAACCCGCCCCCCCTCACCACCTGAGGAAGATAGAGAATCTATCGAAACATGTTGTGGAGTAGGAGGGGAGTCTGAATAAATGTCTGTTGAAAAACCATCCCAGTGCCTGCTGCCTTTGTGCCTGAGCGCCTCCAATTAGACCGCTTACAGTTTGTTTACCTTCTAATATAGATCCCTCTCTGAGGGTAAAGCGGCGGGGAGCAGCAAGGCGCAGAGTGCAGCTTAACGTGAGGACCTGGCGTCGCCTGGCAACAGGAGCTTTAACTTATGGACTTGCGGTGATGTGACCGGATGCTCGGAGCCCCCGAAGCACGCGGTATGCGGATGAGCTAGAGCCTGTGAAGGGCACCTTATCAAGTGTATTACCGGGTTGTGCGGGGACAGCACAACCTGATAAGGTGAGTGGCCTCCTATTAGTACGCCACGTTAAATAAAGCCCCCTGGTAACCGCACTATTGCGCCCCTTTCTCGTTCTTTTCCTTTTCCCGCCGGGCTATGTGACAGGACGGGCTAATGTGTTGTCACATCAGCCCACCCTGTCACATGACCAGCTCCACACAGATTAAGTTCCTGGAGCCTTCAGCCTGTTGCAGCTGTAACCCCAGGCAGGGGTGAGAACGGTGGGAGCGCGAGGGGAGAGGATAGAGCATGTGGGAACTGTGGGCTGATTGGGGGTCGCGGCGTCGACGGTTCCGCTGGCGGCAGTGTGTGGCACGCAGCACTACCGCCAGCGATGCCATATTGTTACACACTATCTATACACATAATTACCTTGTGGCTTCCGGCGGAAGTGACGTACCATTACAACTGGACTGAAGTGGAAGCCACAAGGCAATTATGTGTATAGATTTTTACAATGAGCAAAAAACTTAAAAATAATCAAACAAAAAATGAGAAAGCACTACAACACTGGAACAATGCAGCAATATACAAAAATACGCTAAGGTCATTTTTAGTGTTAAATCCAATTGGACCCAATGCTTCAGACGGTGTGATCCATAGAGCTTCCCGTTAGAGGAGGAGTCTGTATAACTCTCCTCCCTAGGCAGTAAAGGTAGCCTATTCTAGACCAGATAACGTAAGACACTTTGCATCAGCTTGATGCACTGTGTGAACTGCTTGGTGCCCTTCCCGCTAGAAATAGACTTCAAATACTCTCTTAGGGCAGCTTCACACCACAGTTTTGGCGTTTCAGGTTCTGTCCAGTGTTTTGCAAGGAACACCGGACAGAACCTGACAGACCCCGGACAAGCAGAACCGGTCTTGTCTTCTGCCAGAATCGGCAGATCGCAGGGTTCAGGAGCTGTCCCTGCTGAAATGAGCTAGCTGCGGTCCTGAAATCTCAGCAGGGAACAGCTCCAGGTGCTAAAGGTCAGCACGGCCGTCGCTGAGTTTCAGCACCTCTCGTCCGGGAAACTGACAGATTCTCTGTCAGGTCCGGCGCGATCCGGCGCCCCCTAGACTCCCATGTTAGGGGGCACCGGATAGGACCAGATCCAGGAGAATCCGGCAAGATTCGGTTTGGTTAAGTTTTTTTCCCCAGACACAAAAATGATGCAAGCTCCGTTTTTGTGTCTGGAGCAAAAAACAAATGCAGCCTGATGCTGCCAGACAGGGACAAAACCGGATGGCAAACAGCAGTCATCCTGCTCTATCCGACACCATAGGCATGCATTAGTACAAAATCGGGCCCGGGGCTGTCAGTTTCACATTGGACAGCCCTGGACCTGATCACACCGTGGTGTGAAACCGGCCTAACTCTTACAAATAGGGGTCTAATCCTTTTCCCTATATACACTGAGTGCAGAATTATTAGGCAAGTTGTATTTTAGAGGATTATTTTTATTATTGATCAACAACTATGTTCTCAATCAACTCAAAAGACTCATATCAAAGCTTAATAATTTTGGAAGTTGGAGTTGTTTTTTCTTTTTTTTTAAAATATGGCTATCTTAGGAGGATATCTGTTTGTGCAGGTAACTGTCACTGTGCAGAATTATTAGGCAACTTAATAAAACCAAATATATTCCCATCTCACTTGTTTATTTTCACCAGGTAAACCAATATAACTGCACAAAATTTAGAAATAAACATATCTGACATGCAGAAACAAAACCCCCAAAAATTAGTGAACAATATAGCCACCTTTCTTTATGATGACACTCAGCAGCCTTCCATCCATAGATTCTGTCAGTTGCTTGATCTGTTTACGATCAACATTGCGTGCAGCAGCCACCTCAGCCTCCCAGACACTGTTCCTAGAGGTGTACTGTTTTCCCTCCCTGTAGATCTCACATTTTAGGAGGGACCACAGGTTCTCTATGGGGTTCAGATCAGGTGAACAAGGGGAGCATGTCATTGTTTTTTCTTCTTTTAGACCTTTACTGGCCAGCCACACAGTGGAGTAGTTGGATGCATGTGATGAACGATACTGACTTCTTCCTGTACCACTGCTTGAAGAAGTTGTCTTCCAGAAACTGGCAGTAGGTCTGGGAGTTGAGCTTCACTCCATTCTCAACCCGAAAAGGTCCCATAAGTTCATCTTTGATGATACCAGACCATACCAGTACCCCACCTCCACCTTGCTGGCGTCTGAGTCAGCGTGGAGCTCTGTGCCCTTTACTGATCCAGCCTCTGGCCCATCCATCTGGCCCATCGAGAGTCACTCTCATTTCATGAGTCCATAAAACCTTTGAAAAACCAGTCTTAAGATATTTCTTGGCCCAGTCTTGACGTTTTATCTTATGTTTCTCGTTCAAAGATGGTCGTTTTTCAGCTTTCCTTACCTTGGTCATGTCCCTGAGTATAGCACACCTTGTGCTTTTTGATACTCCAGTAACATTGCAGCTCTGAAATATTGCAAAACTGGTGGCAAATGGCATCTTGGCAGCTTCACGCTTGATTTTCCTCAATTCATGGGCAGTTATTTTGCACCTTGCGTCTTTGCTTGCCCGACAAGCTTCTTGTGACCCTGTTGGCTATTTGTCATGAAATGCTTGATTGTTCAGTGATCACGCTTCGAAAGTTTGGCATTTCAAGACTGCTGCATCCCTCTGCAAGACATCTCACAATTTTGGACTTTTCAGAGTCCGTCAAATCTTTCTTCTGACCCATTCTTCCAAAGGAAAGGAAGTTGCCTAATAATTAAGCACACCTTGATGTTATTAGACCACACCCCTCCCCATTACAGACATGCACATCACCTGATTTACTTAATTGGTAGTTGGCTCTCAAGCCTATACAGCTTGGAGTAGGACAACATGTATAAAAAGTATCATGTGATCAAAATAGGCTGGGGTCACTTTTGGCCAGCCAATTGCGTTCACCGCATCCAGATCTAATGCGGTGAACGCAATTGGCTTCACACACATTTTTAAGCAAAAATGTGTGGTGGAAACCGCAATTTGGTAACCGGATTGCTTCGGATGTGTAATCTGCTGCAGGGATGAACAAAGTGTTAACTGTTTAATAAAACATTAAATATTAATATTAGTTGTGGGCAACATGTCTCTAGGGGGTGCCCACGCCCCTTAAAGACATACTGGCCACTCCTGTGGGCATGTCAGGGGTTAATAACACATTTACAGTAAGCCGGCTATTGGCGGCTTTGTACAATTTTATCAATGAAGCCACGGCTCCCCTGACAGTTGCGCAGATACTGTACGTAATGTACGTATAGTACGTGCCGCTGTCCAGGGTCCTGTAGGCATTTACATTAGATCTATGGGCAGCGCACCGCCATAGAGCTAATGTAAATGCCTACAGGACCTTGGACGTCGGCAGATACTATACGTACATTACGTACAGTATCTGCACAACTGTCAGTGGAGCCGCGGCTTCATTGATAAAATTGTGGGCACCCCCTAGAGACATGTTGCCCACAACTAATATTAATATTTAATGTTTTATTAAACAGTTAATAATTTGTTCATCCCTGCGGCAGATTACACATCCGGAGCAATCCGGTTACCGGATTGCGGTTTCCACCACACATTTTTGCTTAAAAATGTGTGTAAAGCCAATTACGTTCACCGCATCCGGATCTGGATTCGGTTAACGCAATAGGCTGACCAAATGTGACCTCAGCCTATTTTGATCACATGATACTTTTTATACATGTTGTCCTACTCCAAGCTGTATAGGTTTGAGAGCGTATATGTATATGGTAACCGCATTGCTCAGGATTACACATCCTGAGCAATGTGGTTACCACATTGTGGGTCACAGAACCACTCCGAAAACTGCAGCCTGCATGATTTTTCGCGCAGGCTGCTGATCCGGAGCCGGTAACCGGATAGCATGTAGAGATGTTGCGCTTGCACTTCAAACCTCCCATTACAGCTATTTATTTTCCTGAGGCTGGTTTCACACTGCAGTATGAGGTTCTATCAGGTTCGATCAGGTTTTGTCTGCCAAAAGCAGGAGAGGAACCAGGAGAGGAACTTGCAGAGAAAAAGTATAATTGAAAGATTGACACCTGTTCTGAGTTTTGGAGATACTCCTGGTTTTGAAATGCGGCACCCCTGCGGGGGATTGCCACAGGATCCACCGGTGCAAGGAGGGAATTACACCTTGATTCGCACAGCACACCACACCTATCAACCCCAGACCTGAAGGGGGAGCTCTACTGGCTGCCTTAAGTCAGTTCCCCTTTAAAACATCCAGGCCTGAGGGGAGGAGTTAGTTAGTCCTAAGAGTCAGTCTCAGGAGAGAGTTGGAGAGAGCTGGAGTGAGGAGCTGGTCACTGGGAAGGATCCAGGCCCAGGACCAGGGACCACTGACCGCTGTGTTGCACCCTAGGGAAAGGGTCGGAGGCCAGTGGAGGAAACAGGGAATCAATAGAGGGAACCAGTTAAGGTCTCCCTATAATACACCCAGACACCGAAGTCCGACGCTGCCAGCATTTAGTGCAGCAGCAAAAGCCCGGAAGACTCAGGAGAAGTTCATCCCTGAAGAACACAGTAAGAGACGCTACAACTGACCAAGTACAGGACTAGGGGCCATAGGAGAAACAGGGACCCCGCAGAAGGACCTCAATGTCAGATTAGAGCAAAGCCCAGAGAGGGAGAAGGAGTGGTGGGTTCAGGCACAGGCAGGACTCATCCCAAACCACAGAGCACAAAGACAGAGGAGGCCTCATAACTTCCTAAGGTGGAAGTCCCAAGTTGCATCGGGGACCTGGTTATTACTCTGGACTGTACCTGTTACCCTGTCACCAGTAAAAGGTACCGAAACAACGATCACTGTGTGTGTGCCTGCTTAGCCGCCGCAATTCACCGCCTTGTTTGCAAAGACGCAACTACTACTCCCCTCATCCATCCCCGCTGCCCTGAGGTAAAGTTCCACCTGTGAGGAGCTGTACCACACTCTGCTGCACCCACCATCACCTCAGCGGCCGGCTGCAGCGCTGGTATACCCAATACCAGGTACCATAGGTGGCATCACGTTACCAATCCTCTTATCCCTCCACCATTTCCCGCCATTGAGGGTCCAGGGCATGGGACCGGGGAGCGACCAGCCATGATTCCCCATCAAAGCCGCCATCAGCCCCGGTACCCGAGTACCCCCTACCCTGTCGACTGCCTCAGACACATAAACCTGATCGAACCTGATCAGGGTAAAAACTGTGGTGTGAAACCAGCGATGTAAAAATTTACTATAGTGTAATGAATTTGTGATGTGAAATGGATGTGCACTTGAAAAATTCAGTGTACTGTTCACTGCAGTCGGTTTTTTATACACTGCAGTGTGCAGGTTTCCATCTATTATTCTTACGAAGACATACAAAAAAGCAGCACAAAACACTGAGGTGAATTTCTTGTTCATTTGATTACTGTGTAGATAATCAACAAAATCGAGGAAATCGTGCTGGGTTCCTGCCCGCACCAAACAGATATCATCCACTTACCTGAAATATGAGTAGATGAACCTTAAAGAAGGATTTTTTGCACCAAAACTCATCTCCTCTTCAAAGGCAGCAGGGAACAGATTGGCAAAAGTGAACACTACTGGCATGCCCATTGCGGTACCTGCATGCTGCGGGTACCACTTACCATCAAAGACAAAAGCATTATGCTCTAAAACAAAGCTCAAAGATCTTCCCTCAAATCGCACAAAATCACCATTTTTCCCCTTCCTTGTTAGAAAAGACATAATTTCCATGTCTAAAGCCTAAGAGTACCTTTACACGCCGCTACTGGTGGGTGGATACAACCAGCTACTTCACGTGCACGAGCACGCACAAACGGTAATCGCACCACCTTTACACGCCGCAACAAGGTGCGCTACGCTAGGTTACATCTATCTCTGGATACACCGCCGGGTGCCACAAGTTACCTTCTGTAGCTCACCTTACCTCATTTACACACCGCTACAACAAGCTAATATGGGCGGACCTGGTGCAGCAGGGACAACACATAGGCGTGCCACAATTGTGGATTACGAGACGTCCGTACGCTGATAGGACAAAGCAAGGACATCATGATTGGCCAAGCATCGCAGGAGGCTGTTTAATACATGACGCTCGAGCAATTGTGTAGTGTGACTGGTCAGCTCCTTAAATATGCCTCCTTATGCAGCGTCTACCAATCGTAATGCAGGAGCTTCCTCCAATGATCGCTGATGGGGCTCGGTAACCCGGAGCCTGTGTCACGCCCCAGCTACATACCAGGTACATAGCCTGGTGTCGACACATCCCTTTTGTTGCTTCTTTACATGCCGATACAGGTCGCTACAATCGGCTGTGTAGCCACCTGTTTCAGGGCAGTGCTCGGAAACAGGTGCCGCTACTGCCGGGTGGCTACTACCGTCTTCACACGCCGCTGCTACGGGGTATATTGCCGATGGAAGCTACATTTGTCGCATGTATCGGTTGTATCCACCTGCCAGTAGCGGTGTGTAAAGGTACCATTAGGGTACCTTTACACACGGCTACATTTGTAGCTTGTCACCAGGTAACTTACTGGTTGCAGTGAAATCATGGATACATGATTCCATTTGTACACAGCAACGAGATAGAACCATGTATCCATGATTTCACTGCAACCAGTAAGTTACCTGGTGACAAGCTACAAATGTAGCCGTGTGTAAAGGTACCCTTATGGTACCTTTACACGCCGCCACTGCAGGATGGATACCAACCGCTACTTCACGTGCACGAGCACGCCCAAACGGTTACCAACGGGAAACGCACCCTCTTTACACGCCGCCACAAGGTGCGCTACGCTACGCTACATTTACAGCTAGCTACATCGCCGGGTGTCTCAAGTAGCCATCTGTAGCTCAGCGTACCTCATTTACACAACGCTACAACAAGCTACTATGGGCGGACCTGGTGCAGCAGGGACAGCACATAGGCGTGCCACAATTGTGGATTACAAGACGTCCATACGGTGATAGGACAAAGCCAGAACATCATGATTGGGCAGGCATCGCAGGAGGCTGGTTAATACAGCACGCTCGAGCAATTGTGTAGTGTGACTGGTCAGCTCCTTAAATATGCCTCCCTATGCAGCGACTACCAATCGTCATGCAGGAGCTTCCACCAATGATCGCAGATGGGGCGCGGTAACACGGAGCCTGGGTGACGCCTTAGCTACATTGCAGCTACATCGCCGGGTGTCCACAGTTCCCTTCTGTGGGTTCTTTACACGCCGATACAGCTCGCTACAATCGGCTTTGTTGCCATCTGTTTATGGGCAGTGCACGGATACAGATGTATCTGTAGCCGGCTGTGTCGTCCCGTCTTCAGACGCCGCTACTACGGGCGATATTGGTGCGACAAGCTACATTTGTAGCCTGTAGCGGGTTGTATCCATCCTGCAGTGGCGGCGTGTAAAGGTACCATAAAGGTACCTTTACACGCCGCTACAACAGGATGGATACAACCCGCTACAGGCTACGATCGTAGCTTGCGTCGTCAATATAGTCCGTAGTAGCGGCGTGTGAAGATGGTAGGAGGCAGCCGGCAACAGATACATCTGTTTCCGAGCACTGCTCTGAAACAGGTGGCTACAAAGCCGATTGCAGCGAGCTGTATCGGCGTGTAAAGAAGCTACAGAAGGGATGTCTATACACCAGGCGATGTACCTGGTATGTAGCTGGGGCGTGACACAGGCTCCGGGATACCGCGCCCCTTCAGCGATCATTGGAGGAAGCTCCTGCATGACGATTGGTAGTCACTGCATAGGGAGGCATATTTAAGGAGCTGACCAGTCACACTACACAATTGCTCGGGCGTCATGTATTAAACAGCCTCCTGCGATGCCTGCCCAATCATGATGTTATTGCTTTGTCCTATTAGCGTACGGACGTCTCGTACGCCACAATTGTGGCACGCCTATGTGTTGTCCCTGCTGCACCAGGTCCGCCCATATTAGCTTGTTGTAGCGGTGTGTAAATGAGGTAAGATGAGCTACAGATGGCTACTTGAGACACCCGGCGATGTATCTAGCTGTAGATGTAACGTAGCGTAGCGCACCTTGTGGCGGCGTGTAAAGGTGGTGCGTTTCCTGTTTGTAACCGTTTGGGCGTGCTCGTGCACGTGAAGTAGCGGGTTGTATCCATCCTGTTGTAGCGGCGTGTAAAGGTACCTTTAGGCGATGCACAAGGGTGCGCATGTTTTTGGCACCCCGCCAGCGTCGCTGTCGCTTGTTTACATGTGGCGATACCTCCGGCGACGCTTTGGCGATGTTTCAGGCGACGTCGCTGTTGGGTTGTCTAGAAACCCCAGCAGGGATCTTGTAACATGGGAGCCTATAGCTTACATTGCCTGCAACATCACCAATCGCGATGTTACACTAGGCGATGCATACACATCACCTGAGAGTGGTTGCCTGGGTTCACAGCAGTGCTCTGAAACCAGGCGACCACTCTCAGCCAATTTTTCGTCGCAAAATCGCCACGTTACACGGGGTGGCTCGCCGCCGATGTCACTGATGATAGGCCACGCCCCTGCATCACCTGCAAAATCGCCGGCGATGTCACCTGGTCACACTGGGTACCGTTACACCATGCCATTGCAGTTCCCCAGTGCCAGTTGTCTAGTCACCATTACTTCTATAAAGGTACCGTTACACGGCACGACATTGGAATGATGTCAGCAACGATCTTGTGGGTAGACATCGTTTTAACATCGTTGGTGAGATGTCATACGTGTAGATATCATGGACAACTCACCAACGATGTTGTGAGCAGGTATCGTTCGCACAACCCAGCGAATGAGCCCTACTCATTGCTGTGAATGGGCGAAGTCGTTAACGACATTGTTATCGTGGTGTCACACACAACGATATAGCAGGTTGGCTGATTGTTGATCATGTGGTTTGAGAACATGTTCTCAAACCTGCGATCAACGATCCAACGATTTATCGTTACAACTTCGCAGAGTCACATGCAACAACGTCCTAACGATGTCGCTTGAACGACTCCAAACCCGTGATGTTTAAGTGATATCGTTAACGATGTAGTGCCGTGTAATGGGGCCTTAAGAAAGTTGTGCTTGTGCTAGAGCAGCATATTGCACACACCATCACTGTTTCCTTGAGAAACTATATGTGTGATAGCGTGCCTTTCACGACTGACACCTGTATGAGCAAGCATGGCCAGGGGCATTTCAAGGGATTAGAATAAATTTTGAAATATTCTTCCTCCTTATATGGCTATATTCACTGTGTGGAGTTGAAGACGGATCTCCCTGACAACCAGCATATGTCAGGTTTAGAAACAGCCTAGCGACGACATCTTCTAGAGGGTTTTTGAAAGGTTTTCTTCCATATTTCACTTCTGAAGTACGGTATATTTGAAAGTTTATTATAATCACAAGCTCTATATTATTATTATTAAATAAAAATTTAAATAGCGACTAAACTTTAAAAGAACTTTTTGTCACTCCTTCCAAATTAAGGTTTTTACTGATTTGTCCTATCACCCCAAGAGCCTGGTGTATTTTTTCCATCTTGTGCCAAAGCTCTTTGTAGTTTTTAATGGTTTTAACGCACAGCCCATTCTTGAAACCTATACACATTTGTTCTATATACTTTTCAAACACTATATATTTTTTCAATTGTAATGTAACTCGGTAGTGAAAATATTAATCCCTGTTGAATTCTCTCAATTTTTTTTTAGATGTTTATTCAGCATTTGCATAACATAAAGAGAAATCTTTGCACAAGTAAGATTAAGAACAGAAATCAGAAGCCACAAGTACGGTAATCAATAATCGATAAGTAATAATCAACTTTTATTCTTATCAGGCAGATCAACTTTTCTACGGTATAACAAAAATAATCACTTTAGTTTGTCAGACCAGGGACACATTTCTTAACTAATAATATGAAGCATGGTTATTCATTTCCGCATGATTGCTGTTATTGCTTTCTTCCACATCGTCATAGTTTTCATCACAGTGAGCATTTTCCACATATTCAAGTAACTGTAAATAATCTTCAAGATCAACTTTCAGCCCATCGCTTTCATTACTGTTGCTCCTGCTCCTGCTCCTGCTTCTGCTCCCGCTTTTAGGGTTACTCCCTTCCTCTTCAGGGCTGTCACTGCTGTCAGTACTATCACTATTTTTCACCACTGTTTTGTGAGGACATATAATGGTGGGATCTTTCTTTCTCACAACTGTTAAAGTGCAGTTTATTATCTTTCTCTCGCACATTTTTGGATTGAATCCCACGACAGCTTTTTCACTGCAGGAGCAAAAACAAAAAAAAAGTCAAATATTTGTAAACACATAGAAATATTTATCTTTGAATAAACTCATTAGCGATATTGAAAAATAGGAAAAAAACGTGTTTTTAAAGTTCTCCAGAAAAGCTGCACTGTGAGTGCCTTGCTGTAAAATTGGACGGTTTTGTATTTTCCACCAGGAATACCATAAAGAGAATATTTACCTAGACAGAGTGAACAAAGGTGCAATAGGGTCTTATCTTCAATTTTAATTGGCAAAAATGGTGTTGTTACTGCTCCCTTGTTTGGTTGTATTACCCACACGTGCCATAAGTGCCTATACAGTTGCTGCTGGACCCACACTTCCATGGTGCAATAGTGGAGATCAGGCTTTAGGAAGGGCAGTGTGTCACGGTCCAAAAACAAGAGGTCCACGAAATGATATGCAACGGTGTTTATTATGTCCTTTGACACGTTTCGAAGCTGTGCCTGCTCCTTCCTCAGGAACACACCATGATGAACATGATGTGTCCTGAGGAAGGAGCAGGGACAGCTCCGAAACACGTTGAGTGAGATAATAAACACCGTTGCATATCATGGACCTCTTGTTTTTGGATGCAGCAGCGTGGACCATGACACACCGTCCTTTCTGAAGCATAAAGAGAATATAACAAAAGACAGGTAATCTTATTGAGATCCCAATGCCAATGAAGCCCAAGATGTTGATGATATTGCAGAACACAACACACCGGGTATGTATAAACTTACCTATAATGTATTGTGGTAGAAATATTCTCATTAGTCATAGTTGATATTTGCTCTTTTTGGTTTAATTTTTTTTAAACAGAATTTGTCAGGTCCCTTATGACATACAAGCTAGCAGCATTCACATTTGCACGTTAATATTCCCTTCCTAACCATAACAATATATATAACGATTGCATCATTCTCAAAAATCAATGTGTTTCATATGCTAATTAGAGCTTTGACTAGTTGAAGGGGCATTGTTTTCCTAGACTAGTCTGCCTTCTTTCAATGTCATGATTTCCATGTGCTGGCATCATGGACAGCTCCAGGAACTCTTGCGTATGCGCATGGCACATTTCAGCAGCGTCAGTGCACCTCTGAAGAGGTGTACGCGTCCTGGCTTCAGAGTGCAGGAGCTGCTTTCTGATCATGCACACTGCACTTCTCTGAAGCCAGGACACGTACACATGATTGGCATTGCAGGAGAAGTTTTTCCGATCATGCACAGTGCACCTCTCTGAAGCTGGGATGCGTACACCCAGCTTCAAAGGTGCACTAACGCTACTGACATGAGCTGCGCACAGGCGCAAGATTTCCAGGTGCCACAATGACACCAGCATGATGACATAGAAAGGAGGCCTACTAGTTTGAGGAAACAACACCCCTTTAAAAAGTCAAAGCCCTAATTAGTTTGTGAAAAACAGATGATAAATGTTTTTTTACACTTTGATTTAAGAGAATGATGTTACTCAGGGCTGGTTAGGAAGGAATTTTTGATATGCAAATGTGAAGGCTGCTGGCTTGATGGCATAAGGGACCTGACAGGTTCCATTTAAGTAAATCAGAGTTATGTCCTTACAACCAGTTATGGGTCTTTATGTTATATTTATAATATAAATGATGTTCTCTTTTCTTGAATGATCTATGAATTTAGCCAGGTGTATCTAGGGGAGAAAGCATTGCATTTATCCTGGTCGCAGCCTTTCAGATGCTAGTACAATTGAAGCCATGAGCACCAGCTTTTATGAGTCAGGGCGATGTCAGCAGCAGGATTAGGTCATCTGCTGATGTCACTCACCGACACCACAGAAGCATAGACAGTGTTTGTTGGTGGTAAGTGCTGCAGTGAAGCTGAAGACACTAAAGATTTGTTGCAATTTGGAGGGGTTATTTGAGGACACGCTTTGGAGAGTAAGGGGGGGATGCGTGCCAACACAGAATGAGGAGTGAACACAAAAGGGTGAACAAGCAGGAGAGTGTATGCATACACCATATAGAAGCAAGGGAGATTAGATGCTTGTGTCGCACCCAGGGCCGGGCACTCGGGCTTCAGACGCGAGGTCCGCGGGAATCACTGGTGGCGATACCTGAGCCCGTGACAATAGGGGCGGACTCCTAATGGGGGGGGTTAATTGAAGGTGATGAAGTAAAAGTTATTTTGTGACGCCACCTGTAGTACCTGGTGAGAGGTCACCAGCGCCGCCACAGTCCTCCGGAGGGCGTTGGTATTGCTGCTAGGTGGTATAGCTTCCTACAGGTAAAGCTGGGCCTCCGGGGCAGCGTTAAGTAGAAGTAGAGAGATTCAATTTCGGTAGCACAGAGATAAGTTCACTCTCTCCCGGGTACTTTACTGGAAACAAGCAACAGTTCGGTACAGATGTATAACAGGTAGCCTTCCGGGTGGCTGTAAGTGGATGCAAAGCGGTATGGAGGTACCCGCGGTATACCTTAGTTGACAAAATCCTGTGTTCCCTGCCTGGGATAAGTACTTTCCCTGTTCCCTCGAGACAATCTTGGGGCTCTTCTCCTTCCCATCTACCTCTTCAACTTCAACCCCGACCTCTATGGAATCACGGGTGGACTGCTCCATAATGGCAGGGTGCTGTGGCTGGTAAACAAACTGCAGCAGCTGGTTGACGACTTCAGAGCTGGACTCTGGCCGTTTCCTCGGATCCGGCTTTCCATGGTGGACTGGGGAAGCTCTCCGGAGTATGGTCGCTCCGCACTGGGGTTTCCTCTTTCTCTCTCAGGCCAAGACTCACGTGTCAGGCACCCTGTCTCAAGGTTCCCTCAGGACCCCTTTAATCTTCCCTCAGGTGCAGTCTGCAACTTTCCTGTTCTGACCTCCCGACTCTCCTAACCCTCCCAACGGGTAACCTTATCCCCGGATTGAGTGTGGGAGTGCTGGAATTGGGTCCCTCCCACCTGCCTCTGCATCCACCTACAGTTGGGGAAAATTAAACTGTTTTTATGGGTGTAATACTCCAGTGTGACGCCAGACCATTTGGGGCGCCACACTGGCATACAAAGTATGGGAATTGATGGAGGGGATGGGTGCAGATTCAGTATGAGCAGTGATGGGGAATGGGTGTGGACACAGTATGGGGAACAAGTGGGGATGTATAAGAAAACAGTATAAGAAGTGAGGAAGGAATGCATTTTTACACAATATGGGGAGCAAGGGGAATGGGATGGGTGAAGATACAGTATCGTAAGAGGGGGGTTTGAGGACACAGTATGAGCAACTAGGGGGGAGGTATGATAAAACAGTATGAGAGGGGAGATGTATGTTAGCACAGTTTGTGGAGCAAGGTGGATAGGATGGTGTGGGGGAAGGGAAGAAATTAAGGACAGAGTATGAAGAGCAAGGGAGGGATAGATGCAGACACAGTATAGAAAGTGAGAAGGGGTATGTCTGAGGAAACAGTATGAGAGGGGAATGTATGTTTGCACAGTACAAATAGTGAGGGGGATGGGACAGGTGTATGAATACTGTATGGGGAGTGAGCAGGATGGGATAAGTGCAGACACAGTACGGGGAGAATGGGGATGTGCGAGGAAACAGTGTGAAGAGTGACGGGCTAAATATGGGAGGAGACAGTATGGTTAGCAGGGGATATGAGAGGAGGCAGTATGAGGAAGGTGGGAATGTGTGAGGAGACAGTATGGGGGTTGATGGGGCACAGAATAGAAATAGGATAGTGTGTATGTGTGTGGGGGTGGGAGGTTTAGAGAGGGAATAGCATGGGAGGAAAGTGTAAAGTCACAACCAGGAGGGCACAGTATACTGAGGAGGGTGTGTGATGAGAGGGCACAGTATAGAGACTGCACAGTATAGTGTGCAGTGCATGAGCTGTGAGTATTCAGGATTCTGAAGTTATCTAGAGTGACTGCAGACTTTAAATTAAGCATGCCCAATTCTAGCAGAGTGTAATATACTCACTGTAAAGATTCAGCTCTGCTTGCTGGTTCCAGTAGTCATCGCATGATCACTCTACTCATGCTATTTTCATATTTATGATAATGTGACATCTAGCTGTTCTTCCTGCTCCTTTGAATGAAGCAGATGCTGTAGTTTTTCACTGAACATTGACAGAATTAGGAAGAGCAGCTTGTCGGCATGTGACTATACGTGTGCAAATACCACATGAAAATGTGGTCACATGGTGACAACTCAAAGTGCATGCGGGGGAAGGGCACCAAAATGTATTCTTGCTCTGGGTGCTGGAAAACCTAGATCCGACTCTGCTTTAGCTGTTTTAAAGAGGATCTGTCACCAGGTTTTCCTACCTCATCTGAGAACAGTATAAGGTAGGATAAGAGACCCTGATTCCAACATTGCACCTTAGTTTACTGGGTGCTGCAGTTTTAACACAGAGTTTTCAGATGTAGGATGAAGCAGAGCTCAGAGAGCTAACCCTGTCCACACCAGGCTCTCTATGTACATCATGTATTGATAGTGAACTGTTTATCATAGGAGGGGGCATAGTCGGATAACTGCTCACAAGCCTGTAGTCTGAACAGTGGTAAGTTGCTGGCGATAAAACCTTCATTGAAAGTAAACAACACACAGCCTGATAAATTACATGTAGCTGAATTTTTGCTTTAACTCCTACCTTGTATTGTCCTCAGATTACAAAGCAAAAACCTGCTGACAGATTTCATTTAAAAGGGTTGTCTGGGCTTTTTATAAAATCTGTAAGTATCTAGACTGCAAAATGCTAGACATTTGTAATTTACACCCTGTTAGTATTTTCCATGGTTACCTAGATATCACCATTCTCCCTGTGTGGAGGAATTGTTCCCTTCCATCTAGAAGGGTGTTTGTTTTGGAGCCTGATTTTAACGTCACAACTGGATGTTACACCCTAGACTCCAACAAGCCCTCCCCAGTCCCCAGCAGGTCCACTCCAGTCCCCAGCATGTTTGCCCCAGTCTCCAGCTTGCCCACCCTCTCTCCAGTATTACCACCCCACCTTCATACCAGTTCACTCTTCTTCCCCGTACCTGAGCTGTTACTGATGTGATTCTCTCTGCATCACTGCAACAGCTGTCCCCTCAGTGAAGAAGAAAGACCACTCCGTGTCAGTGATGTGGTTTATGTGTGGTCATCTCCTTCACACGGGTCAGTACTGATGCAATCCTCTCTCTACATCACTGTGCCGCAGCTGCACCACCGCATCACTGACACAGAGCGGTCTTCTTCACAGTGGGGGCTGCTGTGGCAGTGATGCAGAGTGGATTGCATCAGTGACAGAGCGTGCACAGAGAAGAATGAACTGCGCTGAAGGTGGAGGTGGTCCTACTGGAGATGGGGTGGGCATGCTGGAGACTGAGGAGAGCCTGCTGGAGTCTAGGGCATAACGTCCAGTTGTGACGTTAAAACCAGGCTCCAAAACAACACGCCGCTAGACAATACTGAGCAGTTCCACCATTCAAGCAGAATACTGATATCTAAGTAACCATACAAAATGTGAACAAGGTGTAAATTACAAACTGTTAGCATTCTACAGCCTAGATACACACACAGATTTTATAAAAAGTCTGGACAACCCCTTCAAATGTTTCCAATATATGCTTCTAAAAGACACAGGTCATATTGACCTCTAACTGTTGTTTCAATATTTTCAAAAATCAATAATTTAAAAATAAGTAATTTTGAAATATTTTTAAACCATCACTTCAACATTTTTTTTAATTTTACATTTGGAGTGGTGCTTTAAATGAGTCCCTTGACCCCTACGTCATGCTGACCCTCCAGCAGCTTCAACATCTATTACTGATATTGCCAATTTGTGACCTGCTGGTAGCTCCATTGTTTCATGGAGAGCGTCAAAAGTCCCAACTCAATACGAGGCTGTGAGAACCTTGTTCTGGTCTTGTTTTGGCTCTCATAGACTTGTATTGAGAGCTTGTGATGTAATTTCTGACTTACAGTCAATCATAAGTTACTATTACGAAATGACACCTTGGGATCAAAGTGATTCCAAATAAAGATGGCAATGCTGCAGGGCAAGTAAAGGAGTAGCGGCAGGGACATTAGGCTACAAGCACCATATCAGCCCTGAAAATTATTGAGATGTTGCTTTAAAGAAATTATTTCTTTGAAAAACAGGTTTGAGAACTTCCAGGGGGCGTGTTTGTATTGGAACTTGCATGGAAAGGGGAAACTGGTCATTTCCTCCCAGTCTCTTACAAACACGCCAAGTCCAAAATTAAGAACTGTATACATGTATGGCACAGACGTCTTGGGCACAGAGACCCAGAAGCAGTAAGGAAGCTAGGTCAACTAGCAAATGGTGTTGAATTCAAGCAATGTAGTCAATTGATGAAGTGCACTAGCTGTCCTAAAGGTAAAATGTCCAGAAAATCCTTTCCTAAATCAAGCACCACTAGATCTGCACAGCCACTGGATTTGATACACACAGATGTTTGCGGTCCAATGAGTGTTCAAACTCCAAGCAAGAAGAGATATTTTCTCACATTTATTGATGACTACTCCAGATATACAGTCGCCTACCTGCTTCACAGTAAGGATGAAGTCCCACAGAAACTTGAATAATATCTTGCCGTGGTGTTTAACAAATTTGGAAGAATGCCAAAAGCCCTGCGTGTAGATAAGGGACTGAATATACAAGTGGTAAGGTGCAAACCATTTTGAAAAAGAATGGAATCGTGTTCAAGACTACCATTCCACACAACCCAGAACAGAATGGCATTCAGAAAGAACCGCACTCTCTGTGAAAGTGGAAGAAGTATGTTGTTTGATGCGAATCTACCTACAATGTATTGAGGAGAAGCCATCATGACAGCCTGGTATCTTCAAAACAGACTGCCAGGTAAAGCCACAAATAAGACTCTATATGAGCTATGGAACTGCGAGAAGCCTAACCTGAAGCAACTCAGCATATTTGGAAGCAAAGCATTTGTGTATGTTCCCAAAGTAAAACATTTCAAGTGGGAATCACATGCAAAGCAAGGACTCCTGGTGGGCTATAGCGAAACTCAAAAGGGATACAGAATCCTGTACCCAGAGACCAACACAGTTACAACCAGCAGAGATGTAGTGATTGATGAGAACTCTGTTTCGCTCAAATTTCATGAAGTAACACCAGTCATTCAAGCAAAGGAACAAGAAGAAGAATCTCAGTCACCAAACCCAGACACTGAAAAAGAAAACAGCGAAGTCTGCATAAGCTCTGAAGCCAGCGAGGAAGAAACAGAAGAACCAAGTGAACCTCCAGTTAGGAGATCAGAAAGACCAAACAAAGGTATCCCAGCTAAACGCCTTTTTTATAGGGTCAGAACACTTCCTGAATCAGAGTCACAGTCATGGCAAGCAAAAAGAGCTCTCAGAAGCCAAAGATTCGTCAAAACTCCAGCAATGAGTGTTACAGCCAAGCAGTGGGGCCATTTCTGTATATAAGGACAACCAAGGATGTATTGGACATGCCAGCAATGAGAAGATCAGTGCAAGGACTAAGCACATCGATGTTAAGCATCACCACTTACGTGACTTAGTGAAACGTGATGTACTAGCGTTTGTGTATTGCGAGTCTGACAAGATGTTAGCAGATGATATGACAAAACAATTGCTAAGAACCAAGTTTGAGGACTTCAGAACCGCAATGTGACTAACAGGATAAGTAGTTGTTGAGTGGGGGTGTTGAAATATGTTTAGTGCAACAACTCCAATCCTGTACGTGTAAGTGTTGAATTGCTAGGTTTGTGTATTGTCAGTAAAGTTAGTTTAAAAAAATAAAGGAGAACACTCCCAGAGGCTCACACACAGGAAATACCATGTGACTGTAACCAGTTTCTTGTGTCTGTGCATGTGAAGAGAAGCACAGCAGTTTGCTGATGCTGCAAAGAGACATTTAAGATGTATATTCCTGTTTCCACAAAGCCCTTCATATCTGGACCTGTTTGTTGTTAAGTAAAGCTAAGTTCTGTTGTCAACACGCTTTCAGTGTATCTTGAATGATCCGCTGCTAACACTTCTTTAATACGACTACCAGCCCAGCATTCATGAATTTCCTATATTTGATGTACACATTGGTTCCTCCATCCTGGGGAGCAGCAGCTGGGTGTGTTTTGAGTCATCTCAAGTATTGCACTGTATCACAACACTACATGGTGAGCATAGCTACATCACTCTTAAAACTGTTCTTTGCTCTATTGCACTTGTTTGTCCACCCAACTCTCTCTTAACCTCCATACTTATTACTTATATAAAGAGATTACCATCTCCAGATGAGATCAAGACTATATCCATAACCAAAAAGTAATCTTGGATACTTACTCAGTACAGCACCACATTCCTTTTCCTGTGCAATGACATTTTTCACAGGATTCCGATTGCCACTTTGAGTCCAGGGTATGAAATTCACCATCTAGCCAGCAGCCTAATAATACAGAACATTGAAACCACATTTACTTTTAGAATATCTCTTACATTCTGCAAAGTTTCACAATCCTACTATTGATTTTGGAGCAGTATGAAGATGAGATAGAAGTCATGAATACTCAGAAACCTGACCTGAAATAATAAAACTTGGTGCTACTCATCTAAAGACATGCAAGATGCATTACAAAAAGAACTATCCACCTAATGATTGGATTACTTTGCGATTGACACACTCCAGGGCCGGGAAAGACTCGGTACCAGGCAGTTACTAGTTGTTCTCATGTCTTCACTTCTCAGTTCTTTTCATGAGGACAGACAGGGACAAAGACCCGGCCCTATGACCCTTGTGGTGTCATTTAATAAAGGGGGTGATGTTAGGGAAAGTCTGAGTGGATAAGGGGTATCCGTGACGCTACCTGCGGTATGCAGCCAGGGCGGTGGCTGCTGCTGCAGAACCTCTGTGGATGATGGCTGGCAGCTTAGATAGTCCCGCTCCCCGCAGGCGGAGCGCAGTCCCCAGGGTAGTCCCCGGCTCGAACCTTGGCAGTTGGTCACTTGGTCAGTAGTACCCTCGATGTTTCAGGTGGCCTCCGCGGCTGATGGTCGCTGCTAATAAAAGTCTCACACACCACAGCTGCAGTTCCATTACTTTTACTTCTGGTGTTAAACATGGCCACCGGGTACGCTCTCTGCCAGTCTTTAGTACTTGCTCTTTCTCCAGAGCCGGGTTGGTACAGTCAAGCCAAAGTTGGTGCCCTTTCTCTACTCTCTCGGTGTCTCAGTCTCTAGTGGGTCTCTTCCTCGACTTTAAAAAGGGTAACTTTCATCTGAGGTGAGTGGGTTGTCACTCTGCTCCCTAGGCTCTCAACGTTCTCCGCAGCACAGAGCTCAGGTACCGGTAGTCATGCGTGCTTCTGTGTGTCGCAGACACCATTAGGATCCCTCCCAGGCACTGCTCCCTATTTTTGTTGGGTGTTTGGCCCAGCTCCCGTTAGGAGTCTGGGACCTCCGGTTTCGGCTCTGGCTTGAAGCTTCCGCACCGTCTGCAGGGCCTGTCCCTGTGTCCTCCATCAACCCCTCTGTCTCGTCAGATTCAGTCGTACGAGGGTCGATGCCTCGTCCACACCCTAAGGGTTCTTATCTCCGTCTCTACCGGGCTGTTCTTTCCTTTCCTCCCGTGGGCAAGCGGGGTAGTGTAGCTTCAGCCCACGGTAGTCGGCACCATGCTCCCGACTACCATTCCTGACTTCTTCTGACTTACTACTGAACTCAACTCACTAACTGAACACTGTCTCTTGTTCCTGACCCCCTTTTTGTGACCTAAACCCACCGTCAGGGTCCTCCCATTGTTCCAGGGCCTAAGTGTTGGTCGTGTTGTGTGCTGTTGCATTGTTGTGGTTCAACTATACCATCCCAGCACCTGGAGAACAGGGGCACTACACTTCCTACCAGTACCTCTGGTGGTGGTTTGTCCGGAGGGGCGCCACACATGCTTTCCTGAATTCTATATGCTGCTTTGGGAATTTAAGAGAAGTCTAATCTTACTTTCTAATAATTGGTATGAACCTATGCAAGACTCGCATTCGTAGCAAACAAGGGAATGGGGAATTAGACTTATGGTCAGTTAATATGCAAGGATTTTAGTGACAAAAGTTGCCTGGCACCAAATCTGAGAGCCTGAGTTTATTTTTGCTATAGGTCCTCCTACTTCTTTATATGTCATCTTCTGAACCTCTTAAATACCCCAGTGAAGGTACCTTTACACGCCGCTACAGAAGGTTAGAAACAACTGGGTATCAGAGACAAATGTATCTTGCACCGTCAAATCAACCCAAGGTAGCGGCGTGTAAACTAGGTTGTTGCCACCCGTCACTTTCGGCACCTGTTTCAGAGCAGTGCTCTAAAACAGGTTGATTTCAACCCGATGGTAGCGGCGTCTAAGTAAGGTAGGGTAAGGTTTTTTCGCCACCTAGTTAACTCCGTGGGGCGTGACACAGCCTCCGGGATACCGCGCCCCATCAGCGGTCATTGGTGTAAGCTCCTGCGTTACGATTGGTTGTCCCTGCATAGGGCGGCATATTTAAGGAGCTGACCAGTCACACTACACATTTGTTATAGCGTCATGTATTAGCCAGCCTTCCTGCGCTGGCTGGCCAATCATGATGCTATTGCATTGTCCAATCATCGTACGAGCGTCTCGTAATCCACAACTCTGGCACGCCTATGTGTTGTCCCTGCTGCACCAGGTCCTCCCATATTACCTTCTGTAGCGGCGTGTAAATGAGGGACGGTGCTCTACAGAAGGTAACTTGAGGCACCCGGCGGTGCCTCCAGGGATAGATTAAACCTTCTGTAGAGCACCTTGTAGCGGCGTGTAAAGGCGGTATCGGGTACCGTTTGCAACCGTTGGTACGTGCTCGTGCACATGAGACACCCGGTTGTTTCTAACCCTCTGTAGCGGCGTGTAAAGGTACCATAAGGGTTTATTCACACATTATGATTATGTTGCAGTTTTTCCAGCAAATTAAAAAAATCATGGCAAAAAATACAACCATAATGTGTGAATAAGTTGTAAGTATGACTTAACATTTTGCAGACCAGTAGCCAGTTTTGCAGTGATTAGGAGTCTAGCAGAAAATGTTATTAGCAACATGTTTTTTTTCTGTACTGCTGTTCAAGACTTCAGGTTGGAAGAGTCCAGATCAAATGCTGTTTATTCTACGCGTTTCAGAGCTATCCAGAATCTGCATCTCCATCACATTGAGTATCAAACAACTACATCAGGTTAGTGCAATTTTTCACAGTCTTTCATTACCCTAATTGTGCCATTACTCCCAGTTTTTCTCCTTACATTTAGCAATATATTGTATGTTCGCTCTGACACCCTAAAAATGTACCCTTCTAATAGTAAGCTACAGGATATAAAACCTCTGACCTGGTTCCGCCCTTCCTCTTGCAGGCATCGATTTCTTTATAAAATTACACTCAGAGTTGCATGATGTTACAAGGAATCCAAGTCCAACCGCAAACATCAGAAGTAAAGCCTGTGGAACAAGAACAAGTGGTGTAAACTACTATAGCTGATATTGTATTTATTATTCATTGAACTACAGTCACTAACAGAATATTGTGCAACGTTTACTTTACTGTAAGTATGATTAAATTAAAATGACATTAAACTGTATTTATTCTACTAAAAGCAGAAAGCTGGAATAGTCATATATTCAATCTTTTAATACAATAACAATGGCAAAATCACAAGTAATAATGTTTTACCCATAGATATAATAACGCTCTAGTTCTGGAAACTGACATTGTATGTAATTCATAGAGGGATATAAATCTAGCTGCGTAAAGAAACATGTAAATCCCAAAGAGATGATCTAAAGAGAACCTTTCACAATATTTTTAATTACAAAATGTATGTATCGTTAGACATAGGGAGGGGAACTCATTTTTCTGTCCACTGCATAACTGAGGTTTAGACCTTGATTCATTCCTTGATGAGGTTGTGTTGCTTCTTATTCATCAGGAGACAAAAGCCAAGGGAAACTGTCAGCAGGTTTTTGCTATTGTCATCTGATCACAGCATCAATAGAGGTTAAAAAAACAAATCATCTATGCCTCTCTTATCAGGCTGCGTGCTGTTTTTTACATAAATTAAAAGCTTTATCACCTGATGATTATCATTGCTGGACTACATTGTCACACACATAGCAGTCCAAAATGCCCCTTCTGTTTGGCACCTTAAGGCCACGTCACACGTAACAATATCGTTGCCGATATCGTTCAAAAGTCACGTATTCTGTGATGCTTGAACGATGTCGAAACGACATTGTTGCGTGTGACACTACAAACTATGAATGATCAGTCGGCTGATCGCTCATAATTTGATTTGAGGACAAGACCTCAAATCTATCGTTGGTCGCCCGGTGGACACGCAGCATCGCTACGTGTGACACCAGGAGACGACCGATAAGCCAGCTCCCAGTGCCTCTCTGCAAGCGCTGGGAGCTGGTATCCAAGGTAAACTGCGGGTAACTAGGCAGCTCGCGCTGCGTAGATACCCAATGTATACCTTGGTTACCAGCCTTCTCCGCTCACCGGCTGGTATCCAAGGTACACAGCCAGTAACTAGGGACCCTAGTTACCCGCTGTGTACCTTGGATACCAGCCGGTGAGCGGAGAAGGCTGGTAACCAAGGTATACATCGGGTATCTCGGCAGCGCGCGCTGCCTAGATACCTGCAGTTTACCATGGACACCAGCCTGCTCCCGCTAACTGCAGCCTGTCAGCAGGAGCAAGACATCGTGGAAACGATATTTAAATCATTTCCACGATGTCTCTGGTCCATTGATCACTGGTCAGTCTGCCTGTGTGACAGCTCACCAGCGGTCTGAACGATATTGTTAGCGATCGCGCGTGCATGTGATCACTAACAATATCGTTCTTCAAATTGATGTGTGTGACGTGGCCCTTACTGTCAATGTACAATTATTGTACAATTATTGAGAGTCTGGTGTGGGTGGGGGCATCTCTTTCAGCTTTGCTTCTTTGCTAAATCTAAAATCTCAGGTTGTCAGGACTGCAGCACCCAGTAATCTAAGTGATACATAGTAGGATTCAGGGCAAGTACCCATGATCAGGACGCAGCATGTTTTCTCTAGCAGAGACACTAGTGTTCTTTGCGGTAGATTGCAGCACCCATGCCTATGATGAGGACTCTGGGCGCAGCATATTTTATTTGCGAACGCTCACATCCCTGTAAGTATAAATTGACATGCTGTGGCTTGGGAAGCCATGCCACATGACAGTTTATGTTTTGGAAAAAAGAAGCACAGTATACAGGAGATTTCTACAAATTCCATTTGGTTTGTGATGAAGAAAGTGAGACTATTGGAGGCATGAATTGAAACTGTGTGTAGAGATGCTCTGTATCAAAGAAGAAGAAACGTACGAGAACTGGTGTACCCGCTATCTCCTGTACATAGTTGTCACCAAATGGCTGATCAGTAAAGCAACATTTATTAATAACTGGTGGTCTCGCTCATTGGCAAGCTGTAGTCACCGGCATCATGCGGCCTACAAGGGCATGCATTGTGCCCCCATTACACAAGTCCGCACAATTAGTCAGGACCCTCAACTTCATTTAGCGTTCTGTTGCGTGAAAGATGACCAACCTGCCAATGGCTACCACCCTTGTTATTATAAAACTTAACAACTCCAAGAAATATCTATGTTAACACCCACTTGGTCAATGAATCAGTCCCTCTGCTCTTTTAGTGAAATATACAGTTTAAAATAAAAAATTGTTAAAGATCCTTATTGAAACCAAATTTCTCACTAGATTTTACAATATGGGGGATATCGTAGGGCCAGTAAACCATGGATTACATCAGATCTTCATGGCTTTATTCTGGTTTTTTTGGTAAAAAAGAGGTAGTGTGGGGGAGTCTTTATTCAAATAAATTATTTTCTCCTGTATTTTATGTTTTGTTTAACATTACAACTACTGGGTTAGTAATGGGGGTCAGTAACAAAAATAAAAAGAGAAGTATATTTTACCAAAACAGACTTAGTTTATTGTGACTAAAAGTTAAAATTATTTTTACAAATATTCATCGTAGAATAAAAAATTATAGGAAATGACAAAAAAGCAGGGACATAATGTCAAAAAAGTAAAAAACTGTAACAGTGCTCAAAGGATATAGTATATTTTAAAGCAAGGGTCGAGAACATCAGGCCTCGAGGGCCGCCAGCAGTGCATGCTTTCAAGATTTTTATAGTATTGCACAGGTGATATTTCAATCACCTGCACTGGTGATGATTCCAACCCCTGTGCTGTCGGCAGCCCTTGAGGCCTGGAATGCCCCACCCCTGTATTAGAGCTACTGGGAAGACCTACTAAACACTAGTCAATCAGGAAAAGTCTGGGCAAAGCACCAGAATTGGCGTTGGTGCACCTAAAAGATTCAACAATTTTGGGGCGACTGTAAGCTGGTATATTTAGGCTGAGAAGGGGCAAATAACCATGGCATTTCCCAGCCTGACAATCCCAGCCTGCAGCTGTCTGCTTTACATTGGCTGCTTACCAAAAATTGGATGGACTCCACAACGTTTTTTGAAATTATTTATTTATTACATTAAAACAGGCTAAAACACCCTTTATTGCCACAAGAAAGGCCTGAATTGCAGTGTGCCAAGTACAGCACCACCGGGTCTCATATAAGACCTGATAATGAGATGGGCTTAATCACAGTAAAGCCAGTAGACACCCTGGCTATTGCATTATTGTGTATGTCAGGGCCACATTTCAGTTTGCAAACCAGTTACTGGATCCAGTTTTTCATCCTAAAACCTGATCAGGTACCTGACCCATAGACTCCAATGTTAACAACTGTTTGCCAAAGTGCAATCTGTCTACTGGATCCAGTCTTTGAGAAGTCAGGTTTTAATAGGGTCTGCAACTTTTTTTTACCTTTTAGCAAAACCTGATCAGTTTTTTTAACATGTAACCCTATGGGAACCTGATCCGGTACCGGATGGTTCATATTGGTATCATCCGGCACCTGATCCAGTACCTGATCCGGTAAAAATGCCTCAAACCAGACAAGGGGATAAACTGGATCCAGTAATGCATCCAGTTACTGGATGCAGCCTCCCAAGTGTGGCCCTAGCCTTAATAACATTAATATTCTCTTATGACACGAGTGCGGTCTTTAGCCTAAAGGAAAATTTCTAGGTGTTTATGGGAACACATCACATGTAAAGCATTTGCATTTGTTTGGCAGTAAAGTGATTCTGTTCATGGGTATTTCTGGAAAAAGTGAAGTTAATAAGGTAATCTATTAGCTCTGAACAAGATTAGCAGCTAGGTAGGTTTTTATAAATGCTAGTCTAGCTTCACACTTTTTAGGGTTAGTTTTACCATTAGATAAATAATAGACATCCTAACGGAAATCCAACAGACCCCATAATAGTGAATGTGACTGTCTTAGGTTTGAACTATTTTTTGCATAACTATCATCTTTCTGTTGCTATCAGCTCTGAATGGTAGTGTGAACCTAGTCATGGAAACTACATCCAAGATAACATTATTTTTAATTTCTGAATATATTGTTATTATTTATACTTATTGATTATGAGACATTTCTTAATTTCTTACAATGCAGAATATTTCCCCTATTACAGTGAAATAGTGCAGCCATTAGCATAATGCTTGCTATGAATATAATAATAGACGATGACCCAATTGTATTGATTAAAGAATAGCCTTCTAAGAACAGATCAGAGTTGTCACAGCTCTATTATATAAGAGAAGCAGAGCTTAACATAGCTCCTCAAAGTAATTGTGAAAGCCAACATTTAAATGTATATAAGTTTATATACTATATTTTATCATTTTAGTAAACAAGCTAACTTACCATTGTTGGAAGTCTTTCCTCCAAACATAGGACGGCATGTTTGAAGAATTTATATATATACAGACAGTGTTTCCAATGGACAGGAAAATATGCAAAGAGCAAATATTTAATGAAATAACATTGTAGTGGCAGTGTTGTCATCATCATAATCTCTTCCGACCAAAGATTTTCATGGCATTTAATTTCTTGAATAAAGTAGGGTTAAGTTGGTTATGAAACTGAGTTGGCTGAATTTTACACGCAGAAAGATAGTTTTTCCCACATGTGCTGTACTTATCTCCATTGATGTGATATTTAAACATGAGTATACACAGCGTAAACTGTTATCATAGGATAATCTGAGATTAACATAACTCTATGAATGTTTATTAGTGATGAGCGAATCTGCTCGTCACTATTTGGTACTCACACGGATATCGCAGTATTTGGGCCACTTGGCACTTGCCGATTATTTGTGTCCAGCCCAGCACGTTTGGCGCCTGATTTTCAGCCACTGAATATGCTGGGCTTGTTTGGCAATCACACTAATGCCATAGCTATGATGCTTGTGGCATTACTGTGACTGGCTGGCCGCCCAGCATCATAGGGTCTATATAACCACTGCTGCCGCCATCTTGCATACATTGCATCCGGAAACAGAGTAGTGGGGGTGCAGCGACAGAGCAAGCAGTGTGTAGGGAGAGTGCTTCTGCAACCTTAATATAACACAACAGCTCTTTTAAGAGCTACATCAAGTCTTTAATAGCTCAGAATAGTGTAGGGAGAGTTTGTGGAGCAGGGACAGTCAAAACATAGTAGTATTCTAATATCTCCATATTAGAACAACAGCTCTTTGCAGAGCTACATTTCCAGCACACATTACATACTATCTAATGGAGAATATTCCTTTTTAAATGTCCTTTAAAAAGTATTGGTTGTTTTGCCCTCTGTACTTTTTATGGTGACAACTTGCTTGGCCTGTGCCAGTAAGTTCCAAATATTAATAGGGTCAATGTCCAAATATAAGAACTGCTGGGCACTAACTTGCAAAAGGTCACTGTCACAATGTGACTCAAGCCTGCGGGTTAGCCGTGCGGTGCTGGCAAATTAGCAAATATCCAATAACAACATATAGAAAAAATAGCCGCACTCACCGACATTTGATCTTTTACGTTCTTTATTCATAGTCCATCTTCATGAACATCTGACCATGCTGAGCAGGGAGGGGAGTGCAAGGGAGGCGGACGACGGTTCACCGTTTCGCGGCCGTATGCTGCTTCTACGGCAGCATACGGCCGCGAAACGGTGAACCGTCGTCCGCCTCCCTTGCACTCCCCTCCCTGCTCAGCATGGTCAGATGTTCATGAAGATGGACTATGAATAAAGAACATAAGAGATCAAATGTCGGTGAGTGCGGCTATTTTTTCTATATGTTGTTATTAATAGGGTCATAGTGAGCTATTCAAATGCTGCTAAATACAGTACTACAATTTTTCGGTTGTGGTGTAAAAACTGTCACCTCTGCGCACTAAATTTGGGGTTAAATTTTTCTTCCCACCTGAAGTAGGTATGATATATGTCCCCAAAAAATCAATATGCTAAAGCCTGGCATTAAGGTAGAGGGACATGGACGTGGGCGTGGACTTGGGCATGTTGATGACTATGGTGCCCACCAAAGTAGTGTGACAGGTCTGAAGAAGGTTGATACATCTTGTATTTTCCTGTCACAATTTTTCAGTCTGCACCAAAAACCTGTGTTGAAGCCAGAAGAGTGCGAGCAGGTTCTGTCTCAGATGGCAGACAAGGCCTCCAGTCAGTTCTCAAGAAGCACCAAATCTACCACCCAGTCTAGTCTTCGTAGCCACAAGGCTTGGCCATGCAATGAAAGGATGTACCAGTGGTCTTTAAAGCCTACCAAAACCAGGCAGGACACTTCAGATGGAAGAAGTTAGAGGTCATCATCCATGCTTGCTTTTTCTGGACGGATATGAGATGGTTAAGAGTTTGGAACACAATAAACTCTCCACTTTGCTAAAGCTCATCATGGTAGTGATATGATTGATTGTATTGATCCTGATTGCCTGGAAATTACTAATGTGCCATGTTTCTCATTGCAGTAAAAGAATTCATTTTGGAATTGGAACCACAGGAAGGATGACCCTACATACTGCTACAGAGGAAACGTCTGATAACCAGCTGGACTACTCACACTCTCAACTTTGCTCAACTTTGCTAAAAGTCATTGTGGTGGTAATAGGATTGATTGTTTTGATATTGATTGACTGGGGATAATTAATGTGTTGCTTTTAACCATTGCAGATAATGAATTCTTTCTCAGAACCATAGTACGGATGACACTACTACATACAGCTGCAGAGAACACCGTCTGATATCCCAGCTCGACTACCCATCTCTCCTGAGAAGACCATCTGAGCTTTTTAAGAGTTTGGTGGAGGATATCATCTCTGAAAAAAGGGTCCCACAGCTTCACCCCAGCAGCATTTCTAGAAGAGTCAATACCTTGAGGGTGCATAGCCTCTCACTTTGTCACTTAGGGCGATTTCATGATCCAGGGATTAACTCCAAAGTGGTTCTGTTGTGGGATGAAGGTCTGGTTTCCTGTTGTCATCCTGTTGGATACACAGGAACGAGGGTAAGTGTGTGTTTACTTACTTTATTAAAGACTAGATGGTGGCCCGATTCTAAAGAATCGGGTAGTCTAGAATCCATATATAGTTTTATTTACTAATAGATGGTGGCCCGATTCTAACACATCGGGTATTCTAGAATATGTATGTAGTTTATTTATGAAGATTTAAGAATAATGCAATGAATACACAGGTTTTTCGGGATACAATATATACATTATCATTTAAATCCTGCGGCAATATCTCTGATTGGTCGCAGCCGGCCATGACCAGTCAGCGAAGACTGTTTAAATCCCACGCCAATATCGCTGATTGTTTGCTTCTGCCCATTTGAGATGTGGTGGGGACCGCCCCTTTAACCCCTTCCCGACCCAGGACGCAGCATATGCGTCATCAAAACAAGTTCGTTCCCGACCTTGGACGCATATGCTGCGTCCTGGTGTAATCGCGCTCCTGCAGCTCTAGTGAGAGGTGTCACTGACCTCTCACTTGAGCTGCAGGTAGCTGGGGACCTGTGCTACACCCCAGGGGGGGTGGATTTACCCCCCCGAGGCTACAGTCGCGGTAATTGGGGGGTTAAAAATGAAAACCGCAATTACCGCGACTGTATTGATTTTGCAGTCTCCATCTTTTTGCTTCCCTGCCTGGCTCCTCCTGTTCCCCCCTATCTCTTCCTGTTCCTCCCCCAGATCATCTCTGCTCTGTCCCCCTCTTTCCGGCCCCCCCCCCCAGCTCATCTGCTCTAATCCCCGCTGTTTCCGTCCCCCCCTCTGATCTGCCCCATCCCCCGCTGTCTCCGGACCCCCAGCTCATCTGCCCTGTTCCCCACTGATCTGCCCTGTCCCCCTCTGTCTCCGGACCCCCAGCTTATCCCCAGCTCATCTGCCCTGTCCCCTGCCTGTCTGCCGTGTCCCCCATTGTCTCCGGCCCCCCCACCGCTCATCCCCCGTCTTCTGCCACCGCCGGTGATCGGCAGGAGGAGGTGTTCACCGGACCCGTGATCACCTCCTCCTGCCGCCTCTTCCGCTCACCTCCGGCTCTCTGCTCCCCCCAGCCGGGTCTTCCTCCTCCGGCACTCTGCTCCCCGCCAGCCGGGTCTTCCTCCTCCGGCGCTCTGCTCTCCGCCAGCCGGGTCTTCCTCCTCCGGCGATCTGCTCTCCACCAGCCGGGTCTTCCTCCTCCGGCTCTCTGCTCCCCGCCAGCCGGGTCTTCCTCCTCCGGCACTCTGCTCCCCGCCAGCCGGGTCTTCCTCCTCCGGCGCTCTGCTCCCCGCCAGCCGGGTCTTCCTCCTCCTGCGATCTGCTCTCCGCCAGCCGGGTCTTCCTCCTCCGGTGCTCTGCTCCCCGCTGCTGCAGTCTTCCTCCTTTGGTGCCTGTCATCCTGTGGGATCCATTCTCTGCAGCTTGATCCCCCTTGGGAGGATCCCCCTGCAAGGGGGATCCCCCTGCATGGGGATTGAGCTGCAGAAAGCAATCTGACAGTTTGGATGCAGTGATCCAGTAGATCACTGCACCCAAACTGTCAGATTGCTTTCTGCAGCTTGATCCCTATTCAGGGGATACCCTTGCATGGGGATCGAGCTGCAGAAAGTCATCTGACAGCTCAGGTGCAGTGATCTACTGGATCACTGCATCCAAGGTGTCAGATCGCTTTCTGCAGCTCAATCCGCATGCAGGTGGATACCCCTGCATGGGGATCGAGCTGCAGAAAGTGATCTGACAGCTCGGACACAGTGATCCAGTGGATCACTGCAGATTGCTTTCTGCAGCTCAATCCCCATGCAGGGGGATCAGGCTCCAGAGTAGCAATCTGACAGCCCACACTGCGCCCGTGCTGTCAGATCGCTTTCTGCATCTTGATCCTCATGCAGGGGCATCGGGCTGCAGAGTAGCAATCTGACAGCCTAGACGAAGTGATCCACTATAAGTATCACTGTGCCCGGGCTGTCAGATCACTTTCTACAGCTCGATTCCCATGCAAGGGGATCAGGCGCAGTGATCCACTATGTGGATGCAGGGGGAACATGCTGCAGTGAAGTAATCTGACCGCCCTGGTGCAGTGATCCATTATGTGATCACTCTGCCAGGGCTGTCAGATCACTTCAATGCAACGTCGAGTCACCTGACCCAAGCCTCAGAGATCATGTGATCTCTGAGACTTGGGTTTGCACAGTGATGCTGCACTTTATGGCAATGATCTGCCATATAGTGCATCATCACTATGACACCAGAGACTGCAACAAGAGGACACTTGATTCCTTTGCTGCAGTCTCTGGATGTAGCAGAGGTGATTGAGCGTCGTGGGACCTTCATTGTGGACTACGTCGGAGACAATCGAACGTCGTGGGACCTTCGTTGTGGACTACGTCGGATCTTTTTATAATAAAGATGGAGTCCGAATTGTGTCTGTGTTTTTTTTTCAAATAAAAAGATTTTTCTCTGTGTGTATTTGACTATTTACCGTACTAGAGATTCCTAATGGCGGGTCTAACATTGGCCCTATATTATGAATCTCGGGCTTAGTGCCAGCTGCCAATAAAAAGCTGGCATTAACCCCTTTATTACCCAGTTAGCCACCGGCACCAGGGCAACTGGAAGAGCGTGGGTACAGCGCCAGAAAATGGCGCTTCAATGAATGCGCCATTTTCTTGGGCGGCTGCGGGCTGCAATTCGCAGCATGGGGGCCCAGAACGCTTGGGCCTCTCTATGCTGAGGATTCCAGCCCCCAGCTGCCTAGTTGTACCTGGCTGGACCAAAAATATGGCGGAGCCCCACGTAATTTTTTTTTAAAAAAATGGGCTTCGCTGTATTTTTGGTTCCAGCCAGGTATGACGAGGCAGCTGGGGGTGGGTGGCAGTCCGTAGCTGCCAAGTTGTACCTGGCTGGACCAAAAATATGGCGGAGCCCTATGTCATTTTTTTCTAGAAATAATTCTAGAAATAAAAAAAAAATAGGCTTCGCTGTATTTTTAGTTCCAGCCAGGTATGACGAGGCAGCTGGGGGCTGGTGGCAGTCCGTAGCTGCCAAGTTGTTACCTGGCTGGACCAAAAATATGGCGGAGCCCTATGTCATTTTTTTCTAGAAATAATTCTAGAAATAAAAAAAAAATAGGCTTCGCTGTATTTTTGGTTCCAGTCAGGTATGACGAGGCAGCTAGGGGGCTGGAATCCTCAGCATGGAGAGACCCAAATGTTTTGGGTCCCCTATGCTGCGAATTGCAACTACTAGACTAGTATGTTTTTTCACAAAAAGTTTCTTTATTCATTTATACGGCTTAATTTGTGAAGCACATGGGGGTTCAAAGTGCTCACTGTGCATCTAGATATGTTCCCTGGGGGGTCTAGTTTCCAAAATGGGGTCACTTGTGGGGGAGCCCCAATGTTTAGGCACACAGGGGCTCTCCAAATGCGACATGGTGTCCGCTAACAATTTGAGGTGATTTTCCATTCAAATTGTTAGCGGACACCATGTCGTGTTTGGTGAGGCCCTGTGTGCCTAAACTTTGGAGCTCCCCCACAAGTGACCCCATTTTGGAAACTAGACCCCCCAGGGAACTTATCTAGATGGGTGGTGAGCATATTGAACCTCCACATGCTTTACAAATTGATCTGTGAATATGGAAAAAGTACTTTTTTTTTCACAAAAATGTTCTTTTATCCTCAATTCTTTCATTTTCACATGGGTAACAGGATAAAATTCATCCTAAAATTTGTTGGGCAATTTCTCCTGAGTACATCGATACCTCATATGTGGTCATAAACCACTGTTTTGACGCACGGCAGGGCTCAGAAGTGAAGGAGCACCATTTCACTTTTTGAATGGAAAATTAGCTCCAAAAGTCAAATTGCGCTCTTTCCCTTCAGAGCCCTGCCGTGCGCCCAAACCGTGGTTTATGATCACATATGAGGTATCGATATACTCAGGAGAAATTGCCCAACAAATTTTAGGATCCATTTTATATTGTTGCCCATGTGAAAATGAAAAAATTGAGGCTAAAAGAACATTTTTGTTAGAAAAATTAAAATATCCATTTTTTTGTTTCCAGTTTGCTTAGTTCCTGTGAAGCACCTGAAGGGTTAATAATCTTCTTGAATGTAGTTTTGAGTAGCTTGAGGGGTGCAGTTTTTGGAATGGTGTCACTTTTGGGTGTTTTCTGTCATGTACACCCCTCAAAGGGACTTCAAATGGGATGTGGTCACTAAAAAAAATGGTTTTGTAAATTTTGGTGGAAAAATGAAAAATTGCTCATGAACTTTGAACCCTTATAACTTCCTAATAAAATTTTTTTTTTTTTCCAAAATTGTGCTGATGTAAAGTAGACATGTGGGAAATATTATTTCATAACTATCTTGTGTCACATAACTCTCTGGTTTACCAGAAGAAAAATTCAAAATTTGAAAATTGCAAAATTTTCTAAATTGTTGCCATATTTTTGATTTTTTCACAAATAAACGCAAAAATTATCGACCTAAATTTAATACTAACATTAAGCCCAATATGTCACGAAAAAACAATCTCAGAATCGCTAGGATCGGTTGAAGCGTTCCCGAGTTATAACCTCATAAAGGGACACTGGTCAGAATTGCAAAAAAGGCCAAGGTCTTTAGGGTCAAAATAGGCTGGGTCCTGAAGGGGTTAAGATGTTTATTGGGACTGTTTCTTTAAGATGTGTTTGGGGACAGTCCCTTTAAGAAGTGGTTGGGGTCCACTCCTTTAAGACATGGTTGGGGTCTGCCCCTTTAAGACGTGGTTATGGACAGCCCCTTTAAGAAGTTATTGGGGACTGTCCCTTTAACACGTGGTTGGGGTCCGCCCCTTTAAGAAGTGGTTGGGGTCCGCCCCTTTAAGAAGTGGTTGGGGTCTGCCCCTTTAAGAAGTGGTTGGGGTCCGCCCCTTTAAGAAGTGGTGGGGGTCCGCCCCTTTAAGAAGTGGTGGGGGTCCGCCCCTTAAGAAGTGGTGGGGGTCCACCCCTTTAAGAAGTGGTGGGGGTCCGCCCCTTTAAGAAGTGGTGGGGGTCCGCCCCTTTAAGAAGTGGTGGGGGTCTGCCCCTTTAAGAAGTGGTTGGGGTCCACCCCTTTAAGAATTGGTTGGGGTCCGCCCCTTTAAGAAGTGGTTGGGGTCCGCCCCTTTAAGACGTGGTTGGGAACTGCCCCTTTAAGACGTGGTTGGGGTCCGCTCCTCTAAGAATTGGTTGGGGATGGCCCCTTTTATTTATCTCCGGACATTTATCTCCGGACATTTATCTCCGGACATTTATCTCCGGACAAAGCCACGGATGAAGTTGGCTTTTGACAGGAAGTAGAATTCTAGGCAATTATATAGTAGACTAGCTGTGAGCCCGATGCGATTGCATCGGGATTCTAGAATCTGTGTATATGGCATTACTCGGGCTGCTGCAACGACTCGCAACGCCCACTTTGCGGGCATTGCGAGTGAGTCGCGTGGTATAGTATCTACTATATAATTGCCGTAGCAACTTCCATCGCACACGGCGCTACCTCCGTGGCTTTGTTTGTGGGCGCGCAGCGAGTCCTTGCAGAATAGGTGCGACTCACTAATCTATTATATAATTACGAATGGGTTTTTTGCCCCTTTTGAGTCCGCACTCGCTGCGAGTCAGCGTGGTCATGTGGATACGAACGAAGCATTGGCCGCGCAGCGGCCATTGCGAGCAGCTCTAAGGCGACTCGCTATGCCCGCGCAGCGGGCATGGCGAGTCGCCTTAGCAGCGCGAAGCATTGGCCGCGAAGCGGCCATTGCGAGTCAGAGACTTGCTCTGCTAGAATCCCGATGCATTGTGCATCGGGCACCCATCTAGTTCATACATAATCACATAGATAATACTGATAATTTAATATATAATTCCCCTAACGCACTTCCGTAAGTTTCGGCGCTGTTTCCGTCGTTGTGGCCGTGGGCGCGCGGCGCCTACGCGACCTGTGAAGCATTGCCCGCGCAGCGGGCATTGCGAGCCGTTGTGAGTCCTTGCAGAATAGGCACCACTGACTCGCAAAGCCTCACTCGCAATGGCGTTGCGAGTCCTTGCAGAATAGGCGCGACTCACTAATTCATACATAATCACATAGATAATAATACTGATAATCTAATATATAATTCCCCTAACGCACTTCCGTAAGTTTCAGCACTGTTTCCGTCGTTGTGTCCGCGGGCGCGCGACGCGCACGCGACTGACTCGCAAAGCCTAACTCACAAAGCCTCACTCGCAATGGCCGCGAAGCGGCCGTTGCGAGTCCTGACTCGCAAAGCCTCACTCGCAATGGCGTTGCGAGTCCTTGCAGAATAGGCGCGACTCACTAATTCATACATAATCACATAGATAATACTGATAATTCCTATATAATCACATATATAATACTAATAATTCCTATATAATCACATATATATATATAATACTGATATGTGATTATATAGGAATTATCAGTATTATATATATATATGTGATTATATAGGAATTATCAGTATTATCTATGTGATTATGTATGAATTAGTGAGTCGCGCCTATTCTGCAAGGACTCGCAACGCCATTGCGAGTGAGGCTTTGCGAGTCAGGACTTCGCGGCCATTGCGAGTGAGGCTTTGGGAGTTAGGCTTTGCGAGTCAGTCGCGTGCGCGTCGCGCGCCCGCGGACACAACGACGGAAACAGTGCCGAAACTTACGGAAGTGCGTTAGGGGAATTATATATTAGATTTACTGAATGCTTAGATGAAGGTAACAGAGCTGCAACAAAACGCTAGAGATATATCCAAGGAGGGTTTTAATCCATCCTCCGGTATGGGGGTCTATAAGAGTTTGGAACACAATATACTCTCCACTTTGCTAAAGCTCATCATGATAGTAATAGGATTGATCGTATTGATCTTGATTGCCTGGAAATTACTTGCCGCGTTTCTCATTACAGTAAAAGAATTCATTTTGGAATTGGAATCATCAGAAGGATGACCCTATATAAAGCTACAGAGGCGACCGTCTGAATGCCCAGCTCCACCCATCTCTAATGAAGACCCTTTCAGCTTTTTGAGGTATTATCACTGAATTTAAGGCTCCCACAGCTGCACCCCAACAGTTTGAACATCACTCAGTGCATACAGCAATAAGCAGCAGGACAGACATGATGCAGGGAGATATCCGATCGCCACAATTAGGGACAGGAAGGAATTTTTTTCCCCCTGAGGTAGAACACTCCGGGGTTTTCTTCGCCTTCCTCTGGCTCATCAGGTCCCCAATATCCGGAGCAAGTTCTGTGGTCTCTATTGGAGCCAGTCCTAATAGTCACTGTGACCTTTAATTTATCACAGGGCCGGTAATATTTTCATTACAACGTTGCTTATTGCTATACTAATAAAAAAAGAAATTACAGATAATATACTGTGTGTGTGTTTTATTTGTCTGCACTTCACCCTACACAGCGGTAATCACTCAATAATCCAATCTACTGTGGCGAGTGCAATCTTTGCTGCAATAATATGCTGGGGTAGTAGTGTGCGCACAGCTGACGCTAATAAGATGAATAAACTTATCAAGAAGGCTAGTGCGGCGGTGGGTCTACAACTTAGGACTTTCGAGGAGGTATTAGAGGATAGAATTAATAAGAAATGCAAGGCTATAATGAGCAACAATACACACCTGCTCTCTGATCTGTTTGCGAAGCAAAAGAGCACATTCAGCAAGCGTCTAATCCAACTAATGTGTAAACAGGAAAGATACAGAAAATCGTTTGTTCCGACAGCTGTGGGGATGTTTAACAAATGTATAAGTGTAAAGCATCCCAAGACTAAAGGCCACTTCACACACACAGATATCTGAGTCCAATATCTGAACAGATCTCTGGTTGCAGTGAAATCATGGACACATTGCTCCATTTTGTGGCTGTGTACAACATGGAGCAATGTATCCATGATTTCACTGCAACCAGAGATCTGTTCAGATATTGGACTCAGATATCTGTGTGTGTGAAGTGGCCTTAAGTGAAGTTCTAAGTGTATGGGGGGAATAGGTGAGGTACATGTACCAGTCTACCCGCATCTGCTGTCCATATAGACTTATTTTGTAAAGTGTATAATGTTCTTGATCTTTGTTCTGCTGCTGTAATACTGTAATTTCCTCCGGGTTCAATAAAGTTTATCTTATCTTATCTTATCCAGAACTAGGTCCAGACTTGGCTGCTGAACTGGCATCTAATAAAGAGTCTCATCTATATACAGTACATGGCGGCCGATGCTGCAGGACGAGGGCCTATAGGGGCACTGTACACAGAGTGGATCACATGACTTCAACCATGATAATGTCACCTGTCCCATGTTACATCACTAGTGTTATGGGGTCACTCTCATTGTATAGGTCTTATATAACTCTACTTTAAAGAAGACTGAAGAGTGGGTCACAGAGATACAGAATACAGGAGACTTACGAAAAGGAGGAAAATGGCTAATGAAGTGTCACAGGGGGCAACAAGAAACCACGGGGTCCTGGGACAAAACATGGAACTCACACAAGAATGATCACAATGGCACATTCACTAAAACCGGCTGTAGTAAGTAGAGAAACCTGGGGGATTAGTGCCAAATTCTGCATCTATTTATCAGAATAGAACAGATACACAATTTATGTTAATTATATATGACTCACCATTGCCGGGTTCTCCGGTCTCAGGCACAGGCTGCGGTCACGGTTCAGTGCCTGAGGCTGGGTGGGCCCGGTGGTCAATGCACGGTTAGGTAGAAGATAAAGTTTGTTTCGTGACGCCACTTGTGGGGGTCCAGCGATGGCACCGGTGCTGCTTGAACCTCCGGGGGATGTGCGGCAGCTTGATGGAGCCGCTCCCCACAGGATGAGCAATGGTCCCCGGGGTCAGGATCTACTCTGATGGAATACGGCAGCTCGGGTAGTTTGGTAAGTGAATAAGTTAGTAACAGTTCAAAAGGAATACTCGGACACAGTGCTCCTCTGCACAGGTCTTTATTGAAGTTATGCACGGTATACGGGATAACAGTCACTGGTAGGTAACGGACCGGGTGGTCCCAGTGATGCACGGTATCTTTCCAAGGCTCCACAGTGTTCCCTCTTTAACGAACTGTCCCTTGTTACTCATCGCTGCCTTCGTGCACCAGGTCAGGATACTGAGGAACCTCTGTTGAGGACCCGAGCCGAGAGCTCACCGACTCCTGATGGATCCCCTGAACCCCAATGGTGGGTACCCCTCCTGCACAGCTGCGGAGATGGTGAATGTCGGGATGCGCTCCTGAGAAGCCCTCTATCACTCCGGTTTGTAGTACAGAGGTGGACGTCTGTGCTACCTCGGAACCGGTCTCCGGATAGACTGGGCGCGGGTGTCTTTGGACTCGTTACTTGGTTACTGGTTACTTGGCCCCTTTCACGTCTGGGTCACCGCTCCTTCGGTGCCCTCCCTGTTAGCTGTCTTGTTCTGACTTCCTTCTTGTACTTGTCTCTCCCACATTCTAACTTTCTTTCTGCTCTTTCCCCACACTGAACATCTCACACTCCTCCCACCAGGACCCAATTGGTCCTCTGCCTCTGGATTTTGCATGTGGTGTATGGAGCCTTGGAGTTAACCTGTTCATCACCGAGACGGAGAATACTGCACCTTCTGTCAGGGGTGCAGTACCCTCCTGTGACGCACTCGTTGCGGGGCGCCACATATACATGTCCTGGCCAGTATCTCCTAGGGCAAAGTCACAGTCAGGTGCAGAAGTGATCGGGGCTGGACAATCCCTATATAATAATGACCTGCAGAGCCGCTTCCATCAGAGGAGATGAACACACATACTGTATGTCCACAGGTTGGTGGAGATAGATACATTAGTTGATATATCCCACTCCTCTTATCACACTTGGCTAAAAGGATGATTTACATACAGGGAAGAGGGACAGAAAGACAGGAATACAAGAAAATCTACTCTGGATCCATATCAGCGACATTTACACCAGGTAAAATAACAAATACAGATTTATGGAAAGTGGCAGGTTCTCTTTAAGGTACCATTACATGGCACGACGTTGAAACGATCTCACTAACGATCTCGGGGGTGCGCTGTCGTTAGGACATCATTTTGACACCGTTGGTGAGATGTCACACGTGTAGATATCGTGGACGGCGCACCAACGATTCAGCGAGCAGGTATAGTTCGCACAACCCAGCGAATGATACTTGTTCACTGACGGGCGAAGTCGTGAATGACATCGTTATTGCAGTGTCACACAGAATGATGCAGCAGGTTGGCTGATCGTGGATCGTCTGATTTGAGAACATGTTCTCAAATCTGCGATCAACGATCCAACGATTTACCGTAATCAAATCTCGGTGTTACACGCAACGACGTCCAAATGATGTCGTTTGAACGACGCCAAAGCCGTGACGTTTGAGCGATATCGTTAAGGATATTATGCCATGTAGCGGTACCTTTGAAGGAATTTCTGATGACTGGAAACACCTCCAACATCTTAAATGGATTACTCACATCCCTGGCTCCCCCTACTATGACTATCCATTAATGGGGGATGTATGGAGATGGGACCGGTCGTGTGCAGGGTCCCCACATAAAAAAGGTTGCAAAAAGCTGATAGTGCTGGTGTCTACCATAGACTTGCATGTTATGGGGCAACCAGACCATAAACCTCCTGTAAGCGTTAGCAGAACGAAGAAAAGTATGCAGCATCGAAGTCCGTGTGAGTTAGCTGCAAACCCATTGGTTATTAATTTGTGTTGACAGTTCGGGACATGAGTGGGACTGTGGTTCTAGTGTTTTAGACCCATTAGGGCCATAGGAACCCTAGAATAGTTTAGAAATAGGCATTCGCTATGGTTACTAGACACATGAAGTCCTCAACCTCCTAAGTACAGTAGTCATCTCTGTTTCTTATGGTACTTAAAAAACGTCAGAAAGTCTTGCCCTTTACAACTCTAAAGTGACTCAAGGACACCATCTCTTGGTTGGCCAATGTAATTTCTTCTCCAGGGCTCTTCTCAGATATTCATTACATCAGTGCCCCAGAAAACTAAAGCTATCCCTGTGGTGGTCCAAATACAGCAGCCCAGGAACAATATCTCAAGGGTTCTCACACCGCTTTATTTTTGTGGAGCCAAGTGGGAGGGGGTACTCGGTACCAGACCGGGGTATCACGGGGGTTATCACGGCGGTCTTGGTCCGGACCGTGTCCCGAGCCCACAAGTAAAGAGGGGTATTTATAGGGGATATTGTCGTGATGCCACCCATGGTATGTGGTCAGAGTGACCACCGCTGCTGCAGAACCTCCGGGGATGATGGATGGCAGCCTGTGATGTAACGGCTCTCCACGGGCAGAGCCTGGTTCCCGAGGCAGTAGTGATGATAGTCTATGGATGATGCAGGGCAGAGGTAGTGGTAGAGATAATAACAGTTTGTGAGGGAGAGTAGGGCTTGAGTGCAAGAATCACACAGACTCACGGTTTTGTAGTTTTCCAAGTCTTTACTGCAGATGGTAGTCAGTAGATTTTGTCCACGGAGTCTGTACTGGGGCTGGGTTGCTCCCACCCTGACCGGGTCCTTGGCTTCCTACTCCTGCGCTGTTTCTGTGGCCCTGCTGCCGCTTTAGCTAGGCTGCTGGCCCTGTCTCCCATCACGGGTACCAAACTTGCTAGGCAACTTCAGTCTTATCTTTGTGTTTCTGACCCCGCCGCGTTGCTTCGCTGTGGCACAGTGAAGATATATAATCTTCACTTATGCGGTGTTTCCTTGCTGCTTGTGTCAGGCACAATTGCGGATCCGGTATCTGATCTTTGCGCTTCACCGGAGTGAGTTTAGGGTAACTCTGTGTCCCGGGTGTGTTCCTCTGCTTCTCCTACTCCTTTCCTCAGACCTTGGCCAGCCTGGCAGTGGACAGTGGACCGTGGGTTGGGCCTAATGCAGCCCTTTTACACCCAGCTCCTTTCCCTCAGTCCTCTCAGGAACTGAACTGCACTGAACTCTCTCACTAACTGTCACTGCCACTCTGTGGTAAACAACATTAGCTCCTCCCACCACTCTGCTCTTCCCCACTTCCTCTCCACACCAGAATATATAGGGAAGCAGCTTTAGCTCCCTCTTCTGGCCTGGAGGCACTAGTGTAGTGTTGTGGGTTGTGTGGGGAGTTAACCCTTTGTGGTGTTACTGTGGCACATTAACCCCTGGGGTGCCACATTTTTATTTGCACAATGGGATGAAAATGAATGGGAGGAGACACAGTTTAGATATTAGAAAAAACTTTTTGGCAGTAAGGGTGATCAACGAGTGGAACAAGCGGCCACGAAAGGTGGTGAGTTCTCCTTCAATGGAAGTCTTCACACAGAGGCTGGACAGACATGTGTCTGGGATGATTTAATGAATCCTGCTTTGAGCAGGGGGTTGAACCAGATGACCCGGGAGGTCCCTTCCAACTCCAACATTATATGATTATATGAATGCTCTACAACGACTATCCCCTGGGATAGTGTAGGATGCAAGGAGCTGTTCACAACACATTCAGCAGTGAATTCAAGTCTTTACACAAAGCTTCCAACTGAATCCCTGAAAAACTGGATTGTGCCATCTGAAATTATGGACACCTCGGAAAAAAGGGAAAATAGAGCCCAAAGATTCATACTTTCTTCAATTCAATGGCTCATCTGCATCTCATTTTGGGGGGATTTACATGAAAGTCCAGAATTGGGGCATGATTGTACTAAAAAATTCAGTGAGAATAGGCCTTTACTGTATATGTGATTTCCCTCCCAACCGGCTAATGAAAAGAACAGTCGCAGATGTCATCAGGTAGGAGCCAGTTTGCAGGGCTCCGGTCCATGTCAAGAGACCACAGATTACTGACAATTTAATAGAGTATTGTTTGGTTTAGTTCTCTTTATTAGACAGGTCCCCTAACATTAAAAGGTTTAAAAAAATTTGAGTTGATGTTAAGATGCAAAACCAGAAAAAGCCATGGCATATCAAACAGATCACAAGGATCACCAAATTGTTATTCCCCCAATATAGGTATGCATACCATGACCCATAAATGACAAACCATAGTATTCAAGATGTTACTCAGTAGCAATAAACAGTTTACAGGTTATGGCTAAACTGTCAAAGCATAGTACAACTGGTGAATGGGTTAAACAAGTTACTAAATACCCTTCTACTCATCTTTGGTGTAAAAAGATTCAAAAGGGTATGCAACAACATAGAAATCCCCCAAAAATAAATGATATATAACAATTACAATGTTGTTGCAGATCCCAGTATGTACAAGGTGCCAATTTATTTTCTTAACCTAAACCACATTTGGGAGAGTTTCAGCTTTCAAAAGAGTAATTTATACAACCAATGGATGAATTTAACATCAGGTTATAAGCTTTTATTTACATAACATGGAAAAGCGACATAACTTCTGTCAGGGAGTGTAGGTCTCAAAATGGCCATATGTATGTTCAACAACATTAGAGCAATATTGTGTTGCTCATAATTACAAAATCACAACAACACAATGTTTTTGGCTTTAAATTTTATTTTACTAATTTGGCTTTCTTGAGCTGAAATTTCCAACCTTTGTTAAATATGGTTTTCGAACATAGCCAATACCACTTTAAAAACAAGAACTGCTGGTACACATACAGACCTATACACATATAAAAATAACACAGTAGAACAGTCACATTTACAAATTGTGATATGTTGGTGAACTAGGAGTCGACCCATGGTTGGTGCGCGGTTGGTTTTTGTGAGCCTATGTGTGTCCCCTTCAACGTTAATGCTCGCATCCTGGGTAGACAAGTTGGATGTGTGTGATAGCTGCTTTTTTTGGGAATAATCTTTGGCCTGTTGTGGGCCAACCAAGGTGTCATTGGGTTTCCCCATGGTTTGGATTTTGTTGCAGTAGACAAACCATTTGAGGTGTATGTTGCTCTGCAATTGTGCCCTCAAGTACATGATGTGGACGTTGGTGGCCGTGTGTGTCAGGTCTTTGCCCTTCCAAACTTTAAGTGGGTTACTCATATAACACATTAAATGCTTCTTGTATTGCCCTATGTGTTTGAAATGTTGGGGCCTGATGATGTTGTTCAGACTGAGTTCCTATGTTTCTGTTGGAAATATGTAGCACATGAGTAGAAGCCTGATCTTCTTCCAATGTAAGTTGGCTCAACATAGCTGTTGGCTGTGTAGCAAACCTTTGGGTTGCATTTGGTGTGTGCAGCATTTGGTGACATGATGGTGATGATATATGGATGTTACTTGTGTGTGGCATGCATAAATGATTGTCCGTCCAACCTTTGCCAGTGTTTCAGAAGATTGAACACAACCCTTGGACTATTAGGTGGCAGACATGCATCTATGACTATCTGTATGGCTGCCCTAGCCCTTAGTCTTACTGGCCATGGAATGTCGCACAAGTAACCGGTCAAACTACGGGCAAACGCTTCCTCCCCATCATCATGACAAGTGTGCGCTCCATACTTCCGTATACTTGTGTGAACATTGTGGCTATGCTCCCTAATGGGTGCCTCACTTCGCTGCCATGACCCACACAGTACTGGAGATGCCAAGGGGGATATAGGCTGCGACACAATCGCAGTCGAGCTATGTCCGGGGTCCACTGAAGGCTGCAGTATTGCAGCGGCTGCAGCTTACACATTTAAAGCCATATCTGATGGACATGAAGATGGTGGTGATGCTGCAGATGCTGAACCATCATGCTCCTGCGACCCAGATACCACACATCCATCCTCAAAAGATTCAGCACCACGATCAGTGTGCGACTCATTGTCTGGAGTGGAGGGACGTTGGCAGTTACTGTGAGATCTATGTGGAGAAATGTCTTGCTCAGTCCACAAAACAAATTTGAATGCACACATGTGGAACACTTTTTAACAACAAAAATACATAAGGTCTCAGGTCCAGCACTGGGGCAAGGAAATGTAGGCAATGGAAATATATATTTTGGCGTTTTCCGGGTTGCCACGGAACCACTTGGGGGGGCATTTCTTTTTTCCCGGCAATATTGGTGGCGACAACTCCACCATCTCTTTGTTACATGATTAACTGCGTTGGTAAAATATGACAACACATAAGGTCCGAGCCCCAACAAATTACTACATGACAACACTAACTATATTACATTAAACAATGATGACTGTAATACTTACCAAGATTGATTTGGACGTCCCTCGAACATCACCGCCTTTCCCTGCCCTGCTACGTGGATAACATGGAGCAGGGCGGGGATAAGCGATGACATCATGGCAGGAGGCGGGGCAGGCGGCCAGCACCTCTCAAAACGATCCCTCGCTCTGCGCCTGCATCCAGCTTCTCATGCAGCAGGCGCAGGAGAGGGAGACCATGAGTGACAGGAGGGAGGCAGAGGAGGGAGGATAATACATACAGGGGGCGTGAAATTGCCCTGTGAAGAGAAGTGGCTCCAACCACTAAACCCCACCTCTTTGGCTCCACATTGCAAGTTTTTAAATTCAATTATCTCGGGGTACAGGGGGGCTAGAGACATGGGGGACCCCTTGCTTGAATGCACCAGACATGCTGCATTCAGTGCTGCAATTAGATCAGCATGTATGGGGGGGTGACAGGTCCTCTTTAAACATCTGTAAAAAATTAACTGACGAAGAAAAAAATTCTAAACTTTTAATTTGTAATTAACTAAAGTTGTACTTCATATTGAAAAAAAAAAAAAAAACTAAAGACGTCAGGTAAAAAAAATATTCATATTTGGATCACTTGATATGGAATGACCCTATTATGGACCTGGATATATATATGCAGGCACTCTAGGTAAATTTACTTTATTTCACTCTTATATGTACCTATTTATTTGGGCTAATAAAATTTCCTTACATGTATGGTGTACTGCCATCTAATGGTTCTCATGAGTACTACTTTGTTTGTGCCCTGACATTTACTTTTTTGTGGCGTACATTTGAACATATTTATTATACTTCTTGGCATAGTATTTTTGTTACTTTTGCCCAAATGGATTTTATATACATTTTTGGTGCTATATAATATGAGTAGCTTTAAGTAATATATTATACATAGTATCTTTTCTGTGTACTAGCAGTTGTTTTTCAAAAGCATGAATGCATATATTTATTGAATATAATATATCTTTCTATACACTGCTTTGCATTTTTTTAATATATCCACATGCCACACCACCTAATGCATTTTTGTATTTCTATGATTATTTATTGATGTGCCACTTTTTTGAATATAAAATTATTTTTGTATATATTTGTTATATAATCCACGTGTTTTTTTAGTGTATTTTTATATATATATCATGTATGTGTTATATGTGCCATAACGTATTTTTTCAACAGTATTGTACTGTCTTTGTTTTTATTCCATCTGACTGTATCTCCTCATTTGTGCTTTATCTTTCTGTCCTTGATAATTAATAAAAATTGTATGTTTTCCATATGCTTGTACACCTCTATTCCTAGGTTTATGCAATTATGACTCTTCCAAAGTCCAATGCAGCCTATCCAACAACAGAACAGGAGAAGCGGTACCGTGTAGAGTATATGTACAGAATAATACAGATATTGAGAAATATATCCTGTATACAGGTATACAGGACAGGAGAAATGGTACCTTGCAGTGTGTGTGTGTATATATATATATATATATATATATATATATTTAGTATATATAGACAATAATACAGATACTGAGGATTACTTAAACCCAGTATACAGAATAGGAGAAGTGGTACCGTGCACTGTACACAGGGGTGCATCAAGCCCCCCTGCCGTCTGAGCCTTAGGTGAGAAGCGGGGGGGTTGTGCTAGCAGACCGCAGCCCCGCCACCCCTGTAGCCTTGGGTGAGGAGCTTGGGGGGGATGTGGTAGCAGACTGCAGCCCCGCCGCCCCTGTAGCCTTAGGTGAGGAGCAGGGGGGGGGTGCTAGCAGACTGTAGCCCCGCCGCCCCTTTAAACGTTAGGTGAGGAGCGGAGGGGAGGGGTGGTGCTGCTAGCAGCCTTCAGCCTCCCCGCCACCCCTGTAGCCTGCACAAGTAGGGCGCCGCCGCCATCTTACCGGGTGATGCTGCGGCGGCTGCAATCTCGCTGGAAGCCGGCCACTGCTGCTGGTGCCGCCCCCTTCTCCAATGCCGCTCCCCCTGGCTCCTGCCGCTTGGTACTCAGGGCTCACACTGTCCAATGGACGGTGCGGCCCTGAGTGTATATGTAGTGACACGGTCCAGATTATGTCTGTGCATTTAAGTACCCCTGGACCATGAGTAACCCTGTACACTGCAGCTCACTTCCTAGCTACCCCTTTACTGTTGTCTGCTATATGCTTTCATTTAAATTCATGTATTTTTCCAGGTAAGTTCTCATTTGTTGTGTTTCATCCCCATCTGCTTGTAAACTGCATGATTTATTTTCCCTTTTAAAATGTAAAGGTTTAACACGTGAATTGAAGATTCAGTAGGATGAGCTATTCCAGTCTTGTCTAGACAAGACAGAGATCTGGAAAACCCGCAGTATGGTAGAACATGTGATCCAAAGTAAACCTCATGTGAGGGGTCCCCTCACCACTTCCAGGTTGCATGCCTGAAAGTTCATATTTCTCTTCATCCCAAGATATACAACCAGACATAATGCCTAAGATTATTCCTCTGACTTCTACATCCAAAATGGCTAAAGACTAAAAAAACATTTTAACCCTGTGTCCTCACTATTTGGATTAACCCATGCTTCTCCAGAATTAGGTCGTACTATCTGTACAGAAGAACCTATTGCCCGCGTGTTGAGGAATTTGAGGGTCCCCCGCCTCACTTCGTTATTTGCTTCATATATTTTTTTCTCTGCATGAGCTGTGGCCAGCTGTGAAATGTATACAGGATTACAGGTCTGTAAAATACTCTTACTATATTTCTACTTTTCTGCTTTTAAGCCACCAAAAGACTTTGAACCCTTCTATACTTAACTAAAATTAATACTTCTGAATAACATGGATTCTTAAAGCTCCAGAATCTCAATTCCATGTCAGAATCCAATATTGAACTGTCTTCACCATGGACTACCCACGTGAACTGTAAAGAATTTACTCCATGTTAATTTCCCCATTCTGCTGACCGGTTTCTGTGGTCATTCTATCGGCTGTGGACGCTGTGTGGGTGTGATGGTGTTGATAGCAGTGAATGGAAAGCCCCCCATTCCCAGGGCTTTACATATATATACAGAATAATCCAGATACTGAGAATTATACCCACTATACAGGACAGGACAAGTACTGTGCAGAGTATATATACAGAATAATACAGATACTGAGAAATACAACCAAATCAAGCAAGGAGTATTCCAGCAAACATGTCCTCAGAAGTATTTTAAAAGTGCATCTTTATTTAGTAAATCCCTAAAACCAAGACATCTAAAAAACAGGAACATCACATCAAGGCAGGAGAAACAGTAACACGTTTCAAATGGAAATCTTAGTAATACTGCTAATCCAAGCTCAGCGGGAGTCCCTGTTATGTCTACAAAGAGGAGAGGGGGAAAAAAGGATGATGAAACACTGGGACACATGATCTGAAAAGACCTATAAGAACCAGAAGAATAAATTTTTATTTTTTGGCTTTTTAGGATCTTTTAATATAGGTTTGAGTTTACGTGGACGAGGTCTGAATTGATGCCAATCAGAAATATGGCCATTCTGTTAGTCCATGATATTTCTCTTAAATTTTTTCTCTTTAGTGGCCATTATATTATCTTCCATGTCATTAATTAGTTTATTAATTTTGTTTTTCAAAGAGTTAAAACAGATTTTTGCATTTCTTTGATACTTTTATTGAGTACTTTTCTCCTGTTCATATTTTATTTATCAATTGCATCAGTTTTTAGAACACTCTGACAAGATATTGTCCCACTCAATCACAAAATCACCTTCAAAAATAGTGGTTGGTCTCTTTTTTCATTTTCAAATGAAATCCCTGTCAATGTTGACGAGGATGTAGATTTAAAAACTAAAATGAAAAATCTTGAAGAAAACATGTTTTCGCGTCTCAAAATCTGGTGGGATTTCAAAACGCTGCAAGCATGTTGGTAAAAACATTGTACCTCGAGGTTACGTCTCAAAAAGAGACCAACCAACATTTTTGAAGATGATTTTGTGATTGAGTGGGACAATATTTTGTCAGATTGTTCAAAAAAACTGATACCATTGATAATAAAATTTGAAAAGAGGACAGTGTCCTCTCTCCTTCTGTACCTGAATGCCACATGCTGTCCATGTACCTTGTACTTGTCCTTGTATACTCTTCCATATGTAAAGCGCCATAAAATTAATGGCGCTATAATAATAAATAATAATAACAGGAGAAAATGGAAGTACTTGATAAAAGTATCGAAGAGATGGAAAAATATCTGATGACACAACAACATACCAGTACCTTTCTCTATTAAAAAGCAAATTAATGACATGGAAGGTAATATAATGGCGACCAAACAGAAAAAATGTAAGAGATATCATGGACTATGAGAATGGCCAAATTTATGATTGGCATCAATTCAGACCTCGTCCATATAAACTCAAACCTATATTAAAAGATCCTACAAAGCCGAAAAATTAAAATAAATATGGTGAACTTCAGAGTTTAGAAGTTGATTTAATTCAACAGAAAATGATTCAAGTGGTGCAACAACGAATTCTCCAACACTGAAAGAGAGTCTGACATTGAATCTCCTGATGAACCTAATCAGTCAAAACTCAGGAATCCCACTGAAAGAGAAAAAGATCAGGGGAGCAGGGTGGAAATACCGCAAAGCAAACGCACCACTTTCAAACAATGCTAAGGATGGAGAGGACGAATTTACAGTAATCATCTTGTCGGCTTCCATATTACAGAACGAGGAAATGAAAGTATTGAAAAAAGGATTGAACTTCGAAACTTTGACTTGTTTTCTACAATCCTTGATGTTAATAGGTTTGCTAGGAAGCATAACTAACTATAAGGAAGCATTTTTTGATCAAACAGTAATAAGCAATAACCGCAATAAGAATCTGGCTCTGAATGATAAGGCTTTCCATGTCAAAGTGCCAAATTCAGAGTTTTATCCCATTAACTCTAATGGCCACTTTACATGCGGCTACATTTCTAGCTTATCCACAGGTAACTTACTGGCTGCAGTGAAATCATGGAGACATTATTCCATTTGTACACAGCAACAAGATAGAACCTTGTCTCCATGATTTCACTGCAACCAGTAAGTTACCTGTGGATAAGCTAGAAATGTAGCCGCGTGTAAAGTGGCCATAAGAGTCCAATGATGGATGACTTTCTGTTACTCGTTGAAATGGAACTGAAAAAACTGCACCAACAAAACATGAAACATCAATCCAATTTGACATCAAAAGAAAAAACAGCCCAGAAAACCCTATACGAAAAAACAAATATGATAGTAAAGGGTTCTTACAAAGGGGGATCTGTTGTGCTACTAGATACTACTCTATAGGAGAGGGAAATACTAAGGGCGCATCCTCAGGAGCGTCTTTATGCTGCGTCCAAAACGCTGCATCATACAGTACTAGCATAGTGGATGGGATTTCAAGAAATCCCATCCTCACTATGCGTAACCCGCCCGCAGCGTCTTTGAAGCTGCGGTGCGGGTTGCCGGGAGTCCGCTCCTCCTCGGCAGCATGTTTATTTCATGCTGCGAAGTTGGAAGCGGCTCCCATCGGGTGACTGCAGAGAGAAGCCGCCCTGCACCCGCCGCACATGGTGAGTACAGGGTGGCTGCGGTCTCCCTGCGGCCACCCGCGGCTTCCCTCAGGTCCGGAGGAGCTGCGTCCAACACGCAGCTCCTCGGTACCGTGAGGACATACCCTAACAATGTTGAATGATGAAAGCACATATCTGAAGCTTAAACAAGACCCCACGAAAATTGTGAAGGATTCCCTTTTAAAACTTCTAATGGATGGGGTTTCTCAGGGTGTGATTAATCAAAAATAGTTGAAATTTATGCAACCAGATTCACCAAGAATACCCCTCTTTCATGCTTTGCTGAAAACACACAAAGGGGTTTTCCCCCCACCCCTCAGACCAACAGTCTCCAGTATAGGTTCTTTCTCAGAAAAACTGTTAAGGTACCGTCACATGCAGCAATTTTGCTAGGCAATTTCACTGGCAATTTGCTGGCTGCAGTGAAATCATGGACACATTGTTCCATTTGTACACGGCAACAAAATAGAACAATGTGTCCATGATTTCACTGCAACCAGCAAATTGCCAGTGAAATTGCCTAGCAAAATTGCTGCATGTGACGGTACCTTAAGGCTTTAACATTCGTCCAACCACCCTATCTCTCAATGTTCTTAAACCATATGGTGGACAGTAATCATGTCTTCAATGTAATCAGTAAAATTAAATAGAAGGATATTGCTGGCTGACATGTGATACTCAATCATTGTATTCCTCAATTCCTCATGACCTTGGCAGTAAAAGACCAAATGAATACATTTTCTGACTACACACAAACTTTGCAAGACTTTATCATTAATGTCACATAATTTTTGTTGAAAAATAACTACTTCTCCTTTTCAATTGATTTTTACCTCCAGAAGCAAGTTTGCTCGATGGGGACAAAGTTCTCCCCTTCACTGGAGAATACAATTATGAATTGGTGGGAAGATGTTTGTGTGCAGTGAACTAAATCCATTTATATAAGATCTCCACTTTCATATAATACCCTGAGGATAGAGAATACAAAAGGGACAGCGCCCCGCAGGATCTACATGCAATGTTAAAAAAATCATGAATAAAAGTACAGAGCTGATTCACACTCCAGACTTTGGTTGAAGAAACAGCATATTGACCTGGGGGAAGATCCCAACCAAGGCCCTAGTTTCTCGGTCTGCTGAATGGGTCCTGGTCCACGCGGCGATCCTCAATCGTCCCGAGATCAAAGTGAAAAGATACCAGTCTAATGCGTCGCTCCCGAAAATCATATAATGAGCTATATTAGCTTATTAAAAAAGTTTTTTATTCTACAAATACAAAGTAAAAACGCGTTTTGGCTTGAAAAGAGCAAAAGCCCTCATCAGGTAAATTATAGATCAGGTAAATTATACATCCATGATGATACATCTTTTCAAGCCAAAACACGTTGTTTTTACTTTGTAAGTGTAGAATAAAAATGTTTTTAATAAGCTAATATAGCACATTATTTAGTTTTTGGGAGCCCCTGCATTAGACTGGTTTTCTGTATCTTTTCAAGAAGACCTCCACTGTTAGGCTAGGGTCACACTTGCACGATTCTAAGTTCCCCGTGTTGTTTGCAGAAAACTTTGAATTTTTTCCTCACTATGCGGCCTGCACGCAGCCTTCACGCAGGCTGCATAGTGGTGAACGTGGCCCCTAGCAACCTGCTGTATTCCCTGGATACCAGCTACACAGCGGGCTGCGGGGAGTGCGACTTGCACCACGCACAGGAGAACGCAGTATGCGTATCCAGGGAACACAGCGGGTTGCTAGGGGTCACGTGCAAGTGTGACCCTAGCCTTACTTGTGTTTTATAGACGATATAGCCAGTGGCGGACCTTGACCCCCGGGGGCCCTGGTGCAGCCATGGTGAAGTCCCCTGGGGGTGCGGGGTGGTGCTGGCGGCTGTCAGAGAGGTGTTTGCAGCGGCTCTCCTACCTGCTGAGCCACGCCGAATGAGCTCCTGGGAACCGGAGGGGCAGAGGAGAGGAGGGACGGGATCAGGCAAGGGAAGCAGGAAGCTTTCTGCTTCCCTTGCCTGACCCTCCTCTCCTCTGACAACGGCTTACGGGGGTCGGCTTGGGGCCCCCCTGCAGGCTTGAAGGGGCCCCCTAGCCAGTCGGGGTAGTTCCGCCCCTTTATATAGCAATCGTCTAGCAGGATCCCACAGAGAAGATCATCGATTTTATGACGTACATGTACAACAACCCCAGCAACATGAGATTCTCTTATCAATTCCATCCAGAAACAATACCATTCCTGTACATACAATTAATTCTTAACAGTGCAGATGAGAAGGTAGACAGTACAATCTTCTGCAAGCCTTCAGTGGGTAATTCACTGTTGTGTGCACAAAGCTCCCATCCCTGACGTATAATATCCATTATTCCAGTAGGGAAGTTCACCAGAGCCAAGCGGTGTTGTAGAAATAAAGCATACTATTAAAAAGAATGTGACAACATTAAACGAATATTCCGCAATTGTGGCTATTATGAGCATATGATAAAAAGAGCACAAAACTTGGCTGACCGAAAAACCTGTGACCAGTATCTTTGTCAAGAAAATGGATCTATTTCGGACAAGGAAATGCCTCCAATTTTTTGGCCAATTACAGCAATGAGTTCTTTTTGATCGCAAATATCATCAGGAAATATATGAACCAATCCTCAATGCTGACAACACTCTTAATCAAATATTGAAGGATGGTATATAATGTGTACTGAGGAAAAACATCAGTATTGGCAATTTTGTTTCCCCCAGTGACCATACCTCTTGTTCTTATTTTTATTGGAAGGAATAGAATTGGCTGTCAACATCTGAATCATTTAAATGCGGTCAAAAACTCTGTGGGTCATGTCCATAAAAGATGGCCAAAATCTCTCACCATTTTCCAGTCCTAGGATTTTCAACATAAAAAATGCTATCAATTGTAGCAGTAACAATGTGATATACATGATCAATTGCACTAAATGTAAATTACAGTACATCGGATGTACAACCCGTACATTAAGGAAAAGAGTACAGGAACATATCTATGATGCCCAGAATAAAACCGCTCGCTCACCTTCTGGTGCCTCCCAGCATTTCCTCAATGTACTTAAAGGAGATGTAATGGGACTTACGGTGGTGGGTTTGGAGAAAAGGCTCTACAGGCCTGGGCCTGGTCTCAGCCACGACTGCTGTGACCGCGATCGTTACGCCACTGTTTATGCGCATATCTATATCCCCTGCTTGATAGTCGCTGTATGAAGTAGCATACATACACAGGTCTTTAGATCAAGTATTTCTAAAGATCGTTTATGAGATGCAAATTAGGGCTCCGGCTAGTCGAGGAGGCGTTAGTTCCCCAACTATTCAGCCCATCGGTACAGGAGGCCCAAAGGTACAGGAGATCTTCAGGTATATGATACAGCAGAGGACTTCAGGTATAGGATACAGCAGAGGACTTCAGGTATAGGATACAGCAAAAAACCTCAGGTATATGATACAGCAGGATTCCTGAAACTAGGCAGAGAGGCTTGTACCAAGGAAAACACAGACAGGACAGGTCCAGGCACAAAGATAGACAAACATTAGTTATCACAGGACTGGTTACTGGTAGAACTGGAGCTAGAATTACAGGCTAACCAGGATCAGAGAGCTAGACCTTATTTATTTGGTCCAGATGGAGTCAAGCGTGTGTGGTGGCTCAAGGTCAGGAGCACAAAGACAAGGGTGTCCTCCCAAGAGTCAGACATGGTGGTGGAGAGTCATGATTTGGGGCCGCATGATACTGCTGGCTGTGGGTCGCTGCAGATCTTTGAGGCAACCATGAATATCAACATGTCCTGTGACCCACTGAAGACGAACATAATCTCCTCCCTTCATATTCCATCATGATAACAACCTCAAACACCTCCAAGATAACCACTGCTGCGAAAGACACTGAGGGTGAAGGTGGTGGACTGGCCGAGCATCTTCAGACCTGAACCCTATGGAGCATCTATGCTGCCTTCTCAAAAAGAAGGTGGAAGAGCGCGAGGTCTCTGCAGTACATCCACCATCTTCATCATTATGAAGGATGAAGAGGATCCAGCGAATCCTGTGAAGATCTAGTGACCTCCAGGTCCAAGAGAGTTAAGGTCGTGCTGGTAAATAATGGTGGCCACACAAAATATTTTAGCAAAATTTGGCCTTTTTCCCTTAGGGATGTACTAATTTTTATTTCCAGTGGTTTAGACATTAATGGCTGTGTTGGGTTATGTAGGTGACACCACGAGCTGCACACTGACTACTGTACATTGTATCAAAGGGTCAGATCTTCAGAAAAGATAGAATAAAATATTTACAAAAATGTGAGGGGTGTACTCACTTTTGTGAGATACTGTATATGTATATATTATGATATAACATATTACTCTGTTGCTGGACTTGTAACATACCCTGTTTCCCTAAAAATAGGGCCCCCCCCCCCGAAAGTAAGGCATGCTTAGGGGCGCCCTACCTCCTAATATAAGGCACCCCCCGATTATAAGGCGTACCTCCTCAGCATGCCACCGATCACAAGACCGGGGCGTGCATCTGTGTCTCGCTCCCCGCCACTCTGTACCGCTCTTCTTCTCCAGAGCTCTGTGCCGCTCTCCGCCCATGAGCCCTGGGCCAATCACAGCACAGGAATCATGGGCCAGCTGACGTCAGTAGCCTCTGATTGTTCCTGGGCTGTGATTGGCCCAGGGCTCCTGCGCTGTGAGTGATTGGCCCAGGGCTCCTGCGCTCTGATTGACCCAGGGCTCCTGCGCTCTGATTGGCCCAGGGCTCCTGCACTGTGCACCACCAAAGCAGCACCGCAGAGGAAAGAAAGTGAAAAGGATGAAGTTCGGTAAGAAAGTGAAAGTGTGTGGTGTGTGTGTGTGTGTGTGTGGTGTGTACACACATGGGAGGCTGCTGCATTGGGATACGGTACTGGGATGGGAGGCTGCTTTTCTGTCAATTTATTTTTGGCTAATATAAGACACCCCCTGAAAATAAGACATGCACCTTTCGGAGCAAAAATTAATATAAGACAGTGTCTTATTTTCGGGGAAACACGGTAGTATAGATGTGTATGGACACTACAAGTCCCAGCATATCTGTTGGGGGAATTCAGCCTGAATAGAAGTTAGAAAATGGCGCGTCATGAAATCACAGGAACCAATCTCTGCTGCATTTGTCCATTTATTATCTCCGGCCGCTTAACGATGATTAATGATTATTTTTATTGATGATTTGTTCGGAGCCATCGCTGGCGGGAGACGTCCCCTTCTCACTTCTCAGGGCGATTCCTGCGTCTGTGAACGGCAAACAGAAAAATACGTCAGATTCTGCCTCTAGATCATTCCTGCTCAAAATCTAGAAATATCCCAAAATGATAAATATTCTGTTTGTTCCCTGTAAGGAGCGCACCGCAGAGGACACAGTCAGTCACCGGGCTGATTTAGGGTAACTTTGTTGCCCGTAGCAACCAATCACAGCTCAGCTTTTGCTGCTAATGCAGCTCGGAATGTGGCATTGTTGCTGGTTGCTACGGGCAACAAGACCAGTTCTGCTGCTAAATCTGACAATGAGGTATGGCATGATCATGTCAAAGATAGCCAAAAAGAGAATCCCTGTGTCCTCCTCCGCCCTCCTTAGCATATTTACTAGTAGTCACCTTTTGTCAGGACAGATGGAGCAAACCCAAAGTGTGTTTTGTCCTTAATGACCAAGATTTTTGGCTTTCATATATTGCTTATTTTTCATTTGGCAAAAAACCCTGGCTTTGCTTGGACTACTGCATTGGTTGATGTGGGCAAGAAGTTTGCTGTTTTGATAAATGAGGCTCCGACGGGGTGGAGCCATGAGAGAAGCAGCCAATGAACATCTAAACTGCTAGTGTCTGCTAGTAATGCTAGTGTCATACTCCACCCAATAGGATCATGTACTATCCGAATGTGGATGTTCCACAGTGGTTTTAGCCAAAAATAAGATAACCATCAACAGGACTGCCTTTCTAGGTAAAGAGCTCACTTCTAACCTTCCCCAAAGTCTCCCAAGTTAGCAGCTGAGTGGAATGGAGGAGATCGGTGTGTTTATTAGCAGCCATATTGGTTATCCATCAGATCCACTCTGTCTAAACATTTTTCCTTCTATTTTGTGTCTTTTTATTTCTTTACCTATTCTATGGGTCACGTGGTGACGACGGTGACCCCTCCTCCTGATCCTCAGTCGACATCTGGGCGCTTCTATAACTCCTTCTAGACGCCATGTTGATATTATAATGTTGTTTTTCTTAGGGGCCAGAGCTGAATGAGGCCGATGAATGCAGGATTCCAAATAGAATGTTCAGAAGTGCGATGACATCACAGATTCATGAAAAGTTTACAGATCGCTTAGGTCATCCAGCCACACCCGCTTGCTCTGTCATTGCCTTATGAGGTCACAATAGTCCGTGGCTATAAAACTCCCTCCAGAGCCCAACAGCCATCATTCAACCTTCAAGACACACCTGGACATCCATCAACCAAGCAAAGAGGGACAACAGCGCCTCTCAAGCCTGTGTGTTCTCATGTAGTTGCAACGTGCTAGAGGATGGACGGAATAAACGTTTGCAACTACATGAGAACATACGGGCTCAAGGGGCGCTGTTCTTTCTCTTTGCTTGATCATTCATCCTCTGTCTCCTGGTCCAGGAGTGATGGAGATGTCTCATTCATCTTCTGTCTCCTGCTCCAGGAGTGATGGAGATGTCTCCCATTAGTCTCACCTAACCAGAATCATACTCCACACTGATGAGGGGCAAAACCCCGAAACAGCTACCGAGCTGAATACCTGGTTTTGGTATTCCAGCTGTCTGTGGATTGATACCTGGTTTTGGTGTTGGTTTTATCTGGCTAGCCCCATGTTTGAGACTCCTAAATGAGGCTCTACAGACTCTAGCTGTATATTTGTATTTCCCAGGGGGATTGCCCTCTGGGAAATACAAATATGAAATAGAGTTTGTGGAGCCTCGTTTAGGCGTCTCAAACACGTATTTCACTGTGTTTGAGCGCTTTAGCCAGCTGCCCGCAGTGTTTCCTTGACTGGTCTCCCTGAGATCAGTGATTGTTTCACGATGTTAATGAAGTCACATCTCAAGTATTGCACTTTCTCATCAACCCGAATAAACTGAATAAATCTGAGGGGGCAAAACTCAAATCTCTGTGTCCAGTGATGATTTTATATTAACTGTATCACTAAATATTAAGCAGAATTAAAGGGAACCTGTCAAGGTTTTCTGTTTCCATCGAACCATGAGTAGTCCTATGCACATATCTATATTCCCTGCCTAACTGATGGAGATGTCTCCCCTTAATAAAGTCAGATCTCAAGCCCTGAACTTCCTCATCAACCCTCATGAATGTACAATAGCCATAACCGAATAAATCTGAAGGGGGCAAATCTCAAAACTGTGTCCAGTGATGATTTTATATTAATTGTATCACTAAATATTAAGCAGAAGTAAAGGGAACCTGTTACATATCCTCTGTTCCCCTCTGTATATGGGGCTGGGGTGCTGTATATGGGGGAGCTCTGCTGTATATGGGGGTGCTGTATATGGGGGCTCTGCTGAATATGTGGGAGCTGTATATGGGGGAGCTCTGGATATGGGGGGCTCTGCTGTATGTGGGGGTGCTGTATATGGGGGGTTCTGCTGTATATTGGGGGCTCTGCTGTATGTGGGGCTGGGGTGCTGTGCTGTATATGGGGTTGCTGAGCTGTATATGGGGGTTCTGTGCCGTATATGGGGGTGCTGTGCTGTTTATGGGGTGCTGCATTGTATATTGGGCTTCTGTGCTGTATATGAGAGTACTGTGCAGTTTATGGGGGTGCTGTTCTGTTTATGGAGCGGCTGTGCTGTATATTGGGGTGCTTTAAATGGGGTTACTGTGCTGTTTATGGGGGTTCTGTATATGGGGCTCCTGTGCTGTATATGGGCGGTGCTATATATGGGGTGCTATGTTGTACATGGGGGTGCTGTATGGTATATGGTTGGCTATGGGGTGCATTATACTATATGGAGGACTATGGGGGATGCATTATAGTATTTGGAGGACTGCATGGTGCATTATATTTTATGGAGGGCTATGGCAGTGCTTTATAACATTTGTAGGTTAATGGGGTACATTGTAATATATGGAGGACTATGGGGGTGCATTATAATATATGGAAAATTATGGGGTGCATAGTCTATGGGGGTGCATTATATTATACGGAGGGCTATTCGGGTGCTTGTATTATATGGAGCCAATTATAATATATGGAAGTCATTACAATATTTGGAGAGCTCTGTGGGGGCAGAATAATACTTGCAGGGCTATGATGGAGCCTTTATACTTAACGAGAGGCTATTTGAGGGCTGTGTTGGGGTCTATTATACAGTGTGAAGAGGTTTAGGGACTATTATACTATATGGACCCTACATTGTAAAGCGCTGCGGAATATGTTGGCGCTATATAAATAAAGCTTTATTATTATTATAAAGCTTTATTATATGGAGGGCTGTGAGGGGTCACAGTTGGGGATCATACTGTGCCAGAGTAGTTGAGGGGTACTCTATGGTATGTGTGGAGGGTACTGTGGAGGAATTCACTGCAGGGGGATCATAGTGTTTGGGGGACACTTTTGGTGGCATCATACTTTATGGGGACAATGAAAGATCAATCCTCCCGCCGGTTGATCGGCACTTGTCCTCCTTCCTGCTCCCACCTTGGGGGATGATGGGCATGGCAGATGGATGATGTGGGCTGCAGGGGGACATTGAAGGGATGTTGGGTCCAGCAGATGGATGACGGGGGCTGCAGGGGACATTGGGGATGATGGAGGCTGCAGAAGAATGATGGAAGCTGCAGTTAGATATTGGGGTATGATGGGGGCTGCAGATGGATGTTGGGGATATTGGGAGATGATGGAGGCTGCAGAAGGCTGATGGAGGCTGCAGGGGGATATTGGGGGATGATGGGGGCTGCAGGGGGACATTGGGTGATGATGGAGGCTGCAGGGGGACATTGGGTGATGATGGGGGCTGCAGAAGGATGATGGAGGCTGTAGGGGGACATTGGGGGATGATGGAGGCTGCAGGGGGACATTGGGGATGATGGGGGCTGCAGATGGATGATGGAGGCTGCAGGGGGACATTGGGGATGATGGGGCTGCAGATGGATGATGGAGGCTGCAGGGGGACATTGGGGATGATGGGGGCTGCAGATGGATGATGGATGACACAGTTTGGTTACGCTGGGCTGTGATGACAACTACTGTACAGTATGTAATAAATGTTCATTTTTTTCTTGTTCAATAAATGTGAATTCTTCATGGAGATAAGACGTCCCCTGAAAATAAGACATCGCGCTTCTTTGGGAGCAAAAATTAATTAAAGACAGTGTCTTATTTTCAGGGAAACAGGGTATTAGCTGCGGACAGCCCCGTGTGCGGCGCTTGTGATTGGCTAAGCGTTTTGGGAGGAGGTGTGGTCTGTTGTGGAAGAGGCGCCATTTTCCCAGCTTAGTGCAGTGGCGGTTGTTGATGCTCAGACTGCAGTCGTTGTATGTGTAGACGGTGCCGCATGGCGACATGTCTGACTAGTCAGTGCCAGGCAGTGATCACATTGGAGCTACCCAGAGTTTTGTAGGTGTGTGCCATAGATAATAGGTGGCAATCAGTGCTGCCTCCTGTGCTATAAGGCTGCAGCCACTATTGTGTGACTGTAGCTTGTGCCAAGCTGCCATTAATGATCCTTATTCTGGATTCTTCTATGTGATTCTTGCATGTGCGTGTAATGGTGCTGACATCCTTGTGCTTGTGCCAATTATACAATATGGAAGTCATTACAATATTTGGAGGGCTCTGTGGGGACAGGATAATGCTTGCATGGCTATGATGGAGCCTTTATACTTTATGGGGGGCTATTTGAGGGCTGTGTTGGGGTCTATTATACAGTGTGAAGAGGTTTAGGGACCATTATACTATATGGAGGGCTATGAGGGGGTCACAGTTGAGGATGATACTGTGCCAGAGTAGTTGGGGGGTACCGTATGGTACGTGTGGAGGGTCCTGTGAAGGAATTCACTGTGGGGGGATCATAGTGTTTGGGGGACACTTTTGGTGGCATCATTCTTTATGGGGGCAATGAAAGATCAATCCTCCCGCCGGTTGGTCGGCACTTGTCCTCCTTCCTGCTCCCACATTGGGGGATGATGGGGGCTGCAGATGGATAATGGGGATATTGGGAGATGTTAGGGGCTGTGGAAGGATAATGGGGACTGCAGGGGGATATTGGTGGGATGATGGGGGCTGCAGATGGATGATGGACACTGCAGGGGGATATTGGTGGGATGATGGGGGCTGCAGATGGATGATGGACACTGCAGGGGGACATTGGGGATGATGGGGGCTGCAGATGGATGATGGACACTGCAGGGGGACATTGGGGATGATGGGGGCTGCAGATGGATGATGGACACTGCAGGGGGACATTGGTGGTATGATGGGGGCTGCAAATGGATGATGGATGACACAGTTTGGTTACGCTGGGCTGTGATGACAACTACTGTACAGGATGTAATAAATGTTCATTTTTTTTCTTGTTCAATAAATGTGAATTCTTCATGGAGATAAGACGTCCCCTGAAAATAAGACATCGCGCTTCTTTGGGGGCAAAAATTAATACAAGACGGTGTCTTATTTTCAGGGAAACTTGGTATTAGCTGCGGACAGCCCCGTGTGCGGCGCTTGTGATTGGCTAAGCGTTTCGGGAGGAGGTGTGGTCTGTTGGGGAAGACGCGCCATTTTCCCAGCTTAGTGCAGTGGCGGCTTGTTGATGCTCAGACTGCAGTCGTTGTATGTGTGGACGGAGCCACATGGTGACAGGTCTGACTAGTCAGTGCCAGGCAGTGATCACATTGGAGCTACCCAGACTATTGTAGGTGTGTGCCAGAGATAATAGGTGGCAATCAGTGCTGCCTCCTGTGCTATAAGGCTGCAGCCACCATTGTGTGACTGTAGTTTGTGTCAAGCTGCCACTGCCATTAATGATCCTTATTCTGGATTTTTCTATGTGATTCTTGCATGTGCGTGTAATGGTGCTGACGCCCTTGTGTTTGGGGGGGGGGGCACCATTTTAAAGTTCGCCTCAGGCAGCAGAGAGGCTAGGTTCACCCCTGCCGGCGCTGCAACAGACATCCGGGGTTGGTGATGTGGCAGCAAGTTGGTAACGCTCCCTGTTGATGGAGCAGGATCCCCGGGGCTGTAATGTAGGATAGGGATTTGACAGGATTGTGGCTCTGCAGGCGGGACGGGATAATGGCACAGTTTATTCAAGGGCAGGATTGTGGTGCCCCACTGGTCGGTGCGCCACTAAGGGGGACTGTTATGATCCTGTGACTAAGGAGTAACATACAGATTCCACAGAAGTCGTTGGCGACTATACTGACCGCAATCCCTGACTACACACCGCAACTAGAAGTAGCCGTGGGATGTAACTAACCAGACCTAGACACCTCTGCACAGCCGGAGAACTAACTGCTCCTAAAGATGGATGTAGGAAAAGCTATCTTGCCTCAGAGCAGAACCCCAAAAGAATAGCCGTTGACATCGGAGTGTGTGCCAATGATGCACAAGAAGCCACAAACAGTTTGCTGAAGACAAGCAGACTAAGGACATGGATTAGTGGAACTATCCGGTGGTCTGATGAGACCAAGAGAAACTTATTTGGTCCAGATGGAGTCAAGCGTGTGTGACGGTCTAGGTCAGGAGCATAAATACAAGTGTGTCCTCCCAACAGTCAGGCATGGTGGTGGAGGGTCATGTTGGTGCATGGTTGTGGAGAGTCATGATTTGGGGCTGCATGATGCTGCCAGCTGTGGGTAGCTGAAAATCATTGAGAGAACCATGAATGCCATGAAGTCCTGTGACCTCCTGAAGACGAACATGATCTCCTCCCTTCATATTCCACCATGATAACAACCCCCAACACCCTGCTGCTAAAGACACTGAGAGTGAAGGTGCTGGATGGCCGAGTATCTCCAGACCTGAGCCCTATGGAACATCTGTGCGGCCTCCTCAGACCAAAGGTGGAAGAGCGCGAGGTCTCTACATCCACCATCTGCGTGATGTCGTTATGAAGGATGAAGAGGATCCGACGGCTCCTGTGAAGATCCAGTGACCTCCAGGTCCAAGAGAGTTAAGGTCATGCTGGAAAATAATGGTGGCCACACAAAATATCTGCGCAAAATTGGGCCATTATCTCTTAGGGGTGTACTCATTTTTGTAGCCAGCGGTTTAGACATTAATGGCTGTGTTGGGTTATTTAGAGGACACCACATTTACTGTTATACAAGCTGCACACTGACTACTGTACATTGTATCAAAGGGTCAGATCTTCAGAAAACATAGAATAAAATGATTACAAAAATGTGAGGGGTGTACTCACTTTTGTGAGATACTGTATATGTATATTTTATGATAAAACATATTACTCTGTTGCTGGACTTGTAACATACCCTGTTTCCCGGAAACTAGGGCCCCCTCCCCCCCCCCCCGAAAGTAAGGCATGCTTGGGAGCGCCCTACCTCCTAATATAAGGCACCCCCCCTATTATAAGGCGTACCTCCTCAGCGTGCCACCGCTCACAAGACCGGGGCATGCATCTGTGTCTCGCTCCCCGCTGTCCGGTGCCCGCCACTCTGTACCGCTCTTCTTCTCCAGAGCTCTGTGCCGCTCTCCGCCCATGAGCCCTGGGCCAATCACAGCGCAGGAATCATGGGCCAGCTGACGTCAGTAGCCTCTGATTGTTCCTGGGCTGTGATTGGCCCAGGGCTCCTGCGCTGTAATTGACCCAGTGCTCCTGCGCTTTGATTGGCCCAGCGCTTCTGCACTGTGCACCACCAAAGCAGCACCGCAGAGGAAAGAAAGTGAAAAAGATGAAGTACGGTAAGAAAGTGAAAGTGTGTGGTGTGTGTGTACACACATGGGAGGCTGCTGCATTGGGATACGGTACTGGGATGGGAGGCTGCTTTTCTGTCAATTTATTTTTGGCTAATATAAGACACCCCTGATAATAAGACATGCACCTTTCGGAGCAAAAATTAATATAAGACAGTGTCTTATTTTCGGGGAAACACGGTAGTATAGATGTGTATGGACACTACAAGTCCCAGCATATCTATTGGGGGAATTCAGCCTGAATAGAAGTTAGAAAACGGCGCGTCATGAAATCACAGGAACCAAATTTCTGCTGCATTTGTCCATTTATTATCTCCGGCCGCTTAACGATGATTAATGATTATTTTTATTGATGATTTGTTCGGAGCCATCGCTGGCGGGAGACGTCCCCTTCTCACTTCTCAGGGCGATTCCTGCGTCTGTGAACGGCAAACAGAAAAATACGTCAGATTCTGCCTCTAGATCATTCCTGCTCAAAATCTAGAAATATCCCAAAATGATAAATATTCTGTTGTTCCCTGTAAGGAGCGCACCGCAGAGGACACAGTCAGTCACCGGGTTGATTTAGGGTAACTTTGTTGCCCGTAGCAACCAATCACAGCTCAGGTTTTGCTGCTAATGCAGCTCGGAATGTTGCATTGTTGCTGGTTGCTAGGGGCAACAAGACCAGTTCTGCTGCTAAATCTGACAATGAGGTATGGCATGATCATGTCAAAGATAGCCAAAAAGAGAATCCCTGTGTCCTCCTCCGCCCTCCTTAGCATATTTACTAGTAGTCACCTTTTGTCAGGACAGATGGAGCAAACCCAAAGTGTGTTTTGTCCTTAATGACCAAGATTTTTGGCTTTCATATATTGCTTATTTTCATTTGGCAAAAAACCCTGGCTTTGCTTGGACTACTGCATTGGTTGATGTGGGCAAGAAGTTTGCTGTTTTGACAAATGAGGCTCCGACGGGGTGGAGCCATGAGAGAAGCAGCCAATGAACATCTAAACGGTAATGCTAGTGTCATACTCCACCCAATAGGATCATGTACTATCCGAATGTGGATGTTCCACAGTGGTTTTAGCCAAAAATAAGATAACCATCAACAGGACTGCCTTTCTAGGTAAAGAGCTCACTTCTAGCCTTCCCCAAAGTCTCCCAAGTTAGCAGCTGAGTGGAATGGAGGAGATCGGTGTGTTTATTAGCAGCCATATTGGTTATCCATCAGATCCACTCTGTCTAAACATTTTTCCTTCTATTTTGTGTCTTTTTATTTCTTTACCTATTCTATGGGTCACGTGGTGACGACGGTGACCCTCCTCCTGATCCTCAGTCGACATCTGGGCGCTTCTATAACTCCTTCTAGACGCCATGTTGATATTATAATGTTGTTTTTCTTAGGGGCCAGAGCTGAATGAGGCTGATGAATGCAGGATTCCAAATAGAATGTTCAGAAGTGCGATGACATCACAGATTCATGAAAAGTTTACAGATCGCTTAGGTCATCCAGCCACACCCGCTTGCTCTGTCATTGCCTTATGAGGTCACAATAGTCCGTGGCTATAAAACTCCCTCCAGAGCCCAACAGCCATCATTCAACCTTCAAGACACACCTGGACATCCATCAACCAAGCAAAGAGGGACAACAGCGCCTCTCAAGCCTGTGTGTTCTCATGTAGTTGCAACGTGCTAGAGGATGGACGGAATAAACGTTTGCAACTACATGAGAACATACGGGCTCAAGGGGCGCTGTTCTTTCTCTTTGCTTGATCATTCATCCTCTGTCTCCTGGTCCAGGAGTGATGGAGATGTCTCATTCATCTTCTGTCTCCTGGTCCAGGAGTGATGGAGATGTCTCCCATTAGTCTCACCTAACCAGAATCATACTCCACACTGATGAGGGGCAAAACCCCGAAACAGCTACCGAGCTGAATACCTGGTTTTGGTATTCCAGCTGTCTGTGGATTGATACCTGGTTTTGGTGTTGGTTTTATCTGGCTAGCCCCATGTTTGAGACTCCTAAATGAGGCTCTACAGACTCTAGCTGTATATTTGTATTTCCCAGGGGGATTGCCCTCTGGGAAATACAAATATGAAATAGAGTTTGTGGAGCCTCGTTTAGGCGTCTCAAACACGTATTTCACTGTGTTGAGCGCTTTAGCCGGCTGCCCGCAGTGTTTCCTTGACTGGTCTCCCTGAGATCAGTGATTGTTTCATGATGTTAAAGAAGTCACATCTCAAGTATTGTTACTTTCTCATCAACCCGAATAAACTGAATAAATCTGAGGGGGCAAAACTCAAATCTCTGTGTCCAGTGATGATTTTATATTAACTGTATCACTAAATATTAAGCAGAATTAAAGGGAACCTGTCAGGTTTTCTGTTTCCATCGAACCATGAGTAGTCCTATGCACATATCTATATTCCCTGCCTAACTGATGGAGATGTCTCCCCTTAATAAAGTCAGATCTCAAGCCTGAACTTCCTCATCAACCCTCATTAATATACAATAGACAGAACCGAATAAATCTGAAGGGGGCAAATCTCAAAACTGTGTCCAGTGATGATTTTATATTAATTGTATCACTAAATATTAAGCAGAAGTAAAGGGAACCTGTTACATATCCTCTGTTCCCCTCTGTATATGGGGCTGGGGTGCTGTATATGGGGGAGCTCTGCTGTATATGGGGGTGCTGTATATGGGGGGCTCTGCTGAATATGTGGGAGCTGTATATGGGGGAGCTCTGGATATGGGGGGCTCTGCTGTATGTGGGGGTGCTGTATATGGGGGGTTCTGCTGTATATTGGGGGCTCTGCTGTATGTGGGGCTGGGGTGCTGTGCTGTATATGGGGTTGCTGAGCTGTATATGGGGGTTCTGTGCCGTATATGGGGGTGCTGTGCTGTTTATGGGGTGCTGCATTGTATATTGGGCTTCTGTGCTGTATATGAGAGTACTGTGCAGTTTATGGGGTGCTGTTCTGTTTATGGGGCGGCTGTGCTGTATATTGGGGTGCTTTAAATGGGTTACTGTGCTGTTTATGGGGGTTCTGTATATGGGGCTCCTGTGCTGTATATGGGCGGTGCTATATATGGGGTGCTATGTTGTACATGGGGTGCTGTATGGTATATGGTTGGCTATGGGGTGCATTATACTATATGGAGGACTATGGGGGATGCATTATAGTATTTGGAGCACTGCATGGTGCATTATATTTTATGGAGGGCTATGGCAGTGCTTTATAACATTTGTAGGTTAATGGGGTACATTGTAATATATGGAGGACTATGGGGGTGCATTATAATATATGGAAAATTATGGGGTGCATAGTCTATGGGGGTGCATTATATTATACGGAGGGCTATTCGGGTGCTTGTACTATATGGAGCCAATTATAATATATGGAAGTCATTACAATATTTGGAGAGCTCTGTGGGGCAGAATAATACTTGCAGGGCTATGATGGAGCCTTTATACTTAACGAGAGGCTATTTGAGGGCTGTGTTGGGGTCTATTATACAGTGTGAAGAGGTTTAGGGACCATTATACTATATGGACCCTACATTGTAAAGTGCTGCGGAATATGTTGGCGCTATATAAATAAAGCTTTATTATTATTATAAAGCTTTATTATATGGAGGGCTGTGAGGGGTCACAGTTGGGGATCATACTGTGCCAGAGTAGTTGAGGGGTACTCTATGGTATGTGTGGAGGGTACTGTGGAGGAATTCACTGCAGGGGGATCATAGTGTTTGGGGGACACTTTTGGTGGCATCATACTTTATGGGGACAATGAAAGATCAATCCTCCCGCCGGTTGATCGGCACTTGTCCTCCTTCCTGCTCCCACCTTGGGGGATGATGGGCATGGCAGATGGATGATGTGGGCTGCAGGGGGACATTGAAGGGATGTTGGGTCCAGCAGATGGATGACGGGGGCTGCAGGGGACATTGGGGGATGATGGAGGCTGCAGAAGAATGATGGGAGCTGCAGTTAGATATTGGGGTATGATGGGGGCTGCAGATAGATGTTGGGGATATTGGGAGATGATGGAGGCTGCAGAAGGCTGATGGAGGCTGTAGGGGGATATTGGGGGATGATGGGGGCTGCAGGGGGACATTGGGTGATGATGGAGGCTGCAGGGGGACATTGGGTGATGATGGGGGCTGCAGAAGGATGATGGAGGCTGTAGGGGGACATTGGGGGATGATGGAGGCTGCAGGGGGACATTGGGGATGATGGGGGCTGCAGATGGATGATGGAGGCTGCAGGGGGACATTGGGGATGATGGGGGCTGCAGATGGATGATGGATGACACAGTTTGGTTACGCTGGGCTGTGATGACAAGTAGTTGGGGGTACCGTATGGTACGTGTGGAGGGTCCTGTGAAGGAATTCACTGTGGGGGGATCATAGTGTTTGGGGGACACTTTTGGTGGCATCATTCTTTATGGGGGCAATGAAAGATCAATCCTCCCGCCGGTTGGTCGGCACTTGTCCTCCTTCCTGCTCCCACATTGGGGATGATGGGGGCTGCAGATGGATAATGGGGATATTGGGAGATGTTAGGGGCTGTGGAAGGATAATGGGGACTGCAGGGGGATATTGGGGGATGATGGGGGCGCAGAAGGATGATGGAGGCTGCAGGGGGATATTGGTGGGATGATGGGGGCTGCAGATGGATGATGGACACTGCAGGGGGATATTGGTGGGATGATGGGGGCTGCAGATGGATGATGGACACTGCAGGGGGATATTGGTGGGATGATGGGGGCTGCAGATGGATGATGGACACTGCAGGGGGACATTGGGGATGATGGGGGCTGCAGATGGATGATGGACACTGCAGGGGGACATTGGGGATGATGGGGGCTGCAGATGGATGATGGACACGGCAGGGGGACATTGGTGGTATGATGGGGGCTGCAAATGGATGATGGATGACACAGTTTGGTTACGCTGGGCTGTGATGACAATTACTGTACAGGATGTAATAAATGTTCATTTTTTTCTTGTTCAATAAATGTGAATTCTTCATGGAGATAAGACGTCCCCTGAAAATAAGACATCGCGCTTCTTTGGGGGCAAAAATTAATACAAGACGGTGTCTTATTTTCAGGGAAACTTGGTATTAGCTGCGGACAGCCCCGTGTGCGGCGCTTGTGATTGGCTAAGCGTTTCGGGAGGAGGTGTGGTCTGTTGGGGAAGACGCGCCATTTTCCCAGCTTCGTGCAGTGCGGCTTGTTGATGCTCAGACTGCAGTCGTTGTATGTGTGGACGGAGCCGCATGGTGACAGGTCTGACTAGTCAGTGCCAGGCAGTGATCACATTGGAGCTACCCAGAGTATTGTAGGTGTGTGCCATAGATAATAGGTGGCAATCACTGCTGCCTCCTGTGCTATAAGGCTGCAGCCATCATTGTGTGACTGTAGCTTGTGCCAAGCTGCCATTAATGATCCTTATTCTGGATTTTTCTATGTGATTCTTGCATGTGCGTGTAATGGTGCTGACGCCCTTGTGTTTGGGGGGGGCACCATTTTAAAGTTCGCCTCAGGCAGCAGAGACTCCAGGTTCACCCTGAGTCTATGCCCCCCAAAAGACGCGGAGATATTTAGTCCGATTTGCACCAGTGCAAGGTTTACTGGATATTAAACCTGGACACGAGCTCCCAAGGGATTATATTTTAATTCTGATTTATTGTATATATTGCACATAATTTTGATCATTGCATTGATGGGTATATTCTCTGCTTTTTCACATTAATTCTTCTGGTTCTCATAGGTCCTTTCAGATCATGTGATCCCAGTGTTTCATCATCACTTTTTTTCCCACTCCCCTCTTTGCAGATATAACAGGGACTCCTGCTGAACTTGGATTAGCAGTATGACTAAGATTTTCAATTCAAGCGCGTAACTGTTTCTTCTAATGCCGTGATGCGGAGTTTTTGTTGTTAACATGCCTTGGTTTTAGGGATTTACCCAAAACCATGGACTTTTAATATACTTTTGAGACATGGGCGTACCCAGCAGTGGCGGGACAAGGCATTTTGGTGCCCTAGGCAGGTAAGGCAAACGGCGCCCCCCCCCCCGAAATATGTCTGGGAATAAAAATGTCAGCATACTTTGAAAGTAAATTTAATTTAACGGGGACCTATAAAAGGTTCGTCCAACCACACTACAGAGACATACTGATAGGTTGTTTACATTGTGAGCCCCAATGGGGACAGTGTTCATGATGTATGTAAAGTGCTGTGGAGTTCATAGTGTAATATAAATGCAAAAAGTATTATTCTTAATATTATGTCACAATACCAGGATCTGAGGATCTTCTATTTCGAGGTCAGGGACTCTCTGATGCCATGTTGCTGCTTGTCTCGCTGTTGTCCTCTTTTGAAACTGCAGTGCGGTGGACAAGAGAGCATTAACTGGTTAACAACAAGAAGTATGGAGTGTGTACTGAGCCATAAACCCTCCCCTTACCATGAAGTATGGAGTGTGTACTGACTGAGCCATAAACCTCCTCATACCATGTCCAGCAGACATTGTAGGATTACTACCCATATATACTCGTGTATAACCCGACCTGTGTATAAGCCGACCCCCCTACTTTTGCCCCCAAAACTTGGGAAAACCTATTGACTCGTGTATAAGCCGAGGGTGGACCCCAGCACAGGTATACAGCCCCCAGCAAAGTGGTATACAGCAGCCTCTCCAGTGGTATATACAGACCCCAGTGGTAATACAGCAGCCCCAGTGGTAATAAAGCAGCCCCAGGGGTAATACAGCAGCCCCAGGGGTTATACAGCAGCCCCAGGGGTAATACAGCAGCCCCAGGGGTAATACAGCGGCCCCAGGGGTTATACAGCAGCCCCAGGGGTAATACAGCAGCCCCAGTGGTAATACAGCAGCCCCAGGGGTAATACAGCATCCCCAGGGGTTATACAGCAGCCCCAGGGGTTATACAGCAGCCCCAGGGGTAATACAGCAGCCCCAGGGGTTATACAGCAGCCCTAGGGGTTATACAGCAGCCCCAGTGGTATATACAGGCCCCAGCAGTATATACAGCAGCCCCAGTGGTATATACAGGCCCCAGCAGTATATACAGCAGGCCCAGTGGTGGTGTATACAGGGCCTAGTGGTGTATACAAGACCCAGTGGTGTATACAGGGCCCAGTGGTGTATACAGGGCCCAGTGGTGTATACAGGGCCCAGTATGCGGGGGCCAGGGGGGGAAGCGCGCCTTTGCACACTCACCGCGGCCGCCGTCACCGTGCGTCTGCTGTAAGGCTGCTTTCACACTGCGTTTTTCTGTGATCCGTGGCTGTCCGTTGTAAAACGGACAGCCATGGATCAGATTTTGGCCCCATGTTATCCTATGGGCACGGATCACATCGGATTTGGCCTTATTGGCATCCGATTTTTGTCGGATCCGATTCTGGCAGATTTTTTGCTGTGCCCAAAATCGCAGCCTGCTTCGATTTTTGGCACAGCGGGTCAAATTGGACTGAATTGGATCTGACCTGATCCGTGCCAAATAAGGCTGCTTTCACACAGCGTTTTTGTGCTGTCCAAGGGGATCAGACTTTTTGCTGCACCCCTCGGACAGCATCGGATCCAAACTGATGACTGCAATCGGATGCCAAATAGGCATCCGATCCCGATGTTTTGCAGCATCAGTTTGGATCCTCTCCCTGCTCGTCCTGTCACCTTGTGCCCCTCCTGTCACCCTTCTCCCCTCTGTCTGCCCTCTGTCTCCCCTCTTTGTCCCCTCTGTCCCCCCACTTTGCAGCCCCTCTTTGCCCCCCTCTTTGCAGCCCCTCTTTGCAGCCCCTCTTTGCCCCCCTTTTTGTACCCCCTCTTTGCAGCCCCTCTTTGCCTCCCTCTTTGCCCCCTCTTTGCAGTCCCTCTTTGCACCCCCTCTTTGCCCCCCTCTTTGCACCCCATCTTTGCTCCCCTCTTTGCACCCCCTCTTTGCACCCCTCTTTGCCCCCCTCTTTGCACCCCCTCTTTGCTCCCCTCTTTGCAGCCCCTCTTTGCTCCCCTCTTTGCAGACCCTCTTTGCAGACCCTCTTTGCACCTCCTCTTTGCACCCCTCTTTGCACCCCCTCTTTGCTCCCCTCTTTGCAGCCCCTCTTTGCAGCCCCTCTTTGCTCCCCTCTTTGCAGACCCTCTTTGCAGACCCTCTTTGCTCCCCTCTTTGCCCCCCTCTTTGCTCCCCTCTTTGCCCCCCTCTTTGCAGACCCTCTTTGCACCCCCTCTTTGCTCCCCTCTTTGCCCCCCTCTTTGCAGACCCTCTTTGCAGACCCTCTTTGCCCCCCTCTTTGCAGCCCCTCTTTGCTCCCCTCTTTGCAAACCCTCTTTGCACCCCCTCTTTGCTCCCCTCTTTGCTCCCCTCTTTGCCCCCCTCTTTGCAGACCCTCTTTGCACCCCCTCTTTGCAGACCCTCTTTGCACCCCCTCTTTGCAGACCCTCTTTGCACCCCCTCTTTGCAGACCCTCTTTGCACCCCTCTTTGCACCCCCTCTTTGCACCCCTCTTTGCAGACCCTCTTTGCACCCCTCTTTGCAGACCCTCTTTGCTCCCCTCTTTGCAGCCCCTCTTTGCCCCCCTCTTTGTCCTCCTACTTTGCAGAGCTTAAAAAATAAAAAAAATCTTCATTCTCACCTCTCCACGACACCCGCGCTGCTTCCAGCTTCTCTTCTTCTGATGCACAGGACCTGGCGTGATGTCACAGTCACATGACCGGTTACCGCGGTAACCGGTCATGTGACTGCACTGTGACGTCAGGCCAGGTCCTGGAAGCACAGAGCCGAGCGCAGGAGGCATCGCTGGATTGTGGAGAGGTGAGAATAATGATTTTTTTATTTTAAACCCTTTAATTTAACTGGATATCACTTCTGCAATGTATGAATATACATTGCAGAAGTGATATTATGGCACAGAGCGGATCCGCGCTCCATAGGCCCCATGTTGGAGGAGAGGAGGGGCGGGCACCGGGCAGAGAAGTCCCCTCCTCCCTCCTCTCTGGCCGGCGCGGCCACCGGCGGTCAGCACGTGGCCCTCCAGGGGGCGGGCAATGCGCCCTCCACAAGATGGCGCCCTAGGGGGTGAGCGGCACTGAGCGCACGCTGCGCGCACCTATTATGTCTGAGGCTGAGCTGAGGCCGGCCACCGCTACCACCTCCACCTGTGTGTGTGTAGCGAATGCTATAACAGTTACCTCAGCGCAGTAATCATGGGGCAGCAGACAGCAGGGGCGCAGGGCGGATCTCGCCCTCAGACAGTGTCTACCGACTGCCGACACTGCAGGTCAACTCGGCGGGCAGGGGACTCAAGTGATGTCATGATATCATCATTGAGCGCCTCGTCGCTGTGCTGAGTCCCTGCGGTGCAGAGCGGAAAACAAGCTGGGGACACTGCTGGTGCTGGAGGCTGGAGCTGAGATAGAAGAGAGGACATTAACAGTTAAAAAAAGATGTAAGTATAAACAAAAGTGACCTGGAAGATAATGTGGGAGGGAAGGGGGTCAGGAGCCCTATGGGAGGGCTGTATATGGGAGCCTTATGTGGGGCTGCACTGTATATGAGATGACATGTACTCCCATCTCATATACAGCCCTGCCCCCCATAGGCTCCAATATCATATACAGCAACCCTATAGGGCTCCCATATCATATACAGTCTCCCATAGGGCTCCCATATCATATACAGCCTATATATGATATAGGAGCCCTATGGGGGGCTGTTGTATATGATATGAGGACTGTATGGAGTATTGGGGAGCTGTATATGAGGTGGGACTCCAATATCATATACAGCCCCCCTATAAGGCTCCCATATCATATACAACCCCCCATAGGGCTCTCATGATGGTAGCCCTGTGAAGGGGCTGTATATGATACAGGAGCCCTATGGGGGGGCTGAATATGATTTGGGTGCTCTATGGCGATGTTATATATGATATGGGAGCCCTATAAGAGGGCTGTATATGATATGGGAGCTCTATGGGGGACTGTATATGAGATGGGAGCCCTATGGAGGGCTGTATATGAGATGTGAGCCCTATGGGACATTGGGGGGGCTGTATATGAGATGGAACTTCCATCTCATATACAGCCCCCCCATAGGGCTCTCCAGTGGCGTAACGAGTCTGATGGGCCCCGATGCACAAATTTACAACCTGAACGACCATGGCATGCCCCCCCCCTAGTTTTGATCCTGGATACGCCCATGTTCTGAGGACATGTTTGCTGGAAAACTCTTTGCTTGATTTGGGTTTACCTGGATTGCTGAACTCCATTCTCTGCACCACCCTTGGAGCCTCTCTATGCCTCAATCTGGACAGTGGGTGATCTGAAAACTATTTTTCTCTACTTTGAGAAATACACTCAGTATAAAGGACAGGAAAAGTCACCACATACACAGATGCACCCACACACGTCACTACATAAACGGATGCACCCACACACGGGGATTACACACAGATGCATAACCACATAGACAGATGCACATACATGCCATCACATAAATGGATGCACACATGTGGCATCCCTGGGTCACCAACAAATTAGATGACCAATTTGAACCCACACCATACACTGTTCTCCCATCAAACTTTGACAATACAAAAGTGTGCCTAATTAGTAGAGATGAAGGCAAGACAATGTCCGCAGTATCCAGAGATCACGTGCAGTTGTGTCCTGAAACCCTGCAGACACCAGAGGTCCCTGTACCTGCACCTGTTGAACCCAAGAAAGAAGAAGATGTGTTCCATACTGTCTTAGGAGATTTTCGAAAAACCTGGACAGATTACCATGGAGCAGTCCTAGTATCAATGCTCGCATTTCCACAAGTGATAGTACCTGAACCCGTACCACAAGAAATCCCAAGAGTAGAAGAACTGGAAGTAGAACCCGTAGAGGAAGAACAGGAAGAACAGATTCCTAGTCCTAGTGAGCTTGCAAGTCCTGCTGTCAGATCTACAGAATTGTCCTAAAGCCAAATTGGATAAAATTCCATACCAAACATAAAAAAGGGGGTGGACAAAAGTATTGTCACTATTAGAAAAATCATGTGATGCTTCTCTAATTTGTGTAATTAACAGCACCTGTAACTTACCTGTGGCACCTAACAGGTGTTGGCAATTACTAAATCACACTTGCAGCCAGTTGACATGGATTAAAGTTGATTCAACCTCTGTCCTGTGTCCTTGTGTGTATCACATTGAGCACGGAGAAAAGAAAGAACACCAAAGAACTGTCTATTCTCTTGAGAAACCAAATTGTGAGGAAGCATGAGCAATCTAAAGGTTACAAGTCCATCTCCAAAGAGCTGAATGTTCCTGTGTCTACCGTGCGCAGTGTCATCAAGAAGTTTAAAGCCCATGACACTGTGGCTAACCTCCCTAGATGTGGACGGAAAAGAAAAATTGACTAGAGATTTCAACGCAATATTGTGCGGATGGTGGATAAAGAACCTCCATTAACATCCAAACAAGTTCAAGCTGCAGTCCGAGGGTACAACAGTGTCGACCCGTACTATCCATCGGCGTCTGAATGAAAAGGGACTGTATGGTAGGAGACCCAGGAAGACCCCACTCCTTACCCCGAGACATAAAAAAGCCAGGCTGGAGTTTGCCAAAACTTACCTGAGAAAGCTAAAACGTTTTGGAAGAATGGTCTCTCTTTTTGGGCAAATGCATCAACATAGAGTTTACAGGAGAAAAAAAGAGTCATTCAAAGAAAAGAACACGGTCCCTACAGTTAATCATGGCAGAGGTTCCCTGATGTTTTGGGGTTGCTTTGCTGCCTCCGGCACTGGACTGCTTGACTGTGTGCATGGCATTATGAAGTCTGAAGACTACCAACAAATTTTGCAGCATAATGTAGGGCCCAGTGTGAGAAAGCTGGGTCTCCCTCAGAGGTCATGGGTCTTCCAGCAGGACAATGACCCAAAACACATTTCAAAAAGCACTAGAAAATGGTTTGAGAGAAAGCACTGGAGACTTCTAAGGTGGCCAGCAATGAGTCCAGACCTGAATCCCATAGAACACCTGTGGAAAGATCTAAAAATGGCAGTGTAGAGAAGGCACCCTTCAAATATCAGGGACCTGGAGCAGTTTGCCAAAGAAGAATGGTCTAAAATTCCAGCAGAGCATTGTAAGAAACTCATTGATGGTTACCGGAAACAGTTGATCGCAGTAAATTTGGCTAAAGGTTGTGCAACGAAGCATTAGGCTGAGGGTGCCAATACTTTTTGTCTAGCCCATTTTTGGAGTTTTGTGTGAAATGATAAATGTTTTGCTTTTTGCTTCATTCTCTTTTGTGTTTTATCATTGAAGACAAATTAAATGAAGATAATAATACCAAAGAATGTGTGATTGCAATCATTTTCAGGAAGAAACTGAGTATTATCTGACAGAATTGCATGGGTGTCAATACTTTTGGCCACAACTGTATGTCTTACCCAGAATCAGAGACACCTTCAAGGTACACCTCTAAACATAGCATCATGCTTAGTACACCCAGTACAGCTGTAGTAAGAAGGTCACAGCATAGTACACAGGGTCAGCTCCCAGCTCGGTATAAAGTTTAAAGTGTAAAAATGTGAATAAAGTAATGTACATATGTATTAGTGTGAAAAGTGTGAACAGAACCTGGTAAACATGATGTGCAGAAGAGTGGAGGAACTGTATTAACCCCCATGCACATTAAATTAGGGACAGAAAGTGCCTGGGGGTGGTAAGAGTGAAACCAGGCTTCCTAAGTCGAGACACCCGTAGGGAAAATGTTTCATTAGTGTGTAATATTGAAACCGGTAAGCCCAGTACCTACAGAGACTATTGTCGAGCCTCAGGCCCTGGGGTACTCGGGTATCAGGCTCGATGGGTATTTTCATGGGGATGTCACGGGTGGCAGTGCCTGAGCCCATGGCCTGGGTGACACTTCAATAAGGGGTTATGTACAAGGGATAAGATTTTGTTGTTATCACGTGGCGCCACCTGTAGTACTTGGTGATGGGTCACCAGCGCCGCCACAGTCTTCCGGACGGCGATGGTATCGCGGCAAGGATGGCAAAGCTCCCTACAGGTGGAGCTGGTCTTCCAAGGCATCATTCCTGTAAGCAAACAGGTTGAATTCTGCAGCACAAAGACACGGATGCAAAGTCACTCTCTCCTGGGTACTTTACTGTAAACGGTCAGCAACAACATACAGAGTCCACAGTTCAGCAAGATATTAATCAAACAGGCAGCTCTATGGGTGGCTGCAAGTGGATGCCTGGTGGTATGATGGTACCCGTGGTTTACCTTAGTTGACGAACCCGTGTCCTTTCTTCCCCGCCTAGGATGAGTCTATACCCAATTACTCCTTGAAGGTAGTATTGGAGCTCCCCTCCCTCGTGGTGAAGAAGCAGGCAGACCGCTGCGTCTGGCAGGGTGCCGCAGCCGGTGAACAGACTGCAGCAGCCGGTTGACGACTTCAAAGGTAGACTCTGGCCGTTTCCTCGGGTTCGGCATTCCCGTGGTGGACTGGGGAATTCCCTGGAGTATAGTCGCTCCACAATGGGGTTCCCTCTTTCTCTCTAGGGCCCAGACTCCCACCTCAGGTACCCTCTCTCGGGATACCCTCAGGATCCTCTCTCATCTTCCCTCCGGATCACTGTAGAGCTGTCCGGGTTAACCTTCCGCCTCACTCCATACTCCTCATCGACTCCTCTCCTCCGACTACTACTCCCGACTTTCTGTTTGCCCTAGAGGTGAATATATCTCCCTCCCGGGTAACCTCCCACTCCTATTCTAATGTGGGAGTGCAGAAATGGGTCCCACCCACCAGCCTAGGATCCACTTGCAGCTGGGGAAGATTACACCTCTTTTACAGGTGCAATACCCCACTGTGACGCCTGACCATGTAGGGCACCACACTGTCCTGTAAGAACTTTTACATATTTTTGAACCTTATTTAAAAATGGACCATAACATACCACTGGACTGGTTGTGGTAGAGACTCTTTGTACATAATATTCACCATAATTGGAGGAAAAAGGACTAATCACCGGAGAGACTGCTTTTTGAACTCTTTTTGAATTTTATTGTTTTTTTGTACTTTTTACTTTTAAGACTCTGTACAATTTAATGTGTTTACTTGTTGAAAAGTTGCCACAGTCCTGGAGTACTGTCTTTCATTAAGGGGGGATGTGGCACCCTTGGGTCAAAGTGCCACAGTGTAACCACTGTCCCCAGGTGGTGGTGTCACCAGAGAGTGACAAAGGGTATTCTTATCAGGCAACACACACACAACATCAACACCTCCAGGCCAGAAGGGGGAGACCAAGCCTGGTTTCAGAGTGAGCTCCCCTATATATTCTGGTCTAGAGAGGAGCAAGTTAGTGCAGTTCCTGGGAGGACTGTGAAGAGGACCTGAGTGTAAAAGAGCTGTGCTAAGCTAGACTCAAGGTCCACTGACTAGCACCAGGCTTAAGGCTAGGGTCTGAGGAAAGGAGAAACAAGAACACACCTGGGGTGCTGAGCAACTCCGAGGAAATACAGCAAATACAGGACGATGTGTCGTTCCATCCGCGCTGCTGCCAAGGAAGACCAGAAGACTGGAGTATCTGGATGAAGTTATCTGTTTAATCTGACATGTTTCGTAGCTATTACCCAGGTTCTTCCTCAGGGACAATACCCTTCCTCAGGTATGGTCCCTGAGGAAGGAGCTGGGTAATAGCTCCGAAACGTGTTGGATTAAACAGATAACTTCATCCAGATACTCCAGTCTTCTGGTCTTCCTTGGCAGCAGCGCGGATCGAACGACACTTCATCCTGTATTTGCTTGGTTTGGACCGTGGATGTGTGGATCCAGCAGCAGCTGCCTACTAAGCGACTTAACTGGTTGTGGGTTTACACAACCAAATCAGGTGAGCAAATTCCACTATTGAACATATCCACGCTCCACATTTATGAGATAAGAACCTATTGCGCATTTTATCTCATATTTTAGACAACCCAGGGGAAGGCGCATAGAACAGACACCGGAGTCTGAGACTGTGCAGGGTCACACATCTTGGCAGTCAATACCAGATGGTGGGGGTTCCAGATTCCCAGCCACACTAACCAGAGACACAGCAACGTATAAATTCCAGCAACACTGACACCCGGAAACAGGGTATACGTAAAGGACTCAAGTTGCCTGTCATACCGGTACCTCACAGGACGAGACAAGGCTGGCAGCCAAGCTTAAGCAGCAGCAGGAGCCAAATTACATGTGCAGTAAGGGAGCCAAAGACTCGTTCGGGTGAGAATTACCCTAAGTTGCTCTCAAGACTCTGTGGACAGCTTTAACCATCTACTCCAGTAAAGGACTGAGAAACTACAAACAGTAAGTCTGCCTATTCCTTGCGCCCGTCGCCCTGTATCATACACATAGACTATTTACACCTGCCCTGGGGACATCCAGCCCTACCTGAGGAGGGCTCACCATCCACGCTGCCCTAAGTCACCGTCCCCAGCAGGAATACGGCACCGGTGGTCCCACTGACCACATACCCTGTGTGGCATCACAACAAAATCCCCTGTAAAAAAAAACCTTTCTTTTTGGACTGAGCCCAGGCCAAGGGATGAGGTCACGACTACCGTGATGCCCAGAGAGACAGCACCGACCCGTCCCCGTGTACCCCATGGCCTGGGGCCACCTCAAACATGTCACCACATACACTGATGCACACACACACACGTCACCACACACGTGGATGCACACACACATCACCACATACACGGAGGTGCGCACACATGCAAAAATACACTGCAGTTGAGTACCTGAGGCTATATTTAATCACCCATATTGGGACTAATAATTTCTCTCCTATTTCTCTTCCACATGCCGCCCATTTAACTGGGTTTCTAGTCCGGGCCTGGTAAGAGGAGATACATGAATATTAGTGGCCTGCTTGAGGTCATTTTGCAGGGCTCTAGCACTGCTCCTCCTTGTACCAAAGACAAGGTAGCGCCCTCCTACCGCCCCCTCAACGTCTCCTGGTATCCGTTTCATGCTGTGGACACTGTGCTGACAGACACAGCTGACCTTCTTATCACAGTTTGAATTGATGTGCCATCCTGGATGAGCACTACTACCTGAGCAACTTCTGTGGGTTATAGACACCACCTCATACTACCTTTAGGGAAGAGAGCAATAATAAAATGTAAAAGTGACCAAAACAACAACCAAAAAGGATGAGAACAGAGAAATGGTCTGTGGTCACCACCTGCAGAACCACTCCTTTATAGGGGGTGTCTAGCTAGTTGTCTATCATTTCTACCCGTTGTCTGTTCCATTTGCTGAATAGCAGGAGAGATTGAATCATAATCAGTGTTTCATAACTAAACAGGTTAATTTCACTGAAGTGTGATTGACTTGGAGTTAAAACACACAATGTAAGTACGGTATTCCCTTTATTTTTATTATTATTTGAGCAGTGTATATATCTATTTTTTCAGCATGAAATATTGTGCTTAGCAATTATTAATTTTTTTCAAATAAAAATTTAGATCTAAACGGGAGTTATATAATAGAAATAAAAACCCCATCAACTGAGATTATACAAGTTTATTGATCCATATAATTGAGACTAGAACAACTGATAGATTCTACAAAGAAATGAAGATGAGGAAAAAAACATGTTGTAAAGAATGTCAGTGAGTCACCCTCACTTTTTTTTGCTACATCTGCAAAATATCACTATTCAGTCAATTCATTATTCAAATTAATGTTGTGGAATGATTTATTAAAGTGACAACAAACTCGAAAATATGATTTATGTAAATAAACCATTAAACTGGACTGAAAGATTATTGTCAGATGTGTTATCCGACCATTCCAGTGATCTCACATTCTTCAGATGGATTATCTTTTTTGGTCACTGTGTAACTACAGGATTCCTCATGAAAAGTAGATTCACAGGCGTTCTCATCAAACACTGGAGTGTTTATCCTGTTAAACAAGAAAGAAGTAATCCTTATAAATTGACAAGAGTTCACACAAATAAAAAAAAAAGTATACACTTAACACACATACTTCAGAGCTTAGGCTGCCTTCACACTTGCGGACCCCTCCGCATCGTCCTGCGGAGGGGATCCGCAAGCTGACCGCAGCCACCACCAGCCCCTATCTTTATAATGGGAACGCACGTCCATGAGCAGGTCTGCGCATGACCGTGCGCTCCCATTCACTGCAATATGTGATTTGTACGCGGGCATCCGCCTGCGTACAAATCACATATTGCAGTGAATGAGAGCGCACGGTCATGCGCAGACCTGCTCATGGACGTGCGTTCCCATTATAAAGATAGGGGCTGCGTTCAGCTTGCGGATCTCCTCCGCAGGACGCTGCGGAGGGTCCGCAAGTCTGAAGCCAGCCTTAAAGGGACTCTGTCGGGTCATTTTTCAGTATGATACTAATAGTACCCCTGAATAGTGCCTGGGCAGCCCTTGAATATGTAAAAATCATTACTGTTCCCTCTGTAGTTCTCTTGCTATAAGTATGTTCACACCCTGCAGACAGCTATCTTCTGCAGTGAAAGTAATTGACCGGACTAGTGAATAATCCAGGTATGCAAATGTTCATTTATTATTCACTCTTTCTCAGGCACATCTCCCCTTTTCCCCTGTGCTCTGCCTCTTCCAGTTTCATTTTCATTTTGGTGTCCTACACTGATCTTTTGATGAAGAGAGGGAGAGATGGGCACATATCTGATAGCTCATCTAAGTAAGGCAATCTCCTTCATTTGCTTCTCTGAGCAGGACCCATGCTGTCTGTGAGAAATTTTGTGTGTTTATTTGAAGTCTTGTTTTGCTGCAAACAAGGAGAACAGGAAGGAGGATACAGCGCCCCCCAATGCTAGTTCTACTGATCTTCTTTTTTTCACCGCATCTGCCGCGATTTAAAAAAAACCGCCTTAGGCCCCTTTCACATCAGAGGTTTACGCTGATCGCGGCAGTTGCGGTGAAAAAAAACGCAACTGCCGCGATTACTACATAACGGCCGCACTTGCGGTTCACTTCCGGCAAGCCCCATGCAATGTCTAGTGCGGTTTCGGCACTTGCGGCAGATGCGGCCGCGAAAAAAACACCCATTTTTTTCGCAGCCGCATCTGCGGCAAGTGCCGAAACCGCAACTACACCGCACTTGTCGCACCTGCCGCAAGCCCCATAGACATTGCATGGGGCTTGCCGCAGGTGAACCGCAAGTGCGGCCGTTATGCGGTAATCGCGGCAGTTGCGGTTTTTTCACCTCAACTGCGTGATCAGCGTAAAACGCTGATGTGAAAGCACCCTTAAGATATTTCTTGTCCCAGTGTTGACGTTTTATCTTTTGTTTCTTGTTCAAAGGTGGTCGTTTTTCAGCCTTCCGTACCTTGGCCACGTCCCTGAGTATAGCACACCTTGTGCTTTTTGATACTCCAGTAACGTTGCAGCTCTGAAATATTGCAAAACTGGTGGCAAATGGCATCTGGCAGTTTCTCTTGATTTTCCTAAATTCAGGGGCAGTTATTTTGCGCCTTTTTTGCCCAACACGCTTCTTGCGACCCTGTTGGCTATTTGCCATGAAACGCTTGATTGTTCGGTGATCACGCGTCAAACATTTGGCAATTTATAGACTGCTGCATCCCTCTGCAAGACATCTCACAATTTTGGACTTTTCAGAGCCTGTCAAATCACTCTACTGTCCCATTTTGCCAAAGGAAAGGAAGTTGCCTAATAATTAAGCACACCTTATATAGGGTTTGATGTCATTACACCACACCCCTCCACATTGCAGAGATGCACATTCATTACAGAGATGCACATCACCTGAATTGCTTAATTGGTAGTTGGCTCTCAAGCCTATACAGCTTGGAGTAGGACAACATGTATAAAAAAGATCATGTGATCAAAATACTCATTTGCCTAATAATTCTGCACACAGTGTAGAGGAATTAGAAAATGATATCAGTTACATATGGATTTTTGACCTGACAGATTCCCTTTACAGAGTTTTCCCCATCAACAAAGGTAATTTTAAACAATAGATCTTGTAATAATAATAAGTTCCACAATTGGATGTGTTTGAAAGAATAAAAATAAAAAGAATGTTCCTGTGCTGAGATAATTTATGTGTTCCGGCTATGTACTGTGTAATGACCGTATCTGACCATGCACGGAGCAAGGTGGAAAGATGCAATAGAGTGTACAGAACAGGATCACAAATAATTCTTAATTTGGGATAAAACATTTTTTAAATACAGGCAGGGAAATGATTTACCTAACAAAAAAAAGCTGTGATCCTCTGCTGTAGTGTCTGTACACTCTGTTGCTTCTCTCCCCAACCCAGGAGATGTGATATGATCAGACCATGTACCTACACAGTCAGACACATCCATTACACAGTACATAGCATGGATACATATATCAGATTATCTCAGCACAGGAGATGCGGTGTGATCAGACCATGTCCCTGTGCGGTCAGACACATCCATTACACAGTACATAGCAGGGACACAAATACAAGATTATCTCAGTACAGGAGGTGTGGTATGATCAGACCATGTACCTGTACAGTCAAACACATCCATTACACAGTACACATAGCAGGGGCATATATATAAGATTATCTCAGCACAGTAGATGTGGTATGATCAGACCATGTCCCTGTACGGTCAGACACATCCATTACAAAGTACATAACAGGATCACATATACAAGATTATCTCAGCACAGGAGATGTGGTATGATCAGACCATGTCCCTTTACAGTCAGACACATCCATTACACAGTACATTGCAGGGACACATATATAAGATTATCTCAGCACAGGAGATGTGGTATGATCAGACCATGTATTTGTACGGTCAGACACATCCATTACACAGTACATTGCAGGGACACATATATAAGATTATCTTAGCACAGGAACATTTTTCTTTTAAATGCATTCAATTGGGGAGCTTAGTATTATTTTAAGATCTATTGATTAAAATTAACTTTGTTTGTGGGAAAACCCCTTTCAATGATGCCATGTCTCATGTTAGATGCTACAATCACATTCTTCATTTTCAACAGATCGGTATAATAATCCGTGTAAAATGCTGCAGAATATGTTGGTGCTTTATAAGCAACAATTAAAAATAATAATTTGATATAGTGAAATGGAATTTTATACTAGAGTTGCAGCAAGCTTTGTATACCGGAGATAGCAGTTTTTGCAATGGTTGTTAACTGGCTCCAATTAATACTGTGGGTCGTCATTTCCATAAGTGAGGATTTGATTTAAAAGCCATGTTGAAGTTTTAGCCAATGTTCATTTCATATATGGTAATCATATTTGCCGTAAAACATATGGAATATAAAGTTGTCAGAAACGATAACAGGTCAATGTAATTCTTCAGATTCCAAATGTAATGATAATCAGCTATAGATAGATGCCGCTTTGAGGCTATGGGACACCATGTCTTTCAGGCCGATTCTGGAATCTTCTTCAAAAGCAGAGGGAAAAAATATTGACATGTAATGCAAAGCAATATCAAAATGACATCTCTGTGCACATGCTCAATGGTTTTATTACTACTTTTATCCATTTCAGAAACCTCTGGATTGATCACCGAATGAAGAGGATGTATGAAATGGAAGACACCACCTGATCCATGTGCTTACAAGTAAGGCTGTGGAGTCACTAGCGTATGGCATCTGATGCGTGAGCAATACATGCAATATGTTAATGACCCTCGGGCTCCTGGTCTACTGTGAGTGGGAGTCGAGTGTCAATATGCTGTGATCCGATCCTGATTCATCTCTCCATCTCCTGCATTGCCGTCCTCGGCGCATATTGCAGGGAAGTCGCCTGACATCCGATTGCATTGCAATGTTTCACATGCAGCCACACACTTGTATGGGTGCGTGTGATCCCTGATTCGCTGCCAAGCGCAGCATGCTGTGATATTTTCCTCTGCTTGATTTAGGCTGAGGAAAAAAATAGCAGATTGATGCTACCTGATTGAATTACAACAGTCCAAGTGTAATCCAATGTTTTATCTGATTGCTCTCCTCTGTTTACAGCACCAAGGCCTAAAACTATGTAACTTACCGTGAGCAACACTGCATGTATTTCTGGTTACAAGAGCAGTCATCACATCCTGAGGTCCATTCTTCCCCCAATTTGTGAATGACTCCTTTGTGCTCACATTCTGAAAGATAGATAAAATGAGAAAGAAACTACTGGAATAACAAGATTCAGGAAGGAGTTAACATGATATTTAATTATGCAGGCAAAGGAGGAGCTTTACAAACATGACAAGTGCTTGCTGTAACTTATAATCAGTATCCCACTGTCAGATATCACTTTTAGATGCTGGGGTAAACACTGATCATGGTTTTTAAGTATTTAGACAGAGGCACCCCTCTGATGTGATAGTGTGATAGTTTGATGATAACAGGAAGCCATGGCATATACTAAAGGGGGTGTGTTGCATAGCATCGTCATCCCAATGGCTATATTAAGCCGCGTGTGCGCACAGCTGTATATGCCTCAACATTGAGCATCTGTCTTTGGCTGTATGCACCCCTGGCTTCATAGGCTTACCGTGCATGATTGTAAGTCACTGCATTTAAAGTCATGCGCACAATGTCTTTATGTAGCTGGGGGTGCATGCACTCAAAGATAGAGACACTTCATGTTGAGGGATATACAGCTGCACGCATGCACGCACAGCTTAATACAGCGATTAAGTATGATGATACTATGGAGAGCATGTTATCACGCCCACAGGGGCATGATAACATACTATGTGGGTTGACTAGTCAAGGGAACTAACACCCCCTCGACTAGTCAAAGCCCTAATTAGCATATCATAAACGATCATTAGAAATACTTTTTCTAAAGATTGGTTTATGTATGCTAGTACATGCTGGGACTATCAGGCAGGGATTTCAGATGTGTGCCTAGAACTGCTTGTGGTTCTGGGTGCCAGGGGACCTGATAGGATAGAAGTATCCCACAATGTTGCCTCTGACAAAAATAAAGTTTGGTCATCCGATTGCTTGTTCTATATACAGCAATGCTACAGTATTGCTTTATACAGCAAAAAAAATCATTAAAAAATCCTATTTCTCAGTCTTCCGTTGCCTTGAATGCCAGCCAAAGGCTGGCTTTCACAGTAGTGCAGTCATGGCAAACAGTAATATTCAGCAGACCCTGGCTGTCATGGCATCCCATCAGCGTCCTGCGATAAAGTCACAAGAGTGCCGATGGATGCGTAGAACTGTCATCTCGCAGTTAATGTGGCTGTCAGAGGTTGGCTATGGCATTTAACAAGTTAACAGCTGCAGACGGAACTCCACCCCCTGCTATTAGACAAAGATGATAGCTGACTATCACAGCCATCATCTACTCGGAAAGATGCAAGCTTGCAAGGCAAGCCTACATCAAAGTCAGGGAGCCAACATGACATACTCAGTAAATCATGTCAGTAAGTGGTTAAAGTCAATACTAATGGAACACTTCCTATGCTCTTGTTCTCCCGCTTCATGCTCATTTACCATCCTTGGTTCCTGCTGCATATAAACTGTTCTATGTAGTATTCACTCTAGTGCTGTAATAGCATCAGTGTGGCAATTGTGGGTATGGTCACCATTAGCAACACAAGTCATATCACATCCATAATGCGAATGAAATAGTGTCCAGATGTGTATATAATGACATGCAACTATGTAATGAAAATGTTCTATTTAAAACATACATCATGATTAAGGCTATATTCTAGCCAATACACGTCACTTTTTAATCTCTCCCTAGACCACCATTGATCGGTCTGACCCCCCATATACAATTGAATTTTTATATGAAAATGTTTTCCAAATAAATATGACACTTTATTGAACCTCATGGTGCTGGACATTTCTCCGCTCACTTGCTGAATCGCACATTCTTATTTCTCCTGTACAAATTGGCAGCTGCTGGGCTGCGATCCAAGCTGGAAGTGGCCGAGGACTCGAGTGGAAAGACAGGTGAGACGGCTTTCTTTTCTACTTTGTATAGCATTTAAACACACACATACACTGCACACATGCGATAAACAAGGCTAAAGTCCCACCAAAACACGTAAGCTTGTGATCCACTTCACGGGTCCCCACTTCTCTCAAGTCCTAGCCACTAAATCCTAGCCACTAAATCTGTGTCCAAAATTAGCAAAGGACGTAATTAGAAAGTTCTATCTTACCACAGCAATAGTTCGGTCAGTCGACCATTGCACTCATGCAGGGTGCAGCTTTCAAGGCAAAGCTGCACCCTGCATGAGTGCAATGGTCGACTGACCAAACTATTGCTGTGGTAAGATAAAGTCCCACCAAAGTTTTGCCTCATCATGGCTGGTTGTTAACAAATTTGACAACTTACATTTGCCAAAGAATCTCAATTTTGGACATAGTAATAAATCAGCATTTACTACCTATCACGCTTAGGAGAACAGGTAACTGGATGATGTAATGGGCGAAGGGATCTGGGGAGAGCTAAACTGACCCTTACACTGGGGTTCCCTAGCTTGCCCTGCTCTCGGAAGTACCTCTGAAGGTGAGGAGGTCCGAGTCTCCCCCCTATTTTCCTGAGCTCCTCAATAGCCCTAGACTGAGGGACACTACCTCCACCGAAAGATCCGGACTCACAGCTACTCCCAAGGCAAAGACTTCAGCCAAGCAGCAAGAATCTGCACAGCACAATGACCAAAAGTAAAATAACTCTATCAGTGGTGTCTGACAGAGGAGGGGGAAAGCTAAGCCTCACATCAACCCCTCAACCAGCGGCTGAACATAATAGTAAGTGCAGCTCTGGAGTATAATACAAGAGGTAAGTCAGAACCAAGACCTTTGCAACCATACCTCATGCAGCTCATGAAGAAATGCAAGCACAAAATACACAGCAGCATTCAGCAAAGATCAGCGCAATCTAAGCGCGTGTCACTACCCACATTAATAATAGGGTCTAAGAAGTCTCACACCCCATAAATGAGTGACCATAATTACTGACTTTTATTTTGAATGCATATACAGGAGGTCATAATGTACTTTATTACCTGGTGTTTTTGTATCGGGATTACGCTTCGGTTTACCGAGGTAACAAAAAGCATCAGACAGTGCAGCAAAGACTGCAAGCACAACACCGAGAGTCAAAAGAGCTTTCTGCAACAAGAATAAAAGGGATTGATATGTAATGATTAAATATCACAATACTAAAACCATTACCGTATATCTTTTTTTACAAAAAGAGGGCTATGCTCACATACAGTATAAAATTCCATTATGGAACAGGCCATCAGATTTATAGTAAATGGAAATTTACAATAAAGCCCGTACTCACCTCCTATTCTGCCGTCATCTCAGCGCTCTCAGTAACGCGGCTCACGTGACATTGTAATGTGTCGGTCACAGGGGCTGGGATACTCTGACATTCTGGGGCATTAGTCTCTTAGTTTACGGTGGCAATCCCGGAAGCCGTGGCCCTGACCGAGCATGAAATATTTACAGGAAAAATAAGAGTTTATCATGAAGTCATCTGATGTGTCTGGTCAGGTTGGACCAGCACTGCTTTTAACTCCCCTTGTGGGGGCTGTGGGGTACTCGGAGCCGAGCCAGGGGGAAGAGCATTGTTGGGGATGTCACAGTGATGTGACCCGATCCATGGCCCCAGAGTGGCCAATGAAAAGGGAATTTAAAGTTGTTGTCACCTTAAGGGTTTTATGGACTTGGGACCTGGGGATATTTGTTCATGTGACGTCACGTGCGGTTTGTGGCTAATAGTGGCTGCTGTTGCTACAAAGTTCCACTGGGGGTTGATGACAAGGCAGCTTGATGGGAATGCCCTCCGCTGGTTGGGGAGAGCCTCCAGGGCAGCAGATGTTACTTGGTGAGTTGGTGCTGATGTTACAGCTTTGTTGTTCTCGGTTCCAGCAGTCATCACCTTTGCAAAAGCTCGTTGAGTACTGACTCTTTGGAGGTGGAGATGGGGATCCAGCTAACTCCCGGGTAACGTGGTGTCCCTAAACCGGTACCCCTTTCTACTGTACTTTCATGATCGACTCTTCTGTGCATGCTCCGCCCTCCTGCCCTGAGTCTCACACACAGTGCCCCGAGCCTGTGAACGTGGCTCCTCGTTGGGTTACTACGTTGTCTGTCTCTTCACCCTATGTGGTCACCTTTTCAGTGGATGTGTGTGGTTTCGGCTGCAGCACTTGGATATACTGCAGCCTCCGTGTTGCTAGCTGAGCCTTGTCTTCTCCACTAGTCTAGGGCCCGGATGTTCTACACTGTGGCCTGGTCCCTCCATGCGATTCAGTTTTTGTGGATGCGGGCATCCCTGGATGGATTGCTCACTACCCGGTCCCCTCTAACACCTTCTGTCTTCTGGAGCACCCTCTCTCTTGTTCTCTCTGCTCCTCTGTCTGGTCTTACCTCTTTCAGATCTTAGAACAAGCTCCCACCGGCTCCAGTCCTCTTGACGTCTCTTTCCAGATGTTACCCCACTCTGACAGACTTTCTGGCCCTCACAGACTCCTTCAACTCATGCCAGCCACCCATCAACTGTCTTCTAGATGTTTCTCTCATCCTTTTATATTGTCTGTCACATGACCTGCAGCACTAACGTGTGTCCTCCCTGACTTCACTCCCTTCTGGGTACTCCCCTAAACTCCACTCTCCACCCATCCCCACTACCCTGGTTCCTCTTCTCCGGACAGGATCAGGGACTGTGCTCTCCCTTAGGGGCATTCTCACCCTAACCCTGACCCGGAGTGGTGTGTGCTGGTCTGGGTGTGTGGATACCGGTCAGGGCCCCCCCTTACCCGAAAGTAGGGTACCACACCTCTGGCTGGGGTACATTACCTCTGTGGTGACTGGATCCATAGGGGTACCACACTTGTAGTGGTCCCCAGGGGATAGGTAGTGTGGCAGCTTGATGGAGCACTCCCCTCAGATGAAGCGGGTGCAGGAAGGAGGGAAACGACACAGGGGTGTAGTTCTTACCAGTCACCTTTACTCGCAGTTCAAGTCCATAGACAACTCAGCCGGGGTACTGTATTCTCCAAGATTGCAGCTCAGCCAGCTCACAAGTAGTCCGGGTCCACTCTGCTGACACATGGAGTATAAGCCTTTCCTTGCTGCCCTGTACTCTCTCTGACACTTTACTCTCCTTCCTTCCTTGTGACCTCATGCTACAAGTCACAAAGCAGGCGACTGTGGGCCCTTCTGAGTGACTGCCTTGCAAGTCCTCTCAAACCTCTGTAGTCCCTTTGCTTGGTAGGCTCCAAGGTGTTGGCCACTGCACGTGACGTTCAGTGAACTCCGGCTTCTTGGCCGGTCCTGCAGGTTCCAGACCAAAATGGGGCCGGCACCCTGTGCAGCTCGTTCCTCTACCCAGCTATCCAGCCAGCTCTAGATTCTGGTCCCCGAGGATCAGCAGCTGACTCTCCCACATGGGTCCTGCTCTCTCCCCAGCTACCTTGGTTCCCTAGAACACACTCTTCTACTCCCATGTTGTTCTCATGTCTCTTTTCACGCTGACTCACTAACTCCTCCCACCCCCTAGACCACCTTCCTTCCTCCAGCCAGCAGATGGGGACTGCTCTATTAGTGAGCCTCTTCCACCCAACATCTCTCTGGCCTGGAGTTTGGACTGGTATTGGGTGTGTGTTGGTGTCTCAGCAGGCTTCCCCTCTTACTTGCGAGCATGACACTACACCTATCAAATAGGTGCAGTACTACTGTGGCGACTGAACGACAGGGGCGCCAAAGTAACGTCACGCAAGGCTTCGTTCAATCACCACCGGCTTCTCTCTCTTCCCACCTTCAGACATTGAAGCTATCAACAGGAAGTGCACGCTCACCTCCATGTCCAAAGGAAGCCGGCAGTGATTGGATGCGAGGCTTGCAAAGACATTACAATGTCCAGTGACATTGATCCACGGTTACAGTGCTAGAATGACAGCAGAATGTGAACTGAGTACATAGTATATTATTTTATAAAGAGGGAAAGAAGTTGATTCAGAAGGGGTTTTGCTAGTAGTGGACAACCCCTTTAAATCCTGATCTAGATATTAGTGACGCAATCTAAAAGCACGCTAGAATATGCATACCAAAAGTGTGCAACTGATTTAAAACTCCTGCCTATGCAGGATCAGGATGTTTTGCTAAAACTAGCTGACAAACCATCAAAAATGTTGCAGTTTATACACCCAATGTACCAAGTGGGAGTTGCCACCTAAATTCTTATTGGCCGCTATCCATTCATCCTTTTTATACAAAGAAAGACCAGTTCACAAGTACTGTCAGACTTAGGCTGCGTTCACACACAGTGTATTGCTGCGTTTTGTGAGGATCCGTTTTTGGTGCAAAAACTGCACCAAGAATGGATCCTCATAAAACTCAGCATTATGTGTACTATTCACCTGCGCCTACTCATCTCACCACGCTTCGCAAGTGACCGCCGATGAACTCTCCTCATCTTGGAGGTCGCAGTAAGCGCTGCCTCTGGATCCTGCAGCCTGCCATGTGACCAGGTTACATCGCACAGTCACATGGTCCCACGGCGTCGGGATGAGGAGAGATTTCCATGGGAGTAAAAAGATCAGCACAAAAAAGCGCCCTAATTGACATGTGACTTCTTTTTACAGACCCACTTTTCAGCCCAAAAGCGGATGCATAAAAAGCGCAGCATGTGAATGCAAAATAGTGAAATGCATTGACTTGGCTGGGACTGCTAATGTCACTGCATTTCACTGCATTTAACTGTAATAGTGGATCCGCAAATAACGGATCAATAGGGCAGCAATAGTGCAGCGTGTGAATGCAGCCTTAGGGTGCAGGCACACTGGTGTCAAACTGATGAGAGTGCAATGCAAGAAAAACTCACATTGCACTCGGACCAATATTAAACAATTTCTCAGTTCAGATTGTTACTTATTTCCTCCACTGAACTCGCATTGCGAGTCAAATGCGAGTCCAATCGCAGCATGCTGCGATTGTATGTGATTTTCACATACGAGAGGCCAATGAAAGTCTATGTGTGCGAGAAAAAAACAATCGCACACAGACAGCACACTGCAAGTTTGTAGCATGTGTGGCACCCCACCTGGTCAGGAGTCACAATTGGGGTACTGCACCCATAAATGAGTGTGCGGTAACCCCTGTCATAGTGGGAAGGCAGATGTCTGTGGGAGGTTCCCATCCTAGCACTCCCACACACCCACCTAGAATAGATGGTTTGGGCCCATACCCTAGGGGGGGAGTTAGGGGAGGAGGGAGGACACACAGTGAGTATAGTCGGCACTGAGGGAAGACGGAGCACGGGGAGCCTCCGAGTGAGAAAAGAAGAATTCCAGGGAGAGGGCCTGGAGAGAGAGAACAGGCAGCCCAGACTGAAAGAGGGGACCACCCGGGTGTCCCTACTCAGGGAGGGAATCCTCGTCCACTTTAGCGGAGTACTGGTTCCGAAGACGGTCAGGGAGTCCAACCTCTGAGCCGAGAACACTGGAGGTCGTTGGTCTGTTTACCGGCCCCGACACCCTGTCTGGCGGGATTAGTCACACCAGGATAACCCACCGGGGTCGAGTCCCAGAGCAGGAGAGAGTGAGTGGAAGCCGGGATCTTCAGAGAACCTCAATGAGCCTGGTATTAAGCAGGCTACCCCAGGACAGGCACGAGTAGCAGGACACGGGATAGATCCAGGAAGGCATACCACGGGAGACTTCCAGAGACTCTGCAGCCCACTGTGACTACCCGGCCAGATAAAGACTGTTTTGCCACTGTGAACTGTACCACCATCTGCATTGTTCCAGTAAAATACCCGGGTAGAGTGACTAAGTATCTGTGCATCTGTTTCTCTGCTATACCGTGCCCTGCTCTATTCATCATCAGTACCTCTATTACCACCGGTGCATCCCTGCCCCGGAGGGCCATCTCCACCGGCAGGGAGCAGTACCAGCTTTGCCGCTATATCACCACCCTCCGGAGGTCTGAAGCGGCGCTGGTGCTCAACCACCAGAAGCTGCAGGTGGCAGCATGTGAACTTTATAAACTCCATTTCTCCTATTTCAACTACCCCTTTTTAAAAGCAGACCACCAGGGCCACGGGTCTGGCAGGCCACCAGTAACAACCCAACAGCAGCAGAGGCCCAGACACCCGAGTCCCCATGCCCTGGGCGAGTCACATGGGCTTTCCCATGCTGGTAAAAGAATAGATAGATAGATATATAGATAGATAGATAGATAGATAGATAGATAGATAGAATAGCTATATCGGGCTTACCCGTCTCCCGCTGCTACTTCCGGGGCCACCTATTAAGCTACTTGCATATTCACTGCACTGTCAGACAAACAGCCAATCACAGACTGTCAGACAAACAGCCAATCACAGGTGCTCATACTCTGTGAGAGCCTCTGTGATTGGCTGTTATAGTCATACTGGATTTCTTCAATCTGGATGGTGATTCTGCTTGGTTGTCATACACATTAGTGTATGGCAACCAACCTGCCATCATCGGGTGCTAAATAAATAAATAATTTAAATAAAAAATGCATGGGACTTGGCAGTATTTTTAAGTCTAGCCCGATAAAAGTGGACAGTTGAGAGCTGCCACCCTCCGCTGCCTAATTTTAACTTGACTGGCCAAAAAAATGAGTGGGCTCTGTCCTATTTTTAATTGCAAGCCAAGGTAAAACTAGGCAACAGGGTGAGGGCCCATTGTTTAAGGGACCCCCCCCCATGCTAAAGAATAGCAGCACGCAGCCGCCCCTGAAAATGGCGCATTTATAAGAAGCACCATTTCCAGACACTTTACCAGGCTCTTCCAGCAGCCCTTGTAATGGGTGGCACACTGGGTAATAATGGGCTAATACCAGCTTGTTTTACCAGGTAGTATTAAGCCCTGAGATTCTTAATGTCAGGCCAAGTTAGACCCGGCCATTGAGAATCTCCAATAAAGGGTTAAAAAAGACACCACACAGAGAAAAAATAAATTAAAAATAAATACACAGACACACTTAGAGATGTCATCTTTATTACTCTCTCCCCAACTATGCACCCCTCCAAGATCATGGTCTTCTGTCTTCTGTCCTCTTCATCCGATGCAGCTCTGCTATATCAGAGAGCACGGGGTTGATGAACGCTTTGCTTCTCATGCTCGCTGATCACTCAGTGAGTGAGCAGAGACTACGGCGTGGTTAGTAGTGATGTCACCGCTGCCACCACTGCCATAGTAACTGAACAAGCGGTTACTATATCAACAGTGATCTCCTATCAATGCTGTTAACTGCCTGATTACCGGTGCCACTATTCATACGGCTCCTGAATGAGGCGGGTCCTGAATAAGCCGGCTCATGCAGGAGTTGTCTCATTCAGGAGCCACGTGAATAGTGGCACTAGTAATCAGGGAGTTAATTTCTGCGGCTCCTGTATGAGCTAGCTCATTCAGGACCCGACTCATTCAGGAGCCGCATGAATAGCGGTGCCGGTAATCAGGGAGTTATCTCCTGCGGTTCCTGCATGATCCGATTCATTTAGGACCTGGCTCATTCATCAGCCACGTGAATAGTGGCGCTAGTAATCAGGTAGTTCACAGCGGTGATCGGAGATCACCGTTGCTATAGTAACCACTTGTTTGGTTACTATGGCAACAGTAGCAGCGTCATCACTTACCAAACTGCAGTCTCTGCTCACTCATTGAGTGATCTGTGAGCACGAGGAGCGAAGCGTTCTTCATCCCTGTGATCTCTGATATAGCAGGGCTGCATCAGTTGAAGAAGATAGAAGGCAAAAACAGACGACAGAAGACCAGGATAATGGAGGGGTGCGTGGGTGAGGAGGGAGTAATAAAGATGGCGCCTCTTAAGTGTGTCTGTGCATTTATCTGGTAAGCCTGATCTAGATATTCTATTTATCTACTGTTTTATCACATTATATAGCATGGGAAAGGTCATGTTAAAAACGCATTGTACACTGACCATACTTGCACCACACGCATGGCTGTCATGCATCAAAAACGCTCCAATTTACAAGCATGCTAGTGTGCCTCCATCCTAAGGGTATGTTTACACTGCATTTGTGCTCAGTTTTTACCATGATTTTATGCTAATATATGCTAAAATAAACCTGCATTTTGTTTCTCAGCAAAACCTATGTGATTCAGGGAAAAGCTGTCCACAAGCATTAGTTTAATTTCTTTGCAGAAACTGAAATCTGCACAGGTTTTACTGTGCTTTGAAAAAAGTGGCTATTCTTCTTATGGAGAGCATCCTGCCTGCCAGCAGTGAGGAGTCTTAGCTGCAAGGCTCCTCTGAGAAATATGCGAACTGTCACTTAAAGGAGGTAGTAGACAAACTCTAGAGCCATTGAAGGTAGCAATCCTAAAAGACTTAATTGACTCTTTAACAAGACTTCTAATATAATTTAGGATTTGTGCCAGATCAGGGACACAATCTGCAGATGCTGCGTTTCGGAGTGATTGCTTCTCATCAGTTCAGTGTATGGGATCTGACCTGGCTGTAAGAGGCTAAGGCGAGGTCTGGGGGAATAGGTATTCTCCTTATGGAGATCAATCTGCCTGCCGGCATGAGCAGTCTTTTAGCCACAATGCTCCTCTGGGAAATACGCACATTGTCACTTCAGTGAGGAAGTAGACGAACTCTAGTGCCACCTATTGAAGGTAGCGATTCCAAAAGTCATAATTAACTCTTTAACAAGCCTTTAAGATTGGGGTTCTGATCTGGCACATAACCTAAGTCATATTAAAAGGCTCATTAAAGAGTCAATTAGGACTGTTAGGATCGCTACCTTCAATAGGTGGCTCTAGAGTTCATCTACTTCCTCACTGAAGTGATAATTTGAAAAGAATGAGCATGTCAGTTCTTTTCTGCATCTTTGCAGTGCTCTATGTGTGAACATAACCTTAAACCAACAGCACCCTGAAGATAAGAAAAAAACAGGGGAGGAAGATATTAAATTAATTCTGCCTGAAGAAGGGGCAGCTTGAATCAAACACCGACTACATTACTGCAACCTGGTAGGTTTTATTCTGAAATAATGTGATGTTTGAGAGTAGAACATACATGGCCTCAGTAATACAGCCAGTATCTGATTCATGCTGAAAGATTCTCTTTTATACATGGGAAATACAAAAGGGGAAATTATTAATATATGGGCGTACAAGGAGGAAATGGGACACTATGATATTGTGTAGAAATGGGCAAGATGCTCCAGAAGTGGTAAAAAATGTCTTTAATCCATTCAGCAGTTATAACAGCCTGCATTAGATGAAGAAAAAAAAAGAGAAAATAAAGGCTTCCGTTTGAGAAAGAACTGGTGGGTCACTGGATTTACTGCCCATTTTGGAAACCTGTCTCATAGCTTCATGCTCTGAGACATCAACTCAGGTGTGTCCAGCCAGAAGCACAAGGGAGAGGGAGAGGGGTCTGCTGGGAAATGCAATACAAGGATAGGATAGCCCATAAAGCTATAATGGCCACTTTACATGTCCCAACATCGTTCCGATGTTGGATACAACGGCGCGGGACTGCACATTATTTGGGCAGAATTCCAAGATTGCATAGGAGCTGTTACACAGCGCGATATCGGCAGGCAACGCAACTGCGATGTGTACACCCCCTTGTACGGGCGACCCAGGAACGACTATTTAACATGGGCGAGAATAGGGGAAGTTGTACTACAAGTCGTTGTTGGGCTTTCACACAGCACGATCCTGCCACATCGTCCATCCAATATCGGGCAGTTGGAGAGCAGGCTCATTTCTTCTCCGATATCGTTTTGGCATCGTTCTTGCATCGCATTGGACATTTACACCACACAACGCACGAACGATATCAGAGCCAACGCAGTAACCACGTGACTTTTTATCGGAGTTGGACGCCGATATCGGGACGTGTAAAGTGGCCATAAGAAGCCAAAAATTAAAGAGCAGATGGAGGAGCAAAAAAGAAAAGGTACAAGAAATATGGTTTATGTTGGAGTAGATCTTTTAATCATTGCCGAACCTAAGCGAATGGATGGCAGGTGCTCCTGATAACTAGAGACATCATATCTATTGTGTTTAATTTGATCTTATGCTGCTGACTAATGTAATAAATCATGATTGACTATTCTATTCTTATTCAGACGCTTAGATTTAATGATAACAGTGGAAACAATACAATATAGGAACCTAATATGGGAATATAGGAACATAATATGGGTCAAGGTATTTATAGGCAGGTTTATATACTAGAATAAATTCACTTTGCGCAAACCCAAGACAAAGGAGAAGAGGGAGGAAATTCCCTAAGAATTATCAGGTCGAATAATAATGGGTCTATAGACTATAGAAAACATTCATAAGTAATAGGATTAGAGAATCTCAAAGTAAGACTTGAGGTACTACCAAGGGCTCATGTATGAGAAAACATTAGAAATATGCATTTTATAGAGGTGCCCATAGATAAGGACCCATACTATACCTCCCTGTTTTCATGGATTTATGCAAGACATGGAAAAATGGTAGCATGTTCCATTACATGAAATAATGTTTAGTTTCTTCTTGTATCTACACACAAAACTATTCTCTTCATTACTTAGTAGTGCCATAATACTGGATAAAGGACTTACCATTGTAGCTGTGGCTGAACAATTGCTGAAGGTGTAAATCTCTGAATGTTGGCCAGACACTATTTATACTATAAGAGCGATGGTCATTAATTATCTGACACATTATCTATTTGCAAAGGAGATTAGGAAATTCTTAAAGATGCCATTGCCATAAGCAAATTCCATAGCAGGTGTGTGTGCAGTGGGTGTGTAAGTATAGGTAATAATATATAGTGTGTCTGGGAAGTTATTTGAAAATTGGACTTGGTCGAAGCCCCGAAAAGGTAAATACATTCACTTTGTCAAACAGGTGTGTCTCTCGCTCCCTCTGTGCCAAGGTTTAATGCAGAACTCAATTGTGGTTTCTTGCCTCACATGAACAATGTTATTTCTTCACACACTAATTCATAATCCTCTAATGTCTCCAAATATTTGAATGAACATCCATTAGATCTTCTTAATCCATAAAGGTGAAAGCCTATGTTGTCAAAGATGCTGTGAAGAATTGGTCATTGTATTAAACAAAACACATTATTATGGTTACTTTCATTTATTAATTACAATAATGAAAAATATGTTATAAAAGCATATTTCTGAAGCCTGAACAAAACCTGTTTAGGGTTTATGTCTTAACTCCTTAACAACCTCATTTAAAAACGGAAGAAAGGAAAATGCCTGTAGTGCCCCTCTATGTCCAAAAATCTACCAGAGGTAGCTGAGACCCTGCAGGTTAGGAGCTGGGTTGTTTTTTTCTGTTACCGGCCATGTGATCGCCGTTATATACTATATTCCAATGTGTAACGGTGATTACATGAAAATACAGGGAATCGCGGTAAAAATAATGATTTCTCTGTCATGTGACAGGATCAAACCTTTCACATGACAGAGACATGTCCTATCCGGGTCCTCCGGTATTGGTACACAGCCCCGGGAACTGGTACACAGCCCCCACCCACCTCCTCTGCTCCTAAAATGGCGCTAGAAGCTGCCACCTGCAGCTGCCTCCTGTATTTTCTCTCCGATGTGACATGATCACCATTGTCCTAGGTGTGGCAATAAAAAGGGCATAAAGTTTATGGAATTTTTCGTGACGCCACTCGTGGTGTGTGGTCAGAGGGGGACCACTGCTGCCGTGTTCTCGTTGGGGATGATGGTGAGGGGCAGCCTGGATGGAGAGCCCTCCATGGGTAGGGCTGGTTATTCCCAGGGCAGGAGTAATGGGGAATTGTGTACTCTGCATGCTGTACTTGTTTCTCTCCTACAGCTCCTCCAGCCAGCACACAGGGACAGCTCGTAGGAGGCTCCGCAGGTGGACATTCTGCGGCGGTTACAATAATAGTCTCAGACACTCTTGAGCTGACCGGGTACTTTACTTGGTGCTCTACAGAAGTTCTTGTGGAGCCCCACGGGACGGGGGTACTCGGTACCGGACCGGACGGTGCCGGGGATGTCACAGGTGGCTTGGTCCGGACCGTGTCCCGGGCTCAGCACAATAAAAGGGGGATTATTTACAAGGGAAATGTCACTCGTGACGCCACCCACTTGGTGCGGCCAGTGATGGGGGCCGCCGCTGCTGCAGAACCTCCGGGGTGATGGAGTGGCAGCGGAGATGGTAAAGTTCCAGTGGGAAGAACTGTATCCCCTGGGGCAGTAAGGGTTAAAGTCTATGGTGTTGTTGTAGCACACTTACTTGCAGACGCTGCAGGGATCTCTCCTCAGCGTTGGTGCTGACAGGCTGGAGCTGTGACTCTGCAGGTGGAGGTCTTTCTGATGCAATCCTGTATGGGAGGAATGGTCTGCAGATGGAAGCAGGCAAGAGGCAATTCAGGGTTTTCCAAAGCTTTACTCTTTGTTCCTTCTAAGCAGTTACAGATTATTTGCAGTTCTTACAGCACAGTTACAGTTCTCAACGCACGGGTGCTTTCTCCCTTTCCGGGTTCCCTTCTCCCCTGCAGCCAGGCCTCTCTCTCCTTGTGACCCCTCACACAGTCTTTTAGTGTCCTTTCCGGGCTATTACGTTCTCTTTCTCTATGTTGTGCGACACTGGACAGTATGGCGGTGACTCGGGCTTCTGTGAGTCCTAGTATGTCACTGAGCTGCCTGTCCTTTGGGTTAGGGATCTCAATATGAAACTCAGACCCCACGTCGTGTTATCTGGGGATACCGGGTGAACTACGGTCCCCTTTAGAGCTGACACTCTACTTTAGCCCAGCCTCCAACAGTCCTCAAGCCTGAGGCTCTGCCAGGCTCCTTCTCTGTGTTCCTTCCAATATTCTAGGAGGGCTACTCCGCCTGCAGTTGGTTGCTTTAGCTGTGTATCTAGGGCCCCGGGTTACACCGTCCCTCTCGGCTCTCTCACACTCCTGGTGGCTTCAGCGTCGGACGGGCTTTCTGTCCCCTCTGGGTCGCACTGGCTCAGTACGGATCGGCACTCCTCGGCCTTGCACTCGCAGGACGTGTGGCTCTCTCCTGCTCAGCTTCAGCTCAACCTGCTGCTGTTCTTTGGCCTTTGCATCTCAGCACACTACGGCCTACTGAACTCCTTCACTCCTCCCCCTTCCTATATACTGTCAGTCACCTGACCTCTGGTGTGCCCAACCCACTCCACTGAATCCACCACCCCTCCAATCTCATATAGTATCTAATCTCAGGGCTGGATGTAACCTCTCTTTACGTGGGTTGTGTGGGCTGTGAGGGTGTTGGTGTTCAACATGTCCTACCTGCCTGCAGTTCCCTTCTGTGGCCTCCTGGACGCAGGGGCGCCACATTCTTACAACAAACACAGTTCTTTTCACGTTTTACAGACTTGTTCCCAACACTGCTCCGGGTTTGGGTTCTCACTGCAGCTTAGACGGTTCCTCTGCATCACTCCCCTCAAGGTACCTTCCAGGCCTTTCAGTTCTGTACCTATCCTCACCTATGGGTTCTGTAGAGATTAGTTCCTCTTTGCGGGTCACTAGCCCTAGTATGATGGCTTTATCCTACTCCTTGGTGGTAGTTAGGTCACGGGTCATAGAGTCCCCGCACCCCACCGGGATGTCTTGTGGTTAGGGTCATGTAGTTTCCCCAGTCACGTCTACAAAGCTGGCTCTCTGGCTGTCCTGGTCTAGCCACCAGTAACCAGTGTTTGTTGGGCTCATCTGGCTCCTTTAGTATCTCCGGTTTTAGATTTAGGGTTTATCGGCTTGGAGATTGTTCGCTTTTCCACCCTCCAGGGCAAGCTCCATCCTGGGCAAATTACCTCCAGGGAATATCTGGGAGATTGGCTGTTGCTCTACCTCCTGGGCATGCTTCCTCCAGGGAATCCTCGATCGATTGTCTCGCCCAACTTAGTGTTCCATTGTTTTACTACTGTTCCTCCCCCCACTTGTCTGTGGTCTTTTCTACTTCCCACCCACATGTCTCCTGCCACCCCTTACCCAACATATAGTGATTGGCTTAGGGTCGGAGTGTGTCTGTGTGTGGGTGTTTTGCAAGTTGACCAGCTTACCTCGTCTAGGTGCAGTTCACCCAGTGGCCGCCCTGTCGCAGGGGCGCTATACATTCACACATTCCCTACACAGCACAAACATTATACATGCATACATTCCCTATACAGCACACACATTATACATGCACGCATTCCCTATACAGCACACACATAATACATGCACACATTCCTTATACAGTACTTACATTATACATGCACACATTCCCTATACAGCACATACATTATACATGCACACATTCCCTATATAGCACACACATTATACATGCACGCATTCCCTATACAGCACACACATAATACATGCACACATTCCTTATAGAGTACATACATTATACATGCACACATTCTCTATACAGCACATGAATTGGCAACTGTACGCATAGGGTAGGAGCCATCTTGGGGCAACGAGCTGCAATAAAGGATATGGGGAAGAAGCGCAGTCATTGGCCCAGCAGAATAGTTGCTGGGTTAAATGACGTCATAAAACAAAAATCGGGCGGGAAAAATCCCGCCAAATTTGAATTATTTGATTGGCCGGCCATCCTATGGCTCGGATATATAAAGGGGGCAATGGGCCAGAAGGTACAGTGGCAACAGCAGTTGCTGAAATCCATGCTGTGAGCTAAGAGCTGACCTAAGCTGAGAACTGAACATATGGAGGACCTTGTGGAACGCCTGCTTAGGAAAGCCGGAAGCCACGGAGGAGAAGAATGGCTTAGGAGATGCCTCGGCGAGGAAGATAATACTGCACCGAGACTGGACGCAGCGGAGGCAGGACAGGATGCGCGGGACCTGTCGGGGCGTCGTAGGAGCCAGCGCCAGAAACGACCCAGAAGAGAGGCCTACTCACCACCTTACTCCAGCAGACGCAAGGAGAGGCGGGCGGAAGACAGCGGTGGTCATCGGAGCGGAGCAGGGAACATCCGGCCATCGAGAACACAGGCGGCGAATGCAGGAGCCACGCCACGGGTCGCACGGGAAGTGACGTCAGCCGGCTCGCCAGAAGTGACGTCCCGCGGCCCGGAGGAAGACATTCTCGGGCGCGCAGATAGTACCCCGGCGCCTTGCGCTATCAGGAGGGGTACTTTAAGCAAAAGAGGGAGGGGCATACAGCCCTCAACTGCAAAAGAGCCACCTGGTATAACCAGGTCTTACGGTCATGATACAGCCCCAAGCAGTATAATGCAAAGGGGCGGACAGAGTTCCCAATGCGATGCTAGCCCAGCATGCAGACATGAAGCTAGAGAGCCCAGATTAGAGGCTGTGGCAACAGTAGGCCTAAACCAAAGGCCAGGGGGATACTTCCCCATGCGTCCCCCGTCTCCTTTTTTACAAATCGTTCCCCCTGGGTACAGAGGAGCCGGGATGCAAGAGCTAAACCTGCCATGTAGCCCTGTACTCAGGGGCGTATCTGGTGCGTCCAGCACTCCCAGCCCCATACACAGGAGTGTGAGCCCAGCACTACAAGTTTGGGGTTTACACCCCCCAAGCCAAGGCGACGGAGCGGATCCAGGACCGCATCAGGCCGGCAGCCGAGACGAGGAGGTCAGCTTCCCGGGTCTTCTGAATTCAGATGTCATCTCTGGACAAGGAGCTGCAGCCACACCAGGATACGGTGAGAACCAATTTATGTCTGTGAATGCCCCTATAACTCCTTCATTAGCCTCATCGATCTCGGATTTAGTTAAATAGGCCGTGGCAGCAGCTTTATTAGTTTCCCCTTCCTCCGGGGCAACCTCACAAACGAAAGCCAGTCCGGGTATCCCCGAGACACATTTAAAGGAGGCTCTCCCTTGCGAGGTATCCCCGTTGGGATTTCATTTAACAAACAATGTAAAAGAAAAAATTTGGGGGGGCGAATTTGTAGATCTGTTTTCCCTCCTGCCAAACCGGGACTCGTTCAAGTACGAGGGGCGCGATGACAAGGAAGGATGACAATAAAAAAAGTGCATACCGCTCATTCTATTCATGGCTGCAAGCCTTTTTGATATATTCTGCGGTATTAGGCGAAAAGTTCCCCAATCTATGTTCAGGACTATTCCAACATGTGGATATAATCCTTGAAGCATACAGAAACTTTGGTGGAACAGGATGGCTGAACTACGACGAAGCCTTTCGTCAAAGGTTAGCTGTACATCCTTCACTAAAATGGGGTACCAAAGACGTAGGTCTTTGGCTCCAGATGATGGTCCCCCAGCGTCAGCCCCCGGCAAAGCAGATTACATCACCTGCTGTTAGGAAAGGATTCTGCTTCGCATTTAATGAATCTTCTTGCCGGTGGTTGCAAAATTTCCGTTACCGGCACGAATGTTCGTCATGTGGGGGAGCACACTCCACAATAAAGTGTTTCAAAAAATCGACAGCAACAACGGCTAGGGACCCCTTTCTTAAAGGCACCGAGCCCAGTGAGGCTCAAAAATCTACTGCCCTGGCTAAAACATTACCCGGATCGGGATAGTGCGGACTTGTTGCAATCCGGGTTTAAGTCTGGATTTTTCGTTCCGCCTTTCCTCGGATCGGGTTGCACGCACCATAATAATTTACCATCTGCAAAAAAGTTTCCAAATATACTCCGGGAAAAAATTAATAAAGAAGTAATGGCCGGTAGATGCCTTGGCCCATTTTCGGAACCTCCGTTTAATGATTTTCTCATTTCCCCGCTAGGGATAGTACCCAAAAAAGAGAATGGATCATTTAGAATGATACAACATTTGTCATACCCGGAGGGTGCGTCATTAAACGATCAAGTGGACCCGAGGGTTGCATCAGTCTCTTATGCATCCTTTGATTCCGCGGTCGAATTGCTACAAAAATTTGGTAAGGGAGCATTGCTGGCGAAGTCCGATATACAATCGGCATTTCGCCTACTCCCAGTCCACCCCTCAGGGTTCAATTCTCTGGGTTTTACCTTTGAGGATAAATACTATTTTGACAGATGTCTACCGATGGGATTTTCTATGTCATGCAATTACTTTGAAGCATTTTCGTCTTTTCTTCAGTGGTGCACCCAGAGAAATTTCCCAGAGGGAGGGATATCCCATTATTTAGACGATTTTTTGTTTGTCTGACCCCCCGGATCTAAGTGTTGTGACTCATTACTAAACTCATTCCTGTCACTTATGTCCCATTTTGGCGTTCCGGTAGCGTTTGATAAAACTACATTACCACATACGTCCATAGAGTTCTTGGGGATATTAATTGATTCACAAAAAATGGAATTTCGATTATTAAATTACGCGAACTGATTGATTCTTTCAAAAGCAAAAAAGTGGCCACGATAAAAGAATTTCAGGTGTTAGCGGGGTCCCTTAACTTTGCACTGCGTGTCATCCAATCCGGTCGGCCGTTCCTACGGCGATTATATGAGGGCATGACAAATGCTAATTCTACTTCCCCTATATTAATTTCACAACCCCTGAGGCTTGACTTAGATGTATGGTCGGAATTTTTATCTCGTTTCAATGGAGTTACTTGCTGGCAGACACCATTCATACCCGCTAAAGAACTACAATTGTATGTTTCAACATCTAGCGAAGGTTTAGGTATTCTTTTTAGGACAGAATGGGTATCTACTGCATGGCCAGAGGAACTTATAGAGCGTTTTGCTAGTTCCCCCCCACTCCGCGATACGTTCGCTTTGATGGTCATATTTAATCTTTGGGGTAGCAGTTTAGCAAATAGAAGGATAGTTTTTTGTACAGATGATAAGATTTCGGCATTTAATGTTAATTCATTATCTTCCAAATCACATTTAATCTCTATACTTCTGAAACGACTATCGATTATGTTGCTAGAATATAATAGTTGGATACGGTTCCAAGTATCTATTCCTGATAGTCATTCATTGTGTGCTCTTCTTTCCGTAATGACACGGCGCAGTTCCAGGCCAGATGTCCATGGGCGGAAACGAACGGCATACCGCTCCCAACAGACTTATGGAATCTCCTATTGGGTTGATACCACATTTTGTACAGGAATCACTCGCACCACGGACTTGGGCGTCCTATTGCACGTCATGGTACTCGTGGGTGCAATTTTGCATACAGCACGGAGCTTGTCCACAATCAGCAGCAAGTCAAGCGTCCCTCCCATGTCTTCAATCACTTGCAGCTAGGCGCTTAGCTTACTCATCTATAACAAAAATAATGGCAGGCATTTCATTTTTTCTAAAACTAGCCGGTTTTCCATCTATTACGGAATCTTTCCTAGTTAAACAATTCTTGAAAGGCTATAAAAAATCTTTCTGTGCACCAGATGATAGATCTCCTATGCCACTGTCAACCCTTTTCAGTATATGTGAGGTTTTAGGTGACGTCTGCACCAGCAGCTATGAAACAACTATGTTTAGGGCCTCGTTCCTCACATTGTTTTTTGCAGCAGTGAGGATTAGTGAATTGATTTCGGTAAGTAAAACTAATACTTCGGGTCTTCGATTAGAAGATATATCTTGGGCGCAAACAGCTTTGTGTATTTATTTGCGTAGATCCAAGACGGATCAGCTCGGCAAAGGTCAGGTGATCATCCTTCACCCTTCCTCTAACGACGTAATTTGCCCAATTAAAGCAATGAGTACATTGTTAAAAACGCGCAACTCCTCCACAGGTAGCTTATTTGTTCATGCTGACGGTACCCCATTAACTGTTTTTCAATTTAGATCAGTTTTAAACAAATGCTTGGGTCGCCTCAAACTAAAGAAACTCAAATTAACATCCCATTCATTTCGCATTGGAGCTGTTACGTTGGCTGCTCAACAAGGTTTGAATGAAACATGCATTAAAAAAATGGGTAGATGGACATCAAATTCATTTAAAAAATACATTTGCCCGAATGGACAGGCTGTTTAAATTGCTCTCAAACCCCCTCCCCCCCCCCTTTTTTCTTTATTTTTCCCTCTTCACAAATTAATTTAATTGTTAATCTATCCTCTAGGCCCTAAGATAGTTTGGATCGTAGGCCACTCATTCATTTATTGGGCCCACAAGAGGGCCAATAACAGAGGCTATTCCGAGAACCTCTCGTTTGATGAATCCGAAGTCATCATTCACTGGCATGGGGTAAGGGGTTTGAGGTGGCATAATTTCAATGAAATAATTATCCAATTGCTTGCTCGCTTCCCCCGGCCGGATCTAGTGATCTGTCATGCGGGAGGAAATGATTTAGGTAAGTGTTCTACCTTGGACCTCCTGTGGCGCGTTAAGTCAGATTTCTGTTGGCTCGCCCAGAGGGTCCAGGGCTCGACATTTGTATTCTCGGAAGTTATACCACGATTAGCATGGAAGGTTAGAAACACTTTGTTCTTAGACAAAATGCGTAAAAAATTAAACAAAGAAATGGAAAAGTTTTTACCCTCCATAGGCATGTTTTCTTATAGACACAGAGAACTCGAGGGTTTTGTCCAGGGCTTATACCGCCAGGACCTAGTTCACTTGTCGGATGTTGGCCTCGACATTTTTAATGTCGGGGCACAGAGCATTGTGGAGGCTTGGTTGGGGGGGGGGGCGGCACCTCAAAGGCGCCGTCCTGATGGGTCACCCAGCTTTGCTGGGGGGATCATTGCATTAAAAAGAGGAAGTTACATTTCAGTATTTATAAATAAAAGAGTCATTTCTTTACATGACTATGGATGGAATGTGTTTTAATATGGCTGAATAAACAATGGAAATGGATACATTATTAAATCTTAATAAAGTACCAGCCTGTTAAATCCACAATGCTCTGTTCTTTCATTGTATTTATTATAAGAAAGGTTTGTTACAATCCTGGAGAGAAAGAAAGCTCTGTTGCCTCATGAATTGGCAACTATACGCATAGGGTAGGAGCCATCTTGGGGCAACGAGCTGCAATAAAGGATATGGGGAAGAAGCGCAGTCATTGGCCCAGCAGAATAGTTGCTGGGTTAAATGACGTCATAAAACAAAAATCGGGCGGGAAAAATCCCGCCAAATTTGAATTATTTGATTGGCCAGCCATCCTATGGCACGGATATATAAAGGGGGCAATGGGCCAGAAGGTACAGTGGCAACAGCAGTTGCTGAAATCCCCGCCCGCCCGCCCTAAGAATGTTGATGTTATTTAAATTTTGCTGGCACTTTGTTAGAGATAGGGTCACCCAGCTTTGCTGGGGGGATCAGTGCATTAAAAAGAGGAAGTTACATTTCAGTATTTATAAATAAACTAGATGGTGGCCCGATTCTAAAGAATCGGGTAGTCTAGAATCTATATAGAGTTTATTTAGTAATAGGGGAGTGCTGTGAAATTAATTGTGTGTATACAGGCGGCTCAGTGGTTAGCAGAGTATACGGTGGCTCAGTGGTCAGCAGTGAGTGCGGTGGCTCAGTGGTTAGCAGTGAGTGCGGTGGCTCAGTGGTCAGCAGTGAGTGCGGTGGCTCAGTGGTCAGCAGTGAGTGCGGTGGCTCAGTGGTCAGCAGTGAGTGCGGTGGCTCAGTGGTCAGCAGTGAGTGCGGTGGCTCAGTGGTCAGCAGTGAGTGCGGTGGCTCAGTGGTCAGCAGTGAGTGCGGTGGCTCAGTGGTCAGCAGTGAGTGCGGTGGCTCAGTGGTCAGCAGTGAGTGCGGTGGCTCAGTGGTCAGCAGTGAGTGCGGTGGCTCAGTGGTCAGCAGTGAGTGCGGTGGCTCAGTGGTCAGCAGTGAGTGCGGTGGCTCAGTGGTCAGCAGTGAGTGCGGTGGCTCAGTGGTCAGCAGTGAGTGCGGTGGCTCAGTGGTCAGCAGTGAGTGCGGTGGCTCAGTGGTCAGCAGAGAGTGCGGTGGCTCAGTGGTCAGCAGTGAGTGCAGCACAGGCTGGAGGGGGCAGAGGCTGGAGGGGGAAAGGAGGGAGGAGGCAGAAACTGGAGGGGTTAGAGGAGGGAGGGGTGAGAGGAGGGAGGGGGCGGAGGCTGGGGGGCAGAGGAGAGCGGAGGCTGGGGGGGCAGAGGAGAGCAGAGGCTGGGGGGGCAGAGGAGAGCAGAGGCTGGGGGGGCAGAGGAGAGCGGGGAGGCTGGGGGGGCAGAGGAGAGCGGAGGCTGGGGGGGCAGAGGAGAGCGGAGGCTGGGGGGGCAGAGGAGAGCGGAGGCTGGGGGGGCAGAGGAGAGCGGAGGCTGGGGGGGCAGAGGAGAGCGGAGGCTGGGGGGGCAGAGGAGAGCGGAGGCTGGGGGGGCAGAGGAGAGCGGAGGCTGGGGGGGCAGAGGAGAGCGGAGGCTGGGGGGGCAGAGGAGAGCGGAGGCTGGGGGGGCAGAGGAGAGCGGAGGCTGGGGGGGCAGAGGAGAGCGGAGGCCGGGGGGTCAGAGGAGAGCGGAGGCTGGGGGGGGCAGAGGAGAGCGGAGGCTGGGGGGGCAGAGGAGAGCGGAAGCTGGGGGGGCAGAGGAGAGCGGAGGCTGGGGGGGCAGAGGAGAGCGGAGGCTGGGGGGGCAGAGGATAACGGAGGCTGGAGGGCTGAACACTCACTGGGCTGTTGGCGGTCAGCGGCAAGGCTGGCGGCGGTTCCGGAGGCCGGCCCCGGAGTGCGGGCGGGGCTAGCTCCGTGATGGAGGAGAGTCACCGGGTGTGTGGAGAGAGTGGCAGGACTGGGAGCGGTGCCGGCGGAGGCCGCACACCGGAGTGTGGGCCGGTCCGGGCCGGTTCCCGCATGTTGGTGGGCGCACAGCAGGCTGTGTGCGGAGCCAGTGGCGGGATGGCGGTCCCTGATGGAGAGTGGGCGGTGAGCAGCAGGGCTGTGGGCCGGATGTGGGTGGGCGCAGACGGGGCTCTGTGCAGGGCCGGTGGCGGGATAACGGGGAGTGGTGGCGCATTAGCGCCCACGGCGAGGCGCTGTGCCATTTTTTCAGCGGCTCGCGGTGAGCGCTATGCGCTCACCGCTCGTGGGTCTGGTACTTCCGGTTCCGGTCTTTGACACAGGGCGCAGGCCATCACGGAAGTTGAGCGGATTGGCGGGAAGTGGCCTTCGGTTTTTATATATAAGATATATATATAGCAGTACGATGGTATATGGTGGTAATTAGAGCACATGTATAGCAGCACTATAGTATATGGCGGTAGATTATAGTAAATGTATAGCAGCACTATAGTATATGGCGGTACATTACAGTACATGTATAGCAGCACTATAGTATATGGTGGTACATTATAGCACATGTATAGCAGCACTATGGTATATGGCGGTACATTACAGTACATGTATAGCAGTGCTATGGTATATGGCGGTACATTACAGTACATGTATAGCAGCACTATGGTATATGGCAGTACATTATAGCACATGTATAGCAGCACTCTGGTATATGGCAATACTGCGGTGACCGCGGTCCCCCACTCCTCCTGGCCCCCGGTCGTCCACAGTAAAAATAAAAAAATCCTCAGTGAGGATACTCACCTGTCCGGCGGCTCGCTCCGCCTCCGCCTTGTAGGTCCTACAGGCCTTTAGGACCTGTAGTTGCCTGGGCAAGCAATCAGCTGAGGAGGTGAGGGGGGGCAGGATTGTGTTGGGGGGGCAGAATGGAGCGAGTGGGGCAACAGGATGGAGGCGGGGCAACAGGATGGAGGCGGGGCAACAGGATGGAGGCGGGGCAACAGGATGGAGGCGGGGCAACAGGATGGAGGCGGGGGGGGCAGGATGGAGGCGGGGGGGCAGGATGGAGGCGGGGGGGCAGGATGGAGGCGGGGGGGCAGGATGGAGGCGGGGGGGCAGGATGGAGCGAGCGGGGCAGGATGGAGGCGGGGGAGCAAGAAGAGCGGGGGGCAGGATGGATTGAGCGGGGCAGGATGGAGGGGGAGGAGCAGGATGAAGCCGAAGGGGCAGGATTGAGCAGGATGGAGCGGGAGGAGCAGGATGGAGGCAGATGAGCAGAATGGAGCAAGCGGGCAGGATGAGTAAGCGTGAGGGCAGGATGGAGGCGGGGGAGCAAGAACAGCGGGGGTGAGGATGGAGCGAGCAGGGCAGGATGGAGCGAGCGGGGCAGGATGGAGCGAGCGGGGCAGGATGGAGCGAGCGGGGCAGGATGGAGCGAGCGGGGCAGGATGGAGCGAGCGGGGCAGGATGGAGCGAGCGGGGCAGGATGGAGCGAGCGGGGCAGGATGGAGTGAGCGGGGCAGGAAGGTGCAAGGGGGGCAGGATGGTGGGTTGCGGAGCAGGATGGGGTGGCGGAGCAGGATGGAGGGGGCGGAGCAGGATGGAGGGGGCGGGGCAGGATGGAGACGGAGGGGCAGGATGGAGACGGAGGGGCAGGATGGAGACGGAGGGGCAGGATGGAGACGGAGGGGCAGGATGGAGACGGAGGGGCAGGATGGAGACGGAGGGGCAGGATGGAGACGGAGGGGCAGGATGGAGACGGAGGGGCAGGATGGAGACGGAGGGGCAGGATGGAGACGGAGGGGCAGGATGGAGGTGAGTGGCGCAGGATGGACAGAGCGAGGCAGGATGGAGAAGGCAGGGCAGGATGGAGGCGGCAGGGCAGGATGGAGATGGCAGGGCAGGATGGTGGTGGGGGAGGGGGAGGATGTAGGGGGCGGGGCAGGATGTTGGCGGGGGTGAGGATGGTGGTGGGGGTGCGGGATGGAGTCGGGGGGGCAGGATGGTGTTGGGGGGCAGGATGGATAGGGGGGGCAGGATGGATAGGGGGGGCAGGATGGAGGCGCTCCTCCTGACCCCTTCCGCTCCCCGCGGCACCCGTCCCTCTGGGCCTCCAGTCTCTGCGGCCGCCCTCCCTCTGGGGCTGCACACCCCCCTCCCCTTCATGGTGATAATAAAATAAAAAAAACCTCAGTGAGGATACTTACCCTGCGGCGGCTCGCTCCACCCGTCTTGTAGGTGGCAGGACAGGAGCTGTCGTTGGCTGGGAAACCGATCTGCTGGGGGTGAGTGGGCAAAGCGGGGGTCAGTGGGCAGAGTGGGGGATGAGTGGGAAGAGCAGGGGTTAGTGGGCAGAGTCATTGGGCAGAGCAGGGGTCAGTGGGCATAATCAGTAGTCAGAGCAGGGTCAGTAGGCAGAGCTGGGGTCTGTGGGCAGAGCTGGGGTCAGTGGGCATGGTCATTAGCCAGAGGGGGGGGGGGTAGGTAGGCAGAGCAGGGTCAGAGGGCAGAGCGGGGGTGAGTGGGCAGAGTGGGGGGTGAATGGGCAGAGCATGGTCAGTGAGCAGGATTGGGGCATGAGTGGTCAGAGCAGGGTCATAGCGGGGGTCAGTGGTCAGAGCAGGGGTTAATGGGCAGAGTGATTGGGCAGAGCAGGGGTCAGTGGGCACAGTCAGTAGGCACAGCAGGGTGTAGTGGGAAAAATCAGTGGGTAGAGCAGGGGTGAGTGGGCAGAGCAGGGGTGAGTGGGCACAGTCAGTGAGCAGAGCAGGGGTCAGCGGGCAGAGCGGGGGTGAGTGGGCAGAGCAGGGTTTAGTGGGCATAGCAAGGGTTATTGGGCACAGTCAGTGGGCAGAACAGGGGTTAGTGGGCAGAGCGGCGGTCAGTGGGCACAGTGAGTGGGCAGAGAAGGGTGAGTGGGTAGAGCATGGTGAGTGGGCACGGTCAGTTGGCAGAGCAGGGGTCAGTGGGCATGGTGAAAGGGCAGAGCGGGGGGTGAGTGAACAGAGGGTGGTCAGTGGGCAGGCCAGGGTGAGTGGTAAAAGCAGGGGCGAGTGGGCAGAGCGGGGGTGAGTGGGCAGAGCGGGAGTAAATGAGCAGAGCAGGGTCAGTAGGCAGTGTGAGGGGTCAGTGGCCAGAGCATGGTCAGTGGGCAGTGTGAGGGGTAAGTGGGCATAGCATGTTCAGTGGGCAGTGTGAGGCGTGAGTGGGCAGTGTGAGGGGTCAGTGGGCAGTGTGAGGGGTCAGTGGGCAGAGCAGGGTCAGTGTGAGGGGTGAGTGGGCAGAGCAGGGTCAGTGGGGTGTGTGAGGGGTCAGTGGGCAGAGCAGGGTGAGTGGGCATTGAGGGGTCAGTGGGCAGAGCATGTTCAGTGGGCAGAGGAGGGTCAGTGGGCAGTGTGAGGGGTCAGTGGGCTGAGCAGGGTGAGTGGGCAGAGCAGGGTCAGTGAGGGGTCAGTGGGCAGAGCAGGGTCAGTGTGAGGGGTCAGTGGGGGGTGAGTAGGCAGAGCAGGATGAGTGGCCAGTGTGAGGGGTCAATGGGGCGAGCAGGGTGAGTGGGCAGAGCATGGTCAGTGGGCATAATGGTGGGTGAGTGGACAGAGAGGGGGTGAGTGAGCAGAGAGGGGGTGAGTGGGCAGAATGTGGGTGAGGGGGCAGAGAGGGGGTGAGTGGGCAGAGTTTGGGGGTGAGTGGTCAGAGTGGGGGTCAGTGGTCAGAGTGGGGGTCAGTGGGCAGAGCAGGGGCAGAGTGGGGGTGAGGGGGGCAGAGGGGGTGAGTGGGCAGAGTTGGGGGGTGAGTGGGCAGAGTTGGGGGGTGAGTGGGCAGAGTTGGGGGGTGAGTGGGCAGAGTTGGGGGGTGAGTGGGCAGAGTTGGGGTCAGTGGTCAGAGTGGGGGTGAGTGGGCAGGGTCAGAGTGGGGGTCAATGGTCAGAGTGGGGGTGGGTGGGCAGAGCAGGGTCAGGGGCAGAGTGGGGGTCAGTGTGCAGAGTGGGGGTGAGGGGGCAAAGAGGGGGTCAGGGGGAAGAGTAGGGGGTGAGTGGGCAGAGTTTGGGGGTGAGTGGGCAGAGTGAGGGTCAGTGGTCAGAGTGGGGGTGAGTGGGCAGAGCAGGGTCAGGGGCAGAGAGAGGGTCAGTGTGCAGAGTGGGGGTGAGGGGGCAGAGAGGGGTTCAGGGGGAAGAGTAGGGGGGTGAGTGGGCAGAGTTTGGGGTGAGTGGGCAGAGTGGGGGCCAGTGGTCAGAGTGGGGGTCAGTGGGCAGAGCAGGGGCAGAGTGGGGGTCAGTGTGCAGAGTGGGGGTGAGGGGGGCAGAGAGGGGTTCAGGGGGAAGAGTAGGGGGTGAGTGGGCAGAGTTTGGGGGTGAGTGGGCAGAGTGGGGGCCAGTGGTCAGAGTGGGGGTCAGTGGGCAGAGCAGTGGCAGAGTGGGGGTCAGTGTGCAGAGTGGGGGTGAGTGGGCAGGGTCAGGGGCAGAGTGGGGGTCAGTGGGCAGAGCAGGGGGTGAGGGGGGCAGAGGGGGTGAGTGGGCAGAGTTGGGGGGTGAGTGGGCAGAGTTGGGGTCAGTGGTCAGAGTGGGGGTGAGTGGTCAGAGTGGGGGTCAGTGGGCAGAGCAGGGTCAGGGGCAGAGTGGGGGTCAGTGGGCAGAGTGGGGGTGAGGGGGCAGAGTGGGGGTGAGGGGGCAGAGAGGGGGTCAGGGGGAAGAGTAGGGGGGTGAGTGGGCAGAGTTTGGGGGTGAGTGGGCAGAGTGGGGGCCAGTGGTGAGAGTGGGGGTCAGTGGGCAGAGCAGGGGCAGAGTGGGGGTGAGGGGGGCAGAGAGAGGGTGAGGGGGCAGAGTTGGGGGGTGAGTGGTCAGAGTGGGGGTCAGGGGCAGAGAGGGGTTCAGGGGGAAGAGTAGGGGGGTGAGTGGGCAGAGTTTGGGGGTGAGTGGGCAGAGTGGGGGCCAGTGGTCAGAGTGGGGGTCAGTGGGCAGAGCAGGGGCAGAGTGGGGGTGAGGGGGCAGAGAGGGGGTCAGGGGGAAGAGTAGGGGGGTGAGTGGGCAGAGTTTGGGGGTGAGTGGGCAGAGTGGGGGCCAGTGGTCAGAGTGGGGGTCAGTGGGCAGAGCAGGGGCAGAGTGGGGGTGAGGGGGGCAGAGAGGGGGTGAGTGGTCAGAGTGGGGGTCAGGGGCAGAGTGGGGGTCAGTGGTCAGTGTGGGGGTGGGTGGTCAGAGTGGGCGTCAGGGGCAGAGTGGGGGTCAGTGGTCAGTGTGGGGGTGGGTGGTCAGAGTGGGGGTCAGGGGCAGAGTGAGGGTCAGTGGTCAGTGTGGGGGTGGGTGGGCAGAGCGGGGGTGAGGAGATCGTGGGTCAGTGTGCAGCGCAGGGGGATGAATAGGCAGAGTAGGTGAGATCGGGACAGGACCTTTGATGACGTCACGGTCATGTGATATGTGACTCCACCCATCATCGTGACGTCATCAGAGGTCCTCAAGCCCCATGAATAGAGATCGTGGCTGGCTGGAGGGAGCTGTGGTAAGAGGCGGGGGGGGGGTGACAGGAGAGTGGGGGGTGACCGGAGAGTGGAGGGCGGCTATGGTGACAGGCAGGGGGGTGATGGGGCAGCGGGGGGAAGTGTTGTGACAGGCGGGGAGCGCGGGCAGTGGAGGATGGCTATGGTGACAGGCAGGGGGGTGATGGGGCAGCAGGGCTGTGGGCCGGATGTGGGTGGGCGCAGACGGGGCTCTGTGCAGGGCCGGTGGCTGGGGCTCTGTGGGTCTGGTGCTTCCGGTTCCGGTGTTTGACACAGGAGGGAGGCCATCACGGAAGCGGAAGCGGATTTTGGGCGGAAGTGGCCTTCGGGTTTTATATTATAGAAGAGTCATTTGTTTACATGACTATGGGTGGAACGTGTTTTAATATGGTTGAATAAACAATGGAAATGGATACATTATTAAATCTTAATAAAGTACCAGCCTGTTAAATCCACAATGCTCTGTTCTTTCATTGTATTTATTATAAGAAAGGTTTGTTACAATCCTGGAGAGAAAGTAAGCTCTGTTGCCCCATACATTATACATGCACACATTCCCTATATAGAACACACACATTATACATACAAACATTCCTTATACAACACACATTCCTTAAATAGCACACACATTATACAGCACACACATTATACATGCACACATTCCCTATACAGAACACACATTATACATGCACACATTCCCTATATAGAACACACATACATGCACACATTCCCTATATAGCACACACACATTATACATGCACACATTCCCTATATAGCACACACACATTATACATGCACACATTCCCTATACAGCACACACATTATACATAGCACACACATTCCCTATATAGAACACACACATTATACATACAAACATTCCTTATACAACACACATTCCTTAAATAGCACACACATTATACAGCACACACATTATACATGCACACATTCCCTATACAGAACACACATTATACATGCACACATTCCCTATACAGAACACACATTATACATGCACACATTCCCTATACAGAACACACATTATACATGCACATATTCCCTATACAGAACACACACATTATACATACAAACATTCCTTATACAGCACACACATTATACATGCACACATTCCCTATATAGCACACACACATTATACATGCACACATTCCCTATACAGAACACACATTATACATGCACACATTCCCTATACAGAACACACATTATACATGCACATATTCCCTATACAGAACACACACATTATACATACAAACATTCCTTATACAGCACACACATTATACATGCACACATTCCCTATATAGCACACACACATTATACATGCACACATTCCCTATACAGAACACACATTATACATGCACACATTCCCTATATAGAACACACACATTATACATACAAACATTCCTTATACAACACACATTCCTTAAATAGCACACACATTATACAGCACACACATTATACATTCACACATTCCCTATACAGAACACACATTATACATGCACACATTCCCTATATAGAACACACATACATGCACACATTCCCTATATAGCACACACACATTATACATACACACATTCCCTATACAGAACACACATTATACATGCACACACATTATACATGCACACATTCCCTATACAGAACACACATTATACATGCACACATTCCCTATATAGAACACACACATTATACATACAAACATTCCTTATACAACACACATTCCTTAAATAGCACACACATTATACAACACACACATTATACATGCACACATTCCATATACAGAACACACATTATACATGCACATATTCCCTATACAGAACACACATACATACACACATTCCCTATAAAGCACACACACATTATACATGCACACATTCCCTATACAGCACGCACATTATACATAGCACACACATTATACGTGCACACATTCCTTATACAGCACATACATTATACATGCACACATTCCCTATACAGCACACACATTATACATGCTCACATTCCCTATACAGCACACACATAATACATGCATACATTTATGAGAATTACCTCACAGTAAGATCGTTCTGGTGTCTATAGCCTCTGCAGAAGTAACTGGAGCCTCATTTATGAGAATCACCTCTCAGTAAGATCGTTCTGGTGTCTATAGCCTCTGCAGAAGTAACTGGAGCCTCATTTATGATAATTACCTCACAGTAAGATCGTTCTGGTGTCTATAGCCTCTGTAGAAGTAGCTGGGGCCTCATTTATGAGAATCACCTCTCAGTAAGATCGGTCTGGTGTCTATAGCCTCTGCAGAAGTAACTGGAGCCTCATTTATGATAATTACCTCACAGTAAGATCGTTCTGGTGTCTATAGCCTCTGCAGAAGTAACTGGAGCCTCATTTATGATAATTACCTCTCAGTAAGATCGTTCTGGTGTCTATAGTATCTGCAGAAGTAACTGGAGCCTCATTTATGAGAATTACCTCTCAGTAAGATCGGTCTGGTGTCTATAGCCTCTGCAGAAGTAACTGGAGCCTCATTTATGAGAATCAACTCTCAGTAAGATCGTTCTGGTGTCTATAGCCTCTGCAGAAGTAACTGGAGCCTCATTTATGAGAATTACCTCACAGTAAGATCGTTCTGGTGTCTATAGCCTCTGCAGAAGTAACTGGAGCCTCATTTATGAGAATCACCTGTCAGTAAGATCGTTCTGGTGTCTATAGCCTCTGCAGAAGTACCTGGAGCCTCATTTATGAGACTCACCTCTCAGTAAGATCGTTCTGGTGTCTATAGCCTCTGCAGAAGTAACTGGAGCCTCATTTATGAGAATTACCTCACAGTAAGATCGTTCTGGTGTCTATAGCCTCTGCAGAAGTAACTGGAGCCTCATTTATGAGAATCACCTCTCAGTAAGATCGTTCTGGTGTCTATAGCCTCTGCAGAAGTAACTGGAGCCTCATTTATGAGAATTACCTCACAGTAAGATCGTTCTGGTGTCTATAGCCTCTGCAGAAGTAACTGGAGCCTCATTTATGAGAATCACCTCTCAGTAAGATCGTTCTGGTGTCTATAGCCTCTGCAGAAGTAACTGGAGCCTCATTTATGAGAATCACCTCTCAGTAAGATCGTTCTGGTGTCTATAGCCTCTGCAGAAGTAACTGGAGCCTCATTTATGAGAATTACCTCACAGTAAGATCGTTCTGGTGTCTATAGCCTCTGCAGAAGTAACTGGAGCCTCATTTATGAGAATCACCTCTCAGTAAGATCGTTCTGGTGTCTATAGCCTCCTTATACAGTACATACATTATACATGCACACATTCCCTATATAGCACACATTACAGCTTTGCACACACTATATATGATAAGTGCACTCACTTGATCTGTAGACTGCAGAATCTGGGTTGCCCTTAGGGTCCTTGGTCTTGCCAGGTCTCCAATATAGAGGCCATACTGGAGGAGGCTCCCACACACTGTGTGCACATTTGCCTCCCTTCTTCTTCGCTTCGCCGACTATGAGCTGTGCGCTACATAGGCGGGAGGGAGGGTGTTCTAGTGCTGGTAAAGTGGTGCCAGGTAGGAGGCTGGGGGAGTAGTAGCTTCAATCCATTCCCAGCATAGCAGAGTGCTTTGCAGGAAGCTGGGGGAATAGTAGACCTTTTGTATGAGGAGGATAGCAGGCTGAGTGGCAGACTTTAAGTAGATGGGCTTATCTTCGGCAGAGAGGTAGGCATGCCTCCTCCATTCTCCAGCCTGCACCCGCGGTCTCTTTATGCCCCTACTAACCGTGTAGAACTTTTCTAAGAGTTTTGCATTTGTTGCTCCTTTTATCCTCAGGTTTAGAAGGGCTTTTTGTTTTTGTGTAGGTCTCTGTATATGTGTCTGTCCATGTTGTAATTGAACTAATAAAGATTTTGCATTTTTGGAATTTTGTGGCATGTTTTTCTGACTTCAATTGAATGTGTTAATATATCTTCCAGCTGCCGTGCAACGGTGGCAGACTGTGAACCAAGGATCATGACATGCCATGATCTCACTAAGATCATGACCTGTAATTCTATGCACAGAGCAGTCATGGTTATGTGTTTGTGTCCTTACTGGTTTGGTTACTAATGTCGGGTATCTGATTGATGCCTCAACATTACTAACCTCTGGGCATGACGCCAGCTAGCAATATTCAGCTGGAATTAACCCCTTTATTACCCAATATGCCACCGCTTCACAACAGCTGTAAGAGTCTGTGTACAATGACTGAAAATGGGGCACCATTTTCTGGGGCAGCTGTGGGCTGCAATTCACAGCGTGGGGCACCCAGAAGACTTGCGTCTTACCACTCTGATGATACTACCAACCCCCAGCTGCCTAGTCTCTCCTCTGTCTGCACATGCGCCCAACAAGCCGGAAGAAGAGATGCTAGAGCAGCGGAGCAACACCAGGGCCACACTAAGGAAATGAAGTAGGGGATCGGTGGACCAGGGGGCGACCGAGCCTGAGACTGGGGGAGCGATGTGGGGAGAGCAGGGCAGGACAGCACAGGACATTTCCCTCCCATCTGACATGTCAGATGGGAGGGAAATGATGCTGATGATAGCAGGGACATGAAGAGAGGACTGGGGCACTGGCTGAAACGGGGGAGACAGAGTATTTTTTGTCCGATGTGACATGATCTAAGGCGGGCGGATCTCAGCGTGATCCAGCCATGGAGGAAAAAGGAGAAGTCGCAAAACTAATGTTGTGTAGAAAGGGTGGGGGAGGGGGGAAGGGAAACATTTTAAGGGCTGGAGGGGGGGATTTAGAGTTGCCATTGCCTTACTTTTGCCTTATTGATAGTTTAATATCCGTAGTCTGTACATGCAGGGAAAAGCTGATATTCAAACTGCCTTCTGACTTTCTTGAAACTAATTTAATACCCTATTTTAAATGCCTACACTCACTAAAACTTGGTGCTCGAAATGGTTAGGTCAGTTTCCTGAAATGTGAAGGGGCTACGTTCCCCAGCAAAACGGATGATGGTCCTCCTTCACCTTAACCGTTTACATACAGATGTGCCATTGCTCCAGGAGACGCACCTAGCCTCAGAGGATTTTCACAGACTTAAGAAATTATGGGTGGGGGAGGTTTACGGTAGTGGTGCGGTTAACAAAAAGGCCGGTGTCCCTGATACTGATACGCAAATCTTTGGCACACACAGTCATCTCATCTGATCTAGACAAAGAGGAAAGATTAATACATTTAATTCTGCAGATACACAATGACACATTTAGTGTATATAACCTTTATGCCCCGAATGTTGTTGTGGCACCCTGGTTGGGGCACCACAAGAACTCTTAGGACACAATGGGGAAGTACACAGCAAGCAGCCCCACTTACTTACAACACCCCTTTCACCCCAGGCCTGTCGGGGGAGCTCCACTAGTTGCCTTAAGCCAGTTCCCCCTATGAATACAGGTCTTGGAGGGAGAAACTGCGGAGTGTGCAGTCACTTTAGAACTGTGAACAGCTAGGAGAGCTGATCTGGTACTGGTGCCATACTAGGCCTATACCAGCACACCCGGAAAGTGGTAGACCCTCGCAATAGGGGTCATAGGAGCAGGAGACAAATACAGAAGAGGGACAGAGGAGTTACTTTGACTCGCCCTAACAATCCGGTCACTGGGTCCGAGCTGCAGGAGCCATAGAGCAGGCTGCAGAGAAACCAGCACCTCAACAAGGGAGTCTAGCTCCCTGGACACCTGAAGCACCGCCAGATGAGAACCCGGAGTTTAGAATTCAACAATAATCCTGTTATAGCGCCCTCAGTGCAGTAAATTCAGGTGTAACAAGTCACACCAGCAAGTGCAACACCGGTTCGGTAGGATTCCATGTCCACCAGACCTCCTAGAAGCTACGTATACCAGGAAGCCTATACCACTGCTTGCTGTGGAATCTCTGGAAGTGTCTACTTCATCCCCGGTCGAGTCTACCTGATAACACCAGTAAAAGGTACTGAAAAGACTTTGTGTTGTGCATTCTTCCCGGAATATCACTTAAAACGACCGAGCTGCCGTATTCCATCCAGTGCAGCTCCTGGCCCCGGGGACTCCTGCTCATCCTGTGGGGAGCATCCCATCTAGCTGCCGAACATCCCCCGGAGGCCCAAGCAGCGCCGGAGCCATCACCGGACTCCCACAGGTGGCGTCACGACAATCAAGACTTTATCCCAATTCCCTAGCCCCTTTTATTTGACCACCGGGCCCTACAGCTTTGGGCACGGAACCGTGACAAGTGAAGCGTCGCCTGAGACCTGCGAACCCGGCAACGGTGAGTCAAAATCTGGCGTCTACGAACAGGATGCAAACAGACCCGTTTCCCAACGGGTATTGTGTGCTATTTAATGACTGTGAATATTGAACTGTGAATTTGAACCGCTATTGCTGCACAGAGAGCGGGAAAGGAAGGGGCGTTAGGCCCCGCCCCACGCTCTGACGAGTTTCCGCCAAACGCAGCAGGAACCGGAAACTCACTCCTCACCGCGAGGCCGACAACTTCCGCTGAGATCGAAAGGACTGGCCGCACTTAACTAAGGGGGAGCGAGGATGAGTGATTCGGATTCCAGCGACGCGGTATCCCCGCAAGTAAATCAACCGGTTGTCCCACCGGGGTCCCAGAACGTACCCCCGGTAGGTCAGCCTCCTGGCGGCGCCATGCCACAGCAGCCTGTCCCGATATTGCCGATATCTCTGCCGTATGTCCCGAATGCGGCCTGGTTACCAAAGTACAGCGGTAAACCCGGTACAATGGATATGTTCCGGAGGAAGATATGCCAAGTGCTGGATATGTACGCCATGACTGGTAAGCAGAGAGCTTCAGTAATACTGGGACAGTTAACAGATGCAGCAGAGCTAGATACCCGAAACTGGTCTATAGAAGCTCAGGAGTCTGTTGAGCAGATATTTGCTAAATTAAACTGGGTTTTTGAACATCACACCGAAGCGGAGTTAAGACTGTTGTTTTACCATTGCAAACAAGGGGCACAGGAGAGTGTCCTGGACTATGCACTGCGCTTACAAGAAGCATTGAGACTATTAAAACAAGCCGATCCCGATGGTGTTAGAAACGAAAACAAAGCATTAATCGTACAGTTTGTTGTGGGACTTAGACTATCTGATGATAAGAAACAGGCACGTTGGTGGGCCCTGCAGAACCTTGATGCAGAGTTCGCAAACGTTAAGAGACTTAACAGTGCGAGGACAGCAGTTCCCTACAGTGCCAGATCTAACCTCACAGCCACAGTATGCTAACACCCCTTCCGTGCCGGCAGCAGCCTCTCCACTCCCCACGGTTCAGGCCAGCGCACAGACTATAACACCCCACCGGTTCGATAAACTGTGCGCCGATGTGCAGCAGCTGATTAAAGATATGGCGAAGCTCCGAGGTGAAAGAAGACCCAAGACAGAAGCAAGGCCATCAGACAAGATCCAGGTTGCTGACAGCCCCGATGACGTCCCGTGGATAAGGAAGAGGACACCGCCGCCACGAGGGAAACCTACAGATCGCTACTGCCCTGATTGAGATCGCATCTGCCAAAAGAGTGACAAGGAAGGACGTACCTATCGCTCCAGTCCTTTAAACGAGCAACCCCTGGGTGAGAAGGGCCAACCCCAGGAGTAGACTGTCCAGGCCCAACCAACTGGGAATACAAGTACGTGGGAGACCGTCCGTACTTGTCAATCATCATCGACGGCACCGCTACCACAGCATTGATAGACACTGGATCCCAGGTGACAACCATCTTGAGTATCCTTTACAAACGGTTCTGGCCAGATGTTAAGCTGGAACCCCCAAACCCTGATTTGAACATTGAGTCAACTAATGGTTTTCTAGTTACAATAGAGGGACAATGGGAAGCTACAGTAAAGGTAGGGAGGGTACAGCTGAAGAACCAGGGTATCATAGTGATTCAGGACAAACCATACGAGCGGGATCCACACGTAATACTGGGTACCAATGGGATGGTTAAATGCCTAGATGAAGTGTTGTTTTTACTTCAACAGAGTGCTGATGCTGGTAAACAAAGAGAGAGGAGAGCTATCCAAAGAGAGATCCGAGCTCGGTGTATCAACAGTAGGTAAACATGTCAAATGGTGAAATTGACAGTGTATGGGTAACAGATCCCATTCCAATTGTGGTACCGCCCAGAAGTGAAATGATGATCTGGTGTCGAGCAGCAATGGGCCTCAGAGGGCAGGACTACCAAGCTGTAGTAGAACCTTAATGTCTGATAGTAGTCCTACATCTTGACAGCCAGAGGGTTGGTTGGCGTAAGAAAAGGAAGGGTCCCTGTACGCATATTAAATTATGGTGATAACAAAGTCAGACTGCCAAGATATTCCACTGTTGCAAAATTGTACCAGGTTGAAAACAATGCTATACATGATGTAAAATCCTTCTCACAAACAGTTACTGACGAACCCCCTCACTCCAAAGATCAGCTAGAGAAATGGTGTCAGGAGCTCAACGTAGGAACTGACAACACATCTTCTCATCAGAAAAATGGAGTCTACCGGGTAGTTCGAGAGTACGAACAAGTGTTCAGCAAACATCCACTTGATTTTGGGAGGATTAAAGGGGTACAACACCACATCCCCACAGGTGACCATGCACCCATCAAAGAAAGGTACAGGCCTATACCACACACACACTACCAAAAAGCTACAGGACATGAAAAATGCAGGGGTCATTAGGGATAGCTGTAGTCCCTGGGCAGCACCACTAGTCCTGGTTAAAAAGAAAGACGGTAGTATGAGGATGTGCGTAGACTATAGGCAAATCATTAAAGTCACACACAAGGATGCATACCCGTTGCCCCGCATAGAAGAGTCACTAGCTGCACTTAAGTCTGTTAATTACTTCTCCACATTAGATCTTACTAGTGGGTACTGGCAGGTCTCCGTTGCAGAGGGGGATCGTGAGAAGACAGCCTTCACAATGCCCATGGGGCTATGCGAGTTCAACAGTATGCCATTCAGGTTGTGCAATGCCCCAGGAACATTTCAGAGACTGATGGAGTGTTGCTTGGGTCACAAGAACTTCGAGACTGTGCTGTTATACCTTGATGATGTATTTGTATACTCCCAGACCTATGAAGATCACCTGCAACACCTGAGTGAAGTGTTCGAGTCGCTATCCAAGTACGGTATGAAGTTAAAGCCTCCAAATGTCACTTGCTGAAACCCAAAGTTCAGTACCTGGGACATGTGGTCAGTGCTGAAGGCGTAGCACCTGACCCGGACAAGGTAACCGTCATCAAAGACTGGCCAGCGCCAACCACCTTCAAAGAGGTACGCCAATTTCTAGGACTGGTCAGATACTACCGACGATTCATCAAAGGCTACACCAAAATAGCAGCACCCATGCAAGACCTCCTGGTAGGTCAATCTAAAAACGGCAAGATCAGGGGACCCCTTTTCCGGTGGGGACCAGAACAGGAACAATCCTTCCAGAGGTTAAAAATGCTTTAACAGGGGAAGAAATCCTGACTTATCCTGATTACAATCTACCATTTCTATTGTATACAGATGCAAGCAATGAAGGCCTAGGAGCAGTCCTAGCCCAACGACAGCAGGGGAAGGAGAAGGTAATAGCCTACGCCGGCAGAAAGCTCCGTCCTACGAAAAGGAACCAGGAGAACTACAGCTCGTTCAAATTGGAGTTCCTGGCCCTGGTCTGGGCAATCACAAAGCATTTCAAGCATTACCTGGCATCCGCTCCATTCACAGCTTTCACTGACAACAACCCACTTAGAGACTGCCAAGCTGGGAGCCCTAGAGCAGCGTTGGGTGGCAAGATTGTCAAACTACGACTTCACTGTGAAGTACCGGGCAGGTCACAAGAACGGCAACGCTGATGCCCTGTCCAGAATGCCTAACCTCCCAGAGGAAGGAGAAGACATAGATGACTTAGAGGAAATAGAACTACCGGCTTTTCACTGCACGGGTACGGCAATGTGTCATCAGGCGAGTCAGAGACGTGGAGAGAGGATAGTAAACCCTTTACCTCACCATGACTGGAGAGAGACTCAAGCCAACGATCCAGACGTCAGCTTGGTCAGGGAACTGATAACCCAAGAGCACGCCAGTATGGATCCCGATGCCTCACCAAATGCCAGGCGCCTGTGGAAGGAAAGAGGAAAGTTATTTGTCTACCAAGGGAAACTATGCAGAAGGTATCTGAACCCTAGAACACACGAACTCATATGGCAGATTGTAGTTCCAAAGACGGAAGTCCAAATGATCCTGGAAGCCTACCATGATGATGCAGGACACTTTGGATGGAAGAAGCTGGAAATGCTACTGAAAGACCGTTTCTACTGGGTCAGTATGCGAGGTTCAATTGACAGATGGTGCAAGAATTGTGGACCATGTCATCTTAGAAGAAAAGACCATTTGAGTCAGAAAGCTCCATTGCAGCCAATCGTTACCAAAGACCTCTTGAAATAGTTGCTCTCGACCATGTAAAGTTAACCCCAAGTCGAACCGGTTATACTTACGCACTCACCATGGTTGATCACTATTCCAGATTCCTTGTGGTTGTTCCATTTAAAGATTTAACCGCAGAAGTAGCAGCTAAAGCATTCCAGAGTTACTTTTATCGCCCACATGGGTATCCAGACAAGTCTTAACTGATCAAGGACCAGCATTCGAATCAGACTTGTTTCACGACTTCCTAGGACTATATGGGTGTAAAAAGATAAGGACCATGCCATATCATCCTCAGACAAACGGTTTATGTGAGAAAATGAACCACATAGTGATTGATATGCTAAAAACTCTACCCCTTGAAGAGAGAAATCAATGGCCTGAGAAACTTCCAGACCTTGTGGATATCTACAACCACATGCCAGTTAGTTCAACTAATTACTCACCCGCTTACCTGATGCGAGCGAGACCAGGAAAGCTACCAGTTGATCTAGAAATGGGAACCATTCAACCAGCACAAGATTCTCTAGAAGAAGATTGGGTTAATCAACGCCAAGAACAATACAGGAAGGTACAAGAAAGTGTTGAAAGAAATCTGAATCTAAGCAGAAGCAAACAAGAGCATGATTTCAACAAGCACGCTTCAGCAGAACCTTTGACAACAGGTGAACTAGTACTAAAAAGAAAGAGAAAAACCAATAAATTGGATGACAATTGGGAAGCAGAGCCTTACACAATAATACCGTCAAGATATGACAACTCTAAAGGGGGAGTCACACGCGTCAATATCGCCTGCACGATATCGGCTGCACGTGACGTTGCAGCGATATTGACGCGTGTGACATACTGAATCAACCAGCGATAAATCGCTGGTTGATGATCGCCAGGTTTTAGAATCTGTCCTAAAACCTGGCGATTGTCGCCCGGTGGACACGCAGCATCGCTGCGTGTGACACCGGGAGTAGCGATATTCCAGCTCCCAGCGCCTCTCACAAGCGCTGGGAGCTGGTATCCAAGGTAAACTGCGGGTATCTAGGCAGCGCGCGCTGCCTAGATACCCGACGTGTACCTTAGTTACCAGCCTCCTCCGCTCACCGGCTGGTATCTAAGGTACACAGCGGGTAACTAGGGACCCTAGTTACCCGCTGTGTACCTTAGATACCAGCCGGTGACCGGAGGAGGCTGGTAACTAAGGTACACGTCAGGTATCTAGGCAGCGCGTGCTGCCTAGATACCCGCAGTTTACCTTGGAGACCAGCCTGCTCCCGCTTCCAGCAGGCTGGCAGCGGGAGCAAGACATCGTGGAAACGATATTTAAATAGTTTCCACGATGTTTCTGGTCAATTGATCGCTGGTGAGTCTGCCTGTGTGACAGCTCACCAGCAATCAGCCGTCAATGTCGTCAGCGATCATCTCGCTGACGACATTGACGCGTGTGACACCCCCTTAAAACTTGTGTAATCAGCAAAGACAAAGGAAACACCACTACAACTGTATCCAGAGACCACTTAAAGAGATGTCCAGAACAGTTAATACCTCAAGAAACCAGTTATCCTTCAGTTACAGTTGAGGAACAAAAAGAAAACCTAGTCCATACAGAAATTGGAGACTTACCCGCCGACTGGCCTCAATGCAACGGCGCATTTATCATACCAGTTATTTCGCTCTACCAACCTGTAGAAGATCAAATACCTGTTCAGCCAAGACAAGAAGAACCTGTTCAGGGGGCAAGGCTTGGACATGGAGTTGTGTAGACACACTCTCCACGAGCTCTTCTTATCTAAGGCCCTCACAGCCTATAATTAGCTTTTTATTGCCTGCCTAACTGGATCTACATGAAAGGGAAGACTGGCCTCCGTTCCCAGGCACCCCGGGAGCCTGCAGCGGGCCCTGGAGGAGCAGGTATCACTAAATACCTGGCAGCACCCAGCAGCACAGGAAAAAGACCCAAGCCTGCAGCAATGGTGGCTGGGGGCCCTGCTCCCTCACGCCCTCCACCTCAGGGGAAGCAATCCTCATTGAATGCAGGGGCTCCTCACAGCAGCTCTGGCACTGCTTGTAAATCTACAGCTGCAGACAGGACCCAAGACTTATCTGTGACAGGGGATGTGATTAAGAAGACGCAGGGGCCCAGAGACTTGAAGGAAGCAGCTGAGGTGAGGGTTAACCCTTCATCCTCCTCCTCCTCTCCCTCCTGTCCCAGCCAGCTTGTTCAGGGAGTGAAAACTCAGAGCATTACTGCTCCCTCCACTGATTCTACCCATCTGTCCTTGGGGCTTGGGGGATCCCCACAATTAGCAGGAGCTGTTCACACTGAGGGTGACCCCTCTAACAGCAGACCCATGCCTAATTTGTCTCCCATAGAAGTGGATCTACAGGGCGACCAGCAGCTCTCCCCCAAGCGTGTGAGTGCAGAGAACTGTGCACACCTCCCCATGGATGCTCTAGACCTCACAACACGGCTGAATGCTATCCCCACCAAGATAGATATGGAGGGCTACATACAGAGGTTGGAGGCAGTGTGTAGAGGGGAGCTGGGGACCCTCAAGAAGGATGTGTATACCCTCCACACTAATGTTACTACATTGGAGGCCACAGTGGAGAGGCTCTCCTCACAAGTACAGCCTCAGCAACAGCTTCTAGATCTCCATTCAAACAACTTTCACCAATTGCTGGATATGATGGAAGAGGCGGAAAATAGGAATCGTCAAAACAATATTCGGCTCCGTGGTCTCCCGGAGTCGGTCGCACCACGTGACCTGGAGTCGGCCCTTCATGGTATCTTTAATTCCTTGCTGGGAAGAGAAGCTGATATGCACATTGAGATTGATAGAGCCCATCGATCTCTGGGTCCCAAAAACTCTGATGCTGCCAGACCAAGGGATGTCATCTGTCGCATCCACTATTATCGTATTAAAGACGACATCATGTCTAAAGCCAGGGATCATGATTCCATTGACTTCAATGGATCGGAAATCTTGCTATTGGCTGATCTCTCACGCATCACCGTAGCTAAGAGACGTGCACTACGCCCCCTGCTGGAAGCGCTTAGAGAGAGACATATTCCATACAGCTGGGGATACCCCTTCCAGCTCCAGGTGAGGAGAGAGGGGGGGATGATTGTACTGAGATCACCGGAGGACCTGCTGGACTTCACTTCTGCCTTAGACTTGCCATTGCTGGAACTAGGCAGGGGATTCAATGTCCCAGAAAAACGTTCGAAAGTGTTATATCATATGCACAAGAAGCGGGTAGATGTTCTACTTCAGGAGACACATTTTAAGATGGATAAGACCCCTGCTCTTGGTCATAGATATTACAAACAATGGTTCCATGCTAGTAATCCAGAGACCAAGTCTAAGGGGGTTAGCATAGCATTACATAAAAATCTACAGACTCAGGTGTTGGCCTCTAAGTCAGACCCAAACGGCAGATTCTTGATTGTCAAGATTAGAATTATTAATGACACGTTTATCATAGCTAATTTCTACCTGCCTAATCAGGACCAGGCTCGGACATGTAGACATTACCTTCGCGATTTCGCTGCATTTGCAGAGGGATATGTGATAGCGGGGGGTGACTATAATATGGTGTTGGACTGTGCCATGGATTCCTCCTCGGGCGGGTCGTCGGTGCCCCCTTCGCAACTGGAGAGCCTGAAACGCGTGTTGACAGAACTACGACTGGTAGACGCCTGGCGGATCATGCACCCCACGGACAGAGACTACACCTATTTTTCCACAGTCCACAATTCCCATAGTCGGATTGATTATTTTTTTGGGAGCCATGGTCTTTTGTCTTTTGACCTACAGACAAGAATTGATGTAACAATCTGGTCGGACCATGCTCCGGTGATGATGTCTCTGCGGCTACCGGGCTCGTCCAGGGGGGAGTGGACCTGGTCCCTGAACCCTGGATTGTGTGAGCGGTCCTTCTTGTCTGCAGGCGGTACGGAAGGCAATTACAAAATTCCTTGAGATACATAAGACCGACTCTACGGCCCTCCCCTTTCAGTGGGAGGCATTGAAGGGAGTTATCAGAGGGGTTCTCATTCAGCAGGGGGCCCGACTAAAGAGGAACAGGGCTGCGGCTATTACTGAACTGTTGTCTCAAGTGCAGACCCTAGAGACAGCTCACAAGAGAACGAGAGATGTGCAGACGATGGCTGACCTCTTGCAGGCTAGGAGTAGATTGAGTTCTGTAGTTGACACTACTCTGGCAAGACAACGAGATCGCTTCCATAGATATTTATATGAATACTTGGATAAGCCGGGCAGAGCATTGGCGAGATTATTACATCCTCGCCCACCTACTACATATATCCCTACCATAAAGTCGAGGCCGGGGGCGGCGGTCCACTCTCCTATAGAAATAGCAGACTCCTTTAGGCTGTATTATGACTCACTGTATAATCTTAAGGGTCCGCTTGCGGATATGTCCGCAGAGGAGTTCCACGCGAGGGTGGAGGAGTATGTTCATGACATGCCGCTCCCCCCTATTTCAGAGACTGAGGTTGAGGCTCTGGAGAGTCCTATGTCGGAATTAGAAATTACGGAGACCATTAAGGCACTGGCGAGCGGTAAGAGCCCAGGACCGGATGGTTTCTCGGCCAACTTTTACAAAATATTTGCTGATTCCCTGTCACCCTTTTTAGTTAACTTATTTAATTCCATCTCAGCGACATGTCCCTTTGCTCCCCAGACGTTGATGGCCACGATTGTGGTTATTCCCAAACCGGACAAAGACCCCGGCATGTGTGCTAATTATCGACCCATCTCCCTCATTAACGTCGATGTGAAAATTTACGCAAAGATCATAGCGAACAGACTGGGCCCAGCTCTCACCAAGGTCATACACAATGACCAGGTGGGATTCGTGCAGCGTAGGGAGGCTAAAGATAACACGGTGAAAACCTTGCTCCTTACTTCATATTTGCGCACAAGAAAGGTTCCAGCCTGTTTGCTATCCATTGACGCGGAGAAGGCGTTTGATCGCCTGGGCTGGCCTTTCCTGAGAGCATCTCTGGCACAGTTAGTGATGAGGACTAGACTGCTTGATAAGATTTTTGCTTTGTACCAGGGCCCCACGGCACGACTTAAAATAAATGGCATTTTCTCGACACCCATCGCTATACACAATGGCACCAGACAAGGTTGTCCTCTATCCCCTCTACTTTACGTCATTGCCATGGAGCACTTAGCGGTGGCACTCCGCGGATCACCGGATATTGATGGAGTACGGATTGGTCAGCATAACTTTAAGTTATCACTATATGCGGATGATCTGCTTTTGTATGTTACCAATCCACTCATAGCTTTCCCAGTACTCATTAGGGAATTTCGGAAGTTTGGGGACATCTCGAATTTCAAGGTTAATTACTCAAAAACAGAGGTACTCAATTTATCCCTGTCTGGTGACCTAGTGTCGCGACTCCAGGCGTCCTTCTCTTTTAAGTGGAAAACCTCTGCAATAAAATATCTGGGTGTACTGATTCCCACAGAGTTGAGTGAAATCTATGAGCTAAATTATGTTCCGCTTTTGAGGAGGACGATACTGGACTTGGCGAAATATGACAAACCTCGACTTTCTTGGTTTGGACGCATGAGTGTCATTAAAAAGGACGTCCTACCTCGGTTTTTATATCTTTTCCAAACTGCCCCGATAAATATCCCGGATAGTTTTTTCAGACGTCTACAGTCAGCGGTTAACAACTTTATTTTGGGGGAGCAGGAGACCACGGATCCGTTTCTCTATTTTAACTAGACCTAAGAGTAAGGGGGGGGGGGCGGGCCTCCCTGATTTAAAAAAATATTATCATGCGGTTCTGCTTTCTAGGCTAGTGGACTGGAGGTTTAATAGTGCCCATAAACAATGGGTAATCCTAGAGGCTCTCCTTTCTCCTGTGTCTCTGTATTGGCTCCCCTGGCTTGAAAAGACCTCGAGTCCCTCTGTGACGGAATGGGTCCCACTCACCCAGACGGTTATAAGACATTGGGACAAGATTAACTGCAAACTGAGGTTGACCTCCAGACCGGGTAGACTGAGTCCTTTGTTTGACAACCCCACATTCCCCCCTGCGATGACTAGATCGACCTTTCTGTGTTGGTCAGCACGTGACCGGGTATGCCTGGGACAGGTTGCGGACAGACTGGCGGGGATCGCTGGTGTGGAGGGGCTCCGGGGCCAGACCAGGAGGGTGTTGTTCTCATGGATGGAGTTCGCCAAGATCCGATATTATCTCTAAAGGTACCTTTACATGCCGCGACGGCAGGCTGGATACATCCCGCTACTTCACGTGCACGAGCACGCTCAAACGGTTACAAACGGTCAACGCATCACCTTTACACGCCGCCACAAGATGCGCTACGCCACGCTACATCTATAGCTAGCTACATCGCCGGGTGTCTCAAGTAGCCAGCTGTAGCTCATTTACACACCGCTATAACCAGCTACTATGGGCGTACCTGGTGCAGCAGGGCCAGCACATAGGCGTGCTACAATTGTGGATTACGAGCCGTCCGTACGCTGATAGGACGAAGCAATAACATCCTGATTGGGCAGGCAACGCAGGAGGCTGAGTAATACAGCACGCTCGAGCAATTGTGCAGTGTGACTCGTCAGCTCCTTTAAATATGCCTCCCTATGCAGCGACTACCAATCGTCATGCAGCAGCTTCCACCAATGATCGCACATGGGGCGCGGTAACACGGAGCCAGGGTCACGCCTTAGCTACATTGCAGCTACATCGCAGGCTGTCCCGAGTTCCCTTCCGTTGCCTCTTTACACGCCGATACAGCTCGCTACCATCGGCGTTGTAGCCATCAGTTTTCGAGCAGACCTAGGAAACAGATGTATCTGTTGCCGGCTGTAGCGTCACGTCTTCAGACGCCGCTACGACGGGCTACATTGGCGCTACAAGCTACATTTGTAGCCTGTAGCGGGATGTATCCAGCCTGCCGTCGCGGCGTGTAAAGGTACCATAAGGGTACCTTTACACGCGGCTACATTTCTAGGGTGGCTACAGGTAACTTACTGGTTGCAGTGAAATCATGGAGAGATTATTCCATTTGTACACAGCAACAAGATAGAACCTTGTCTCCATGATTTCACTGCAACCAGTAAGTTACCTGTAGCCACCCTAGAAATGTAGCCGCATGTAAAGGGACCCTCAGGGATCTCCTTGGGGGTTCCGACACCATTTGAGTTGATGATGCTTTCATCTGAGGGCCCGTCCCATGTGGTCTCCATGTTTTATGTTCTGGTCCTGGCTGGGTTGGTGTCCGACCCTCTTGGATTCATGGAGGCTTGGGAGAGAGACCTGCACATCACCTTATCTGAGACTGATCGTCAAAAAATTTTTGTACTCACCCACAAAATGACGGTCTCATGTGCTGCTCAGGAATGGAACTATAAAATTTTAACACGCTGGTACCGTTGCCCCACTTTCCTACACAGGCTCGACCCTGGAGTGTCAGATGCTTGTTGGAGATGTGGGATAGAGAGGGGCTCTATGCTTCATATCTGGTGGTCGTGCGGTCTCCTCCAACCCTTCTGGGGTCAGGTGTTTGAGGCCTTTCACCTGATGTCTGGGATTTATCATATGCCTTCCCCCCAGATTGCTCTCCTGTCTCTGGTTACTGCCGCTGTGTCCTCAGAAAAGAAGGGAATTTTGAGGTTCTGTTTAATGGCAGCTAGGGCTGTCATTCCCAGACACTGGAGGTCTACGGAGGTCCCCACCATGCTGGAATGGATAGCTGAGATGAACAAACTGAGTCGCATAGAGTCTTTGATGGCCGATGATCATAGCACCGGATCAGACGGGGGGAGTACATGGTATCTATGGCATTCTTTTAAGGAGAGCCCGGAGTTTGCTGATTGGTTGTTGCGATCCTCTCTTCCTTCATGAGCTAGATTAACCAGGTTTACTCTTCCCTCCCACACCCTCCCTTTTTTTTTTTTTTCTCTCCACCCCTTCTTCATTTCTGTTCCCTCCTTTCATGTCTTCTTTCATTACCTTTCCCCTTCTTTTTTCTCTTTTTTATTTCATGGTCTGCAGGGGTGACGGAGATATTTAGATGGCTACGGAATAGCAAGAACTAGCTTACACTTCGCTTCAAGCTTCATCTTGATGTGATATAATTGGTGAATTATATGTATCAGGGTCTTTTGAGATGGCTGTCGGGGTCTCGGCCTTGGAAATGGAACGTGTTTTCTGTCATACCCCAGACTATGTACGAATGTGTAATTCTTTATATCTGAATTGTTACCTTTTTTTTTCTTATGACCTTTTGAAATTAATAAATACATTTATTGAAAGAAGAACCTGTTCAAATGCAAGAAATGCAGCCTGTTATACCAGAACCTGAGATTCCTATAACCGGTGAACCTGCTAGTCTCATAGTAAGACAAAGAATCCACGGACAGCTATCTACACTACCACCTTTAACAGAGGATATTCCAGTAGAAAGACTATGTACCTACTATGGAATTACAGAATCACGTAGGACAAATAGAGAAAGAACCAGTATGTACACTACACCAACAGCAGATTTTGACACACCAATACTACGCAAATCCACACGTAGTACACTAGGACAAACCCCAAATAGATATGGAGATTGGGTTTAAAGTGTAAGAGGAATAATAATACCCGTTAGCACAATGGAAATAGTACCCGTGTTCAAAAACTGTAAAAAGTAGTGTACAGACTAGTGGAGGAACTGGGCCCTGTCCCGAGTAAATTAAGTTGGGGACAGAAAGTGCCTGGGTAGTGTAAGAAGGTTAGACCTGGCCTCCTAAGCAAAGACACCCATAGGGAATTTATGTGTAAAGTTTAAAATTGTGTACCCTGTAAATGTGTCTAAGCCATCAGAGACTTTACTGCTGGACTTTTCCCTTTTTCCTGTTTCTTAAACTTGGACAATAGTCACAGGACTTGTGTGACAAAACCTACCTTTTCTCAGCCTGCGGCAGATGGACTAGTGCCGTATGGACTGCTTTTCATATTTTTCATAATTTTTTCCTTCTTTTTCAGTGATTTTTGTATTTTTGAATTTAAGACTTGTAAATACCGGTTATAAAATGTATACACAATGTTAGAGTGTTAAGTTGTAAAGAAAACTTTTGCTCAGTCCGGGAGAACTGAAGTTAACTAAGGGGGAATGTGGCACCCTGGTTGGGGCACCACAGGAACTCTTAGGACACAATGGAGAAGTACACAGCAAGCAGCCCCACTTACTTACAACACCCCTTTCACCCCAGGCCTGTCGGGGGAGCTCCACTGGTTGCCTTAAGCCAGTTCCCTCTATGAATACAGGTCTTGGAGGGAGAAACTGGTACTGGTGCCATAGTAGGCCCATACCAGCACACCTGGAAAGTGGTAGACCCTCGCAATGGGGGTCATTGGAGCAGGAGACAAATACAGAAGAGGGACAGAGGAGTTACTTTGACTCGCCCTAACAATACGGTCACTGGGTCCGAGCTGCAGGAGCCATAGAGCAGGCTGCAGAGAAACCAGCACCTCAACAAGGGAGTCTAGCTCCCTGGACACCTGAAGCACCGCCAGATGAGAACCCGGAGTTTAGAATTCAACAATAATCCTTTATAGCGCCCTCAGTGCAGCAAATTCAGGTGTAACAAGTCACACCAGCAAGTGCAACACCGGTTCGGTAGGATTCCATGTCCACCAGACCTCCTAGAAGCTAGAAATACCAGGAAGCCTATACCACTGCTTGCTGTGGAATCTCTGGAAGTATCTACTTCATCGCCCAGTCGAGTGTACCTGATAACACCAGTAAAAGGTACTGAAAAGACTTTATGTGTTGTGCATTCTTCCCGGAATATCACTTAAAACGACCGAGCTGCTGTATTCCATCCAGCGGAGCTCCTGGCCCCGAGGACTCCTGTTCATCCTGTGGGGAGCATCCCATCTAGCTGCTGCCCCTCCCCCACAGGTGGTGTCACGACAATTAAGACTTTATCCCAATTCCCTAGCCCCTTTTATTTGACCACCGGGCCCCACAGCTTCGGGCGCGGAACCGTGACAAGTGAAGCATCGCCTGAGACCTGCGAACCTGGCAACGGTGAGTCATTGCCCAAAAGCTTTTCTTCCAGAAAATTCAAAACAGACTTCTGACAGACCATCACTGTCATCGCGTAGTGGGAGGGGACTTTAATATGGTGGTTAATGAGGTCGAGGACAGAAGACATACTAGACCTCGGTGATCCCATGAGATGGAGACAACAACTCTCACCAGTGGCAGTTTCATGGAAGACATATTCAAAAATTGTAATGTGATGGATGTGTGGCGGGTCATGCATCCATTGGAGGGGGACTTTACTCACTTCTCCCATCCTCACGGATCCTGGTCAAGAATAGACATGCTCTTGGTTTCTCACTTAGTCTTCCAGAAGGTTATAGAAAGCTCGATAGAAAATATGTTCATTTCTGACCATAGTCTGGTGGTGATGGAGACGAGAGATACACATCAGAAGGGATCCGACTTCCTCTGGAGATTCCCTGACACACTAGTTCGAGAGGAAAATTTTGTAAGACAGCTCAATGAATGGTGGTCTGAATACTCCACACATAATGAAATACATCGCTCCGATCCTGCCCTCTTCTGGGAAGCGGCAAAATCAGTAATGCGAGGACACATAATGGCATTCAGAGCGGGGCTGAAGAAACGGGTTAAAGAGCAATATATACAACTTAGTGAAAAGGTAAGGGAAGCATATTATCTATACAAACAAACGATGACGGAGGGGGACAAAGACACCTGGTTGACAATTAAAAAAGAGTTCGACGTCTGGGCGGGTAGACGGATCTGTATAAAAGCAGACTGGAGTTAGATTTCCATAAATTTGGGATAAGGCAGGACGCCTGTTGGCAAGGTTGGCGAGAGGAAGACTGCCGTCTACACCCATTTTGGCTATTACTGACAAATTTGGGAAAACATGGTCGGATCCGAAGGAAATAACTCGAGTCTTGGGAAAATACTTCGCATCTCTCTATAAGGATGATGCAGGAGAAGGGATAGTGGATGAGCCATGGCTACACAATATCAAAATCCCTGAATTATCGGATGATGATAGACAATTTTTGAATGCAACGATTTCTTTGGAAGAAATTGAACAAACAATCAGGAATTTAAATCCAGGTAAAGCTCCTGGTCCTGATGGGTTTAACGGCGCCTTCTTCAAAGCCCTTCGGGAGCAGCTGTCACCAGTCCTGAAAGACCTATTTAATAACATTTTACAGGGGTCCCCGATCCCTGAAAGAATGAATGTTGCCCACATCAAAATAATACCTAAGTCAGGCAAATCATCGACAGATCCTGCAAGTTATAGACCAATCTCACTAATTAACCAGGACCTGAAGCTCCTCTCGAAGATCATGTCTGATAGATTGGCTACTATTCTCCCTAGATTAATTCATCCGCATCAGGCGGGGTTTGTGAAGAGTCGCTTGGCGACTACCAATATCAGAAAGGCGGTACTTCTCATTGATGTGGTGAGCCGACGGCAGAGAATTAGAGGGTCTGATCCGGCCGTGGTCCCCCTGGATGCTGAAAAGGCATTTGTTAATGTGAGGTGGCTATGGCTGGATAAAGTTTTGAACATCATTGGCCTAAGGGGACCCTTTAGACAATTTCTGAAGTCTCTATATAGCAATCCGAGAGCCTGTGTCAGCACCCCGGGCTTTCTGTCTGATATGTTTGCTTTGGAGAAGGGAACGAGGCAGGGATGCCCGCTCTCCCCTCTCCTATTTAATCTGGCGGTGGAGCCGTTGGCTCTATATCTGGATTCTCATAATATATATGAGGGTTTGAAAATAGGCAACAAGGAAGTGAAACCCTCTCTGTTTGCTGATGACATCATTCTCTTCATGCAAAATCCAGTAATTGATCTGGCTAGAATCTTGGCCACAATTGAAAGATTGGGTGTGACCTCTGGTCTGCGTCTAAATAGAAACAAATGCGAAATCCTCTTCATCCAAAAAGAAAGCGAAGGGGGAGGGGAGCCACTCTAGAAGGAATACGGATAGTAAAAGATAGTATCAAATACTTGGGCATCTATCTGGCAAGGACCCCAAGCCATACATATAAACTCAACTTCACTCCTATCATAGCCAAAATCGAACAGGAGTTGGCCAGGTGGAAGGGTTTACCCCTGTCGTTGTTAGGACATAGCCATCCTATTAAAATGATCAGCTTCCCAAGGTTGCTCTACCCGCTTCAGACGCTACCACTGTTACTGACTCACATAGATAACAGGAAAATAAATACTGCATTTTCGAACTTCTTATGGAGAGGCAAAAAACCCAGAATTGCCATACACACTTTGCTGCAGCCCAAGGATAGAGGGGGACTCCAACTACCTGATGTGAGAAGCTATAATCTGGTATGTATTGTAAGAAATGTATTGGATTGGATTAAGGGCACAAATAGGTTTTCGGATGTTTAGTTGGAGGGAGAATTAGCGAAACCATGGGATCTCTCCTCTCTTTTACACACACCACTCTCTCAATTACCGGGCTGTATTAAACACACGACCATATGTAGGGACACTATTATGACATGGAAGGTGGTCCGGAAAAAAACTACACCTTTCATGGAAAGTCTCGAAACATCTCAGTCCTTGGTCCTGCCCATCCTTCCCTCTAGGCCGTGACAACGCACTGTTCAGACTTTGGAGAGACAGAGGGGTTAAGACTTTAGCGGGTCGCATGCATACTGGTGAGAGGAGATGGCTGTCTGGCAAGGAAATCCTGGCTAAATTTGATCTTCCTAAAATCCATATAATTCAATATCAACAGATACGCCATCATCTTTTGTCCAGTCTGGGTGACAAATCAGGGGAACTAGATAATGACACGTGGAAAACTCTGATGGACTTACGAGGAGAAGAAACATCGATCTCACTTCTTTATGAAAGACTACGACCCAATTTGAGTTCAGGGGAAATGCAAACCTTTCTCAAGGTGGAAAAAACACTTTGATGATCCAGAGTTTGTCCAGAAGCTTTTAGAGGGTTGGATTGTGTTGAGGAAGGCTGTCCCTAATGAAAGGTGGAGAGATACACAATTCAGGGTAATGCACGGAATCATACAAGGCTTCAATATTCCTCCCTAACCTGCCAACCAAATAAGATGGATGCAATGCCCGAAGTGCGGAATGTCCATGACAGACTTGGAACACAGTCTTTGGTCTTGCCCAGATTCTCAGAGGTACTGGGAGGAGGTTGTGAGAATGGCCTCGGGATTATTTATGAATGAGGGAAAACTTAATCACATGCTTTGGCTATTCCATTTTTATGGAGAAGGGCGAGATCTCGACCTCCTCACATATTATTTCATTATATAGCTATAGTGGCTAAAAGGCTTCTCCTTCTGCATTGGCTGAGAATTATAACGCCAAATTTAGAGGAAGTACGCACAACTTTGGGGAAAACCCTGTTTTTGGAATCCGTAGAAGCATTGAGAAATCCGAGTAGCCTTTCAAAGAAATTTTTCTCTAAATGGAGAATTTATATAGAAAGAGAATTTTCGGAAGCAGAAATCAAGACTTTTATGTCTCCTTTTAGATCCACGATATGGTATGCTCAAGAAGACTTGAAGGGGACATTGGGGAAATTGAAATGCACGGAATAGTTTGGCGGGTTTGATAGACTTAAACACTGTGAGCTACTTTGGTTCTGGGTGAGGTAATGGCAGCTTTGGGGATTAGGGGTAGGTTAAGGATTTGGGAAGGGAATATTATTCAAGAAGAGATACCCTCATTTGGTTAATGGTTGGACAATAGTCCTCTTAGTCATTGTGTTTAGAATTTCTTTTTCTTTTTTAATCTCAGACATTCTAAAGATTATAGGGGTTGAGAATCAGAAATGAAGGAAAATGTTATTGCTATGTATAGTCGTTATTTCTGACTATATGTTGCACATTTTAAAAATGTATACTATGTAATATGAGAATTATATGCGAAAACCTTAATAAAAATGATGGTTCAAAAAAAACAAGTATCCCCAGGTCCATTATCCCTTCCAGAATGAACCCTGCATGCCAGATGCCCTTCCCTAAGAGAGTGAGCCACCCACACCGAACTTTTAATGACACCGCCAGGGTCATGGAGCCGGTCTCGGTCCTGTGATCCCGTGATCCCCGTAATGAAGCCTCAACAAAGCCCAGTTCCGAATATCCTAAGGCCCTGGAGGGGCATGTCAGATTCCAAACCAATAAGCTGAAATTAATTCTGCAGCACAAAATGGATCACAGACACCAAGTGATCACATAGCCTAAGGCCTCATGCACATGCTGAGTATTTGGTGAGTTTTTATCTCAGTATTTGTAAGGCCTCGTGCACCCGCTGAGTATTGGGTGAGTTGATTCCTCAGTATTTGTAAAGGTACCGTTACACGACACGATATCGCTCAAAAGTCACGTGTTCATCTCTGTTGCAGTTGGTATCGCAAGTGCGTTGTGCCGTGCAACTGGACGATTCAACTACGATAAGTGGCTTGAACGGAGTTGCCAGGTGTTTGAACAAAAACATGGCGATGTTGCTCAAGCGATAAGGTAGGATCGTGGTGTGTGACACCACAATAACGATGTTGGTGGCGATTTCACTGGTTGCGCAACCAAGGCTGTAGGCGTGCCTGTGCGCTGTGTTTTTCGCGCACCATCTACTCGATTGGTGGGTAGAACTGTTTTCCAATTGGATGGCCCTGGTAAAGGGGCCATATTTGATTCTCTGTGCGTGACTTTTTGTTCTTGTGATTTATTATAAAACGCATGTATACAAGGCGACTCATTGAATGCACCCTCCTTTACTATTGTGACCTAGGCTCGTATTGACGACGCTAATAACATTGCATCTCAACAAACAATGTATGTACTTCCAAAAAGTTCTATGTCTGCATGTGAAGTGCTCAGTGATGGCAGCTGCAATGTTACACATGTTTAAACCCCTCATTATAGTATTTGTCATCTATATGTGCCGTGCCCTACGCATGAGCGTTGCCGTTTGTGAAAAAAAATAGTTGTTTTGGACGCTGCGGCGTTCTTTGTGGGTCAGCACCATGTGTGTGTGCCTCCTTTGCGGGTGTTGAATTCTGCTCAGCGTAAATACCGTGTGGCGTGATGTCATGACGTCGTTGCACACCCGGCCCTGCCTTCTAAGTGCTTGCCAGTGCCCTGCAGAAAGATGGCGGCTGCACAGCGTTCTGCATCCTGGGGCGAGCCAGAGCTTCTGATCCTATATGACATTGTCATGGCAATAAATAGTTAATAATTTATATAAGTTTATTGAAACCATTCAGAAACCTTTGCTCCTCTTTCTCTCCATATCCTCCCCCCCTTTCAGAATTCCTCTGTCTCAGATTCTATATAATGTTTTGAGTTAGATGTAGCAGTGTGGAAGCTCTTATCAATATGTTCCTGTACCGACTGTACTAATCCAAGGCTGAAATGCTAACTAACACACACTATATGAATTGAATGGTCTCTTCAGAATAAAATGTAGATTCAGCATAATATGATGCAATCACCTAGTAACACCCCTAAGTAATAAAACTGCTAACCCCTCCTAAAATAAAGGTCTTTGTCATTAAGCTCTACTTTGACTTGTTGTCAGCGTGATTCTTACTGTGGCTCGGACATAGATGACCGGATCTGAGAAGTCCTAGCCCTTGCAACCCGGTCCTGAGAATTCCTTAATTGTCTGCCTTATTTGTGCTCCTGCAAACCGGTCCTGAGTTTATCTGTGTTTATGTCAGTGCTATCATTGCTGCAGTTTCAGTACAGAGAAAGGCACGGAGAGACGGGCTGAATAGGGAGATTCTGTTTACCTGGTTTTCCGACCCCTAATAAGGGTTCATGGTTTTCCGACCCCTAATAAGGGTTAATGGTTTTCCGGCTCCTAATAAGGGTTGATGGTTTTCCGGCCCCTGATAAGGGGGGCTGATGGTTTATTTCACTACTGGTTCCAGCCTCTGATACGGCTTATGGTTTTCCCCACCCAGCGTGAGCAAGCTAAGGACGGAGTGTAGTGTTAGTAGTCCTGGCTGCGGTGGTGGACAGGTACGTAATTTACGTAAATGATTGTAGTGATATATTCGTTCCGTCTCTCCAAATAACGTGCCCCTTGTGTAGACAAGGTATAGAGCTAGCAATTATGCCCGCTGGCTGGATAATCAATCGTGTTACTGACGTGCCATATCCACGTGAAGAAACTGGTTATATAGCAATCCCTGGCACTTCTCCAGTACTCAAGGTGTTCAGACAAAATATACAAGCCCAGCTAACTATAGTCAATCCGCAAGGGGTCTTGTTGCAAGAAGTATATGCAAGAAAGTTATATGACCCAGTTGTTGCCCCACTGAGGTGTAGAGGGGGCCGACACAGCCGACACAGTTTGATGTTCATCTGTTTTATCTGTTTGGTGACAACCATTCCAGTTCCAGTCCTCAGACTGACTCTGACTGACTGACTCCAGTGACGCAACCAGTTCCTGTCCTCTGACTAACTGCCTTCCTAACACCACTGACTAGTTTCCATAACGTGCACACAGAGTAAGTAAGGTGTGAAGCTTGCTATTTCTGCTGAGTTGGTTACAGACCAATTTCACCTCTCCCCCCCACCCAAGGTTTAGAATATTCAGAATAAACATTAATGCCTGGCTCACTGAAGGTATCCCAGTTGACTCCCCTTTATACAACCCTGCTGACAGTGGTGACCTTGAGGGGTGGGCAGCCATAGCCAAGATAGAAGCATAGAGACTTGGGTTTAAGCTATAACATGGGTGTTAATCAGTCAAAGCCTCAGCAAGTTACCCCCCAAAAGACCTGGTGGCAGAGAGGAAAGGGAAGAAGCATGTGAAAAAGGGAAGAAGTATGTGAAAAATATGAAGGTCCTCTTAAAGTTAGTGGGATCCACAACCCATGGAGGACGCTTAGATGAGAAGGAGTGGAAGGAAGTGATAACAAGTAAGAGAGGGCTTTTGAAGGATGCCAAGGTTTTGGAAGATGCAGAAGCATGGTATAAGACTGCCCGGGATACGAGGAAGTTATTGTGAATTGATCATCGTGACCCTGCTACTGGTGAATACACGTATACTGCACCACCTGACAAGATGATACTGGCAGAAGCTGCTGCACCCGTTCCTATGCTGACACATTCCAGATACCCACACAGACCCACCACCCTGTGTCCAGTTCTCAATATGGATGGCACACCTTACATGCCAGCAAATCAGACCCCGCTCTCCCGCAGTATCTGGAATAAACATGAACAGGGATGGGGATGAAATAAGAGATGGAGAGGAGGAGGCTGCCGAAGAAGAATACCAGATGGCATGGGGACAGGAGAATTTCCCAGTTGGGCCTGGAGCTAGGCCAAAAATTCCCCAGTATCTCTCCCCAGCCTTAATGGATCCACTCTCATCACTTAGAAATCATGGAGGCATGCTTTTAATGAAGACAGAACTGTCACAATTGGGAGAAGCAGGTGGAGATGAGCAGACACATCACCGGCTACAGTCTACTTCCCCGGAACAGCACCTTATCAATGGAAACCACATCGCTTGTGCATATTGGCGTGAGACAGGGAGATATTTACGATGTGAAATCGCCGGTGGAGCGTCGCCTGATTGCCCTGCTCTGCTGAGAAATCAGGCGATTTCCACCAGGCAATTTCAGTGCATCATGGCGTGTGACTGGGCGATAGCGATGTAGAAAGCGAGCTCAGGCCATCTGGAAGCAATTCCAGAGGCGTGTCTGTTTGGCGCGCCCCGTCTGCCGCGATTGGTGGTCGCTCCTGCGTTCCCATTGGCTGGTCATGGCTAAGGCGCCATATTTGAATCGCGATATAGTAGAAAGGACACATGCGTCATGTAGTGAGCAGACTTCCTGACAAGGCTGACCAATGGCGACGCAGCTGTGTTGCGCAGATTTGGCGGCAATGTGGGTATGCGAAATTGCTTCCGGTCTGCGGCAGGGGATTTCTGGAATGCTGGATCGCCGAACATCGCACGCGAGATGTCTATGTGTGACAGGACGACGGTGATGTGTAAAAAAGTGTCTGGAACGTGCATGCTCATGTCAAATTGCCAGCCATATGGCGGTGATATTGCTACGTGTGATGGTACCTTTACAGGTAGCGTGTCATGGAAATTACGTGGAAAAATGTTAAAATATATCTAAGCGGGAAAAGAAAAAAAATAAAGTGTCCAGATGTGTTGATCATTTTCAGCTCATCACCTTGGCATCTGTATGTATGTCAATATACAGGTTTAAATTTCTTCCAAAAAAGACCATCGCTATTTTTCCAGGTGATAATCATCACAAGACAAAAAAATGCTTTTCATCACCCACTATAGAGTGGTTCATGTATGCAGACATCCAAGATGACCACGATCAGTGAACAGCACGCCTGACGAGCTCCTGTTGCGCCAACAAAAATCCACCCTGATACCGGTCTGCTGCAGAGACGGAGGGGGACACTGCCTGAGAGCACCGATGGACCGGCTGCCACCCGCCGATAGTGTTACACCGGACCGGAGCCAGGCAGGGCGGGAGGCTCTGCTGTGAACCGAGCGGACTCCACTTCCAGCCAGACCCCCGGCACCAGCGGTCATCACCTGAGGCTCACACACCCTCAGAGGCCCCAGGAGTCGCAGGCACTCAAATCCCAGACGCCGACCCGGACCCCTGCTTCGCTGGCAGCTCAGAACTTGCATCCATCTCCCGGACTTCTGCGGCAAATCGGCCCCGGAGAGCAGGTGAGGGAGAGCAGCAGCTGTGATGCCTGCTTGGCGGGGCGCCACAACACCACCCCTGATGTTGACCCGACTGTGGTCTGGGAGGCCCACAAGGCTACAATTAGAGGAACAATCATTTCAATAGCCTCATACATTAGCAAATCTATGAGAACTGAACTGGATACTCTCTACAAAGAAAGAGCCAAATTAGAACTCCAACACCAAGAAACTCTTTCCTCTCATTTATTACCTCAACTGACCAGCCTCAGACAGAAGTTAAAAGAGCTACTTAATAGACAAGCTGCCAAATATTTCTCACATTGGAGAAACCGCCTTCTGGTTCATGGAGATAAGGCTTCTAAACTAATGATGTCATTGATTAAAAAGCGTCAATCACACACGTTTATACATAAAATCAAATCTAGCAATGGACAAGTGACGCAGAACTACGACTAGATCAATTAAGCTTTTTTGTCTTTTTACAAAGAACTATACCAGCTAAAACTCCATGAGCCGGTAAAATCTCAACGGACAACAAACATTGACTCTTTCCTCGCCTCCCTATCCCTACCAAAATTAACAGAAACACAACAAATACATTTATCTAAGCTGTTCAGCCTCAGCAAAGTCCAGTCTATCCTATCGAAGAGAGCCCCACTGGGAGGTCGCCGGGGCCGGATGGTTACACGATCTCATATTATAAGACCCACTTAGCGACCCTCGGTCCGCATCTACTTAGAATGTGCAATCTAATTTTAAGTGGTAGCCCCCTCTCTCCTCAGTCCCTCAAGGCACATATTTCCCTTCTGCACAAAGAGAGCAAAGATCAGACACTCTGTGGGAGCTATAGACCTATCTCTCTGCTAAACGTTGATTTGAAAATGTATGCAAGTCTACTAGCAAGACGTTTGGCAGAGGTAGTTCCCTAATTTGTCTCTCTGGAGCAGACGGGTTTTGTTCTGGGTAGGGAGGGGAGGGACAACGCAAGCAGAGTTCTTCACCTACTGCAACACGTAAAAATAAACAATACCCCGCTGGTCCTGTTTGGCACCGACGCTGAGAAGACCTTCGACAGGGTGGACTGGATATTTTTACGTCGTACTCTCGCAGCCTTCAATTTCCCACCATTATTTGTAGCTATCTTCAAAATGTATCACCTTCCTTCAGCGAGACTACGTATTAACAACCTCCTTTCGGAACCTTTCCTGATTCAAAATGGTGCGAGACAGGGATGTCCTCTGTCGCCCCTTCTCTTCATACTTACAATGGAACAGCTTCTACGCTGCATTTAACTAACTCCGGAGATTGAGGCGATTCTGATGCAGGGGATCCACCACAAGTCCACTGCGTTTACTTTTCTGGATTGGGAGGAAAAACTTACTAAAAATCCTAATTCTACCCAAATTCCTCTATTTGTTCCAGATGCTAGCAATACATATCCCTATACATATCTTCACCAAGATAAGCTCTTATTTCTTCAATTTCATCTGGAACAATAGACGGCCGCGGATTAATTCCTCCACCCTAACTCTACCTAGCTCTCCACCCTAACTCTACCAAGATACAATGGAGGCATGGGAGCCCCAGATATCTTTAAACAGTATATGGCTGCAATGCTCTCTAGAGTCCTGAACTGGATTCAAGGTCCCCCCAACAAACTATGGCTGTCAATCGAAAATTCACTAACACAGCTTCCCCTAAGATCTAAGGCCTTATTAGTAGACTCACAATAAATCCCAACCCCCATTAAATGACCTGACAAGAGTCCTCAACGTATGAAAGAAATACCATAACAAAATGACTCCTCCCCTTATCCCCTATTCTGACCATACAAGATGTCATTGGCCCATACCACCCTAAAAAACAGAAGGATCCCCATTCTGTCATTGATACTTCGCTATTGTGCTCCAATTCTATAGACATGGTGTTCTTGGAAGGAGCTCTATTAACGTATGATGAAATTAAACAAGCGAAACCCTTAGCAAATATCTCATTTTTATACTATAATAGATTGAAGTCGCATGTTCATAAGCGCATGCGGTCCTCCAATCTACTTAGACCTCTAACCCCCTTTGAACAGCTCTGTTCCACCTACTGGAACCTTATCGATGCGAGCCTGCGAGAATGCTCACATTAAACGTGCACATTTGGGCCTTTGGGAAAGGGATTTAAAGATCCTATTCATGGAGACCCTATGGCCCATCATTCTGTTCGAAAATACAGGAGAATTCATTTAAGGTGATCTCCCATTGGTACCGCACCCCGACTCAGCTTCAGAAACGGAACCCTTCAACAATAGGAACATGCCGGAGGTGCAATTTAGAAACAGGCACATATCTACACCTTTGGTGGACCTGTCCTAAAATATGGGCATACTGGGATATGGTGTCCAAGATCATCTCAGAAGTACTGGATAGGGAATCTAATCTGATGCCACAAAACCAGGGCCGGACTGGGACCAAAAAGCAGCCCTGGAAAACAAGAAAACAAGCCCCACCAGCCCACACACTATATCACCCATCAGCCCTGATCAGTGAAGTTTGCTTTTAAGTTGTCATGGCCTCATCACTTTATCTGAAGAGCCAAATGTGAATGGTGCAGTAGAGGGAAAAATCAACTGCAGCTCCATTCACATAGTTATCTTCAAAGCTACGTTTGCCAGGATTGTGGGGTCAAATCCAGAGCGAAGGAAAGTCATCACCTATACAGAAGAGAAGTGATGACTTCCATATTAGGGATAATAAATTAAGCAACATTTAAATGCTGAAAATCAAAGTCCAATACCACCTCTCTGATAACAGGACAGGAGAAGTGGTACTGTGCAGTGTATATGTACAGAATAATTCAGATACTGAGGATTATACCTAGTATACAGGACAGGAGAAGTGGTACTGTTCAGTGTATATGTACAGAATAATTCAGATACTGAGGATTACACCCAGTATACAGGACAGGAGAAGTGGTACTGTGCAGTGTATATGTACAGAATAATTCAGATACTGAGGATTACACCCAGTATACAGGACAGGAGAAGTGGTACTGTGCAGTGTATATATACAGAATAATACAGATACTGAGGATTACACCCAGTATACAGGACAGGAGAAGTGGTACTGTGCAGTGTATATATACAGAATAATACAGATACTGAGGATTACACCCAGTATACAGGACAGGAGAAGTGGTACTGTGCAGTGTATATATACAGAATAATACAGATACTGAGGATTACACCCAGTATACAGGACAGGAGAGGTGGTACTGTGCAGTGTATATATACAGAATAATACAGATACTGAGGCTTACACCCAGTATACAGGACATGAGAAGTGGTACTGTGCAGTGTATATATACAGAATAATACAGATACTGAGGATTACATCCAGTATACAGGACAAGAGAAGTGGTAATGTGCAGTGTATATATACAGAATAATACATATACTGACGATTACACCAAGTATACAGGACAGTAGAAGAGGTACTGTGCAGTATATATATACAGAATAATACAGATACTGAGGATTACACCCAGTATACAGGACAGGAAAAAGTGGCACTGTGCAGTGTATATATAAAGATACTGAGGATTACACCCAGTATACAGGACAGGAGAAGTGGTACTGTGCACTGTATATATACAGAATAATACAGATACTGAGGATTACACCCAGTATACAGGACAGGAGAAGTGGTACTGTGCAGTGTGTATATACAGAATAATACAGATACTGAGGATTACACCCAGTATACAGGAGAAATTGTACTGTGCAGTGTGTATATATACAGAATAATACAGATACTGAGGATTACATCCAGTATACAGGACAGGATAAATGGTAATCCTCAGTATCTGTATTATTCTGTATATATACACTGCACAGTACCACTTCTCCTGTCCTGTATACTGGGTGTAATCCTCAGTATCTGTATTATTCTGTATATATACACTGCACAGTACCACTTCTCCTGTCCTGTATACTGGGTGTAATCCTCAAGATCTGTATTATTCTGTATATATACTCTGCACAGTACCACTTCTTCTGTCCTGTATACTGGGTGTAATCCTCAGTATCTGTATTATTCTGTGTATATACACTGCACAGTACCACTTCTGTCCTGCATACTGGGTGTAATCCTCCCTGTTTACTGGGTGTAATATACACTCTGCAATGTATATATACAGAATAATACAGATACTGACGATTACACCCAGTATACAGGACAGGAGAGGTGGTACTGTGCAGTGTATATACAGAATAATACAGATACTGAGGATTACATCCAGTATACAGGACAGGAGAAGTGGTACTGTGCAGTGTATATATACAGATACTGAGGATTACACCCAGTATACAGGACAGGAGAAGTGGTACTGTGCACTGTATATATACAGAATAATACAGATACTGAGGATTACACCCAGTATACAGGACAGGAGAAGTGGTACTGTGCAGTGTGTATACACAGAATAATACAGATACTGAGGATTACACCCAGTATACAGGAGAAATTGTACTGTGCAGTGTGTATATATACAGAATAATACAGATACTGAGGATTACATCCAGTATACAGGACAGGATAAATGGTAATCCTCAGTATCTGTATTATTCTGTATATATACACTGCACAGTACCACTTCTCCTGTCCTGTATACTGGGTGTAATCCTCAGTATCTGTATTATTCTGTATATATACACTGCACAGTACCACTTCTCCTGTCCTGTATACTGGGTGTAATCCTCAAGATCTGTATTATTCTGTATATATACTCTGCACAGTACCACTTCTTCTGTCCTGTATACTGGGTGTAATCCTCAGTATCTGTATTATTCTGTGTATATACACTGCACAGTACCACTTCTGTCCTGCATACTGGGTGTAATCCTCCCTGTTTACTGGGTGTAATATACACTCTGCAATGTATATATACAGAATAATACAGATACTGAGGATTACACCCAGTATACAGGACAGGAGAGGTGGTACTGTGCAGTGTATATACAGAATAATACAGATACTGAGGATTACATCCAGTATACAGGACAGGAGAAGTGGTACTGTGCAGTGTATATATACAGAATAATACAGATACTGAGGATTACACCCAGTATACAGGACAGGAGAGGTGGTACTGTGCAGTGTATATACAGAATAATACAGATACTGAGGATTACACCCAGTATACAGGACAAGAGAAGTGGCACTGTGCGCTGTATATATATACAGAATAATACAGATACTGAGGATTACACCCAGTATACAGGACAGGAGAAGTGGTACTGTGCAGTGTATATATACAGAATAATACAGATACTGAGGATTACATCCAGTATACAGGGCAGGAGAAGTGGTACTGTGCAGTGTATATGCACAGAATAATGCAGATACTGAGGATCACACACATACGCATATGCTGCCTGCCCTCACTCACACACACACAGCCTGCCCTCACACACACAGCTTGCCCTCACACACACAGCCTGCCCTCACACACACATACACACATAGCAGCTTGCCCCGTCCCCCACACACATGTAGCAGTGTTATTCTGTGTATATACACTGCACAGTACCACTTCTGTCCTGCATACTGGGTGTAATCCTCCCTGTTTACTGGGTGTAATATACACTCTGCAATGTATATATACAGAATAATACAGATACTGAGGATTACACCCAGTATACAGGACAGGAGAGGTGGTACTGTGCAGTGTATATACAGAATAATACAGATACTGAGGATTACATCCAGTATACAGGACAGGAGAAGTGGTACTGTGCAGTGTATATATACAGAATAATACAGATACTGAGGATTACACCCAGTATACAGGACAGGAGAGGTGGTACTGTGCAGTGTATATACAGAATAATGCAGATACTGAGGATTACACCCAGTATACAGGACAAGAGAAGTGGCACTGTGCGCTGTATATATATACAGAATAATACAGATACTGAGGATTACACCCAGTATACAGGACAGGAGAAGTGGTACTGTGCGGTGTCTATATACAGAATAATACAGATACTGAGGATTACATCCAGTATACAGGGCAGGAGAAGTGGTACTGTGCAGTGTATATGCACAGAATAATGCAGATACTGAGGATCACACACATACGCATATGCTGCCTGCCCTCACTCACACACACACAGCCTGCCCTCACACACACAGCTTGCCCTCACACACACAGCCTGCCCTCACACACACATACACACATAGCAGCTTGCCCCGTCCCCCACACACATGTAGCAGTGTGATCCAGCCCCCACACACATGCAGCAGCCTGCCCTCGTGCCCCCTCCCCACACACACACACACACACACACACACATGTGGCAGCCTGCCCCGGCCCCCATACACACGTAGCAGCCCGACCTGGCTCCTACACACACATAGTTGCCTGCCCAGGCCCCACACGCATGTAGCAGCCTGCCCAGGCCCCACCACACGTAGCAGCCTACTGCGGCCCTCACACACATGCAACAGCCTGCTCTGACCCCCACACACATAGCAGCCAGACCTCACACACACATGCAGCAGCCTGCCCTGGCCACCACACACGTAGCAGCCGCCTGTCCACACTCACATGCAACAGCCTGCCCCGCACCCACACATGTAACAGCCTGTCCTCAAACACACACATGCAGCGGTCTACCCTGGCCCCCATACATGCAGCAGACTGTCCATATACACACAGCAGCTTGCCCCGGCCCACATACACACATATCAGCCTGTCCTCTCATACACGCAAACACACAACAGCCTGCCCCGGCCCCCACATACATGCTGCAGCCTGTCCTCACACACAAACACACAGTAGCCTGTCCACACACACACACACACACACAACAGCCTGCCCAAGCCCCCACGCACACACAGCAGCCTGTGCTAGCACACACACACACAAAAGCCTGCCCCCCCACACACACACACGGAACAGCCTGCCCCGGCCCCCACACATGTGTAGCAGACTGCACCAGACCCCATGCACACACAGCAGCCTGTCCTCTCTCTCGCGCACACACACGCAATAGCCTGCCCAGGCCCCCACACACATGCAACAGCTTGTCCCGGTCCCCACACACATAGCAGCCAGTCCTCACACACACACACACATGCAGCAGCCTGCCCTGGCCCCCACACACGTAGCAGCAGTCTGTCTACACACAGCAACCTGCGCCGCCCCCACGCACATGCAGCAGACTGGCCTGCACCCACACATGTAACAGTCTGTCCTCAAACACACACATGCAGCAGCCTACCCTGACCCTCACATATGCAGCAGACTGTCTACATACACCCAGCAGCCTATCCTGGCCCCATTCAGACATAGCAGTCTGTACAGGCCCCAACGCACACACACACAGCAGCCTGCCCCCATGCACATGTAGCAGCCTGTCCTCACACACAGAGACACACTCACACATCCACACAATAGCCTGTCCTCACACAGACACACACATACACACAGAAGCCTGCCCTCACAGTCACACACACACACAGTAGCCTGTCCTCACACAGACACACACAGAAGCCTGCCCTCACACACACACACACACACACAGCAGCCTGCCCTCACACACACATACACACAGCAGCCTGCCCTTACACACACACATACACACACAGAAGCCTGCCCTCACACACAATCACACACATACACACACACACAGAACCTGCCCTCACACACAATCACACACATACACACACAGAGGCCTGCCCTCACACACAATCACACACATACACACACAGAAGCCTGCCCTCACACACAATCACACACATACACACACAGAGGCCTGCCATCACACACAATCACACACATACACACACAGAGGCCTGCCCTCACACACAATCACACACATACACACACAGAGGCCTGCCCTCACACACAATCACACACATACACACACAAAACCTGCTCTCACACACAATCACACAAATACACAGCAGCCTGCCCTGCACCCCCCACCACACACACAGACAAGTCAGGCCGACGATAGTGAAAGTAACTTGCCTCAGCTTTAGCTTGCCGCACTGGCAGCCCGGCCCCCGGGTCTGTAGCTGAGACAGGTCACAGGAGGAGTAAAGAGGAAACTCAGTCCCAGACTGAGACAGTCACCAGCTGCTGACCGCTGCCTTCAGGCCAGCTCCACTGCCTGCACACAGTGCACAGGGACCTGGTAAAGGCTGGGGTGGCCACGTTTCCGTTTCCTGGGCGGGAAAGCAGAGTGTGGCTCTTTCGGCCCACAAAGAACGTACAGGCGCGCTCTCCTTTTCAATAACTATGAGCTGCTGTCTGTGCCGCCTGCACGCAGATTGGGTTGTGTCACTCTGTGGCTGTGCGTCTAGTGAGTCACTCTCACTCTGATGACGTGTACTGGACAACTTGGCGGCTAGTGCAGCTCCACAGTCCCTGCTATGCCGGCGGGAAGTGGGAGCCACAAAATCATTTGAAAGCTGGTCTGCAGCTGGAGGAGCGGGTGCTGTGGCCCCGCCCACTCCACAACCACCGGCCCATCGGGAAAAGTCCCGCATCTCCCGCCTATCAGTCCGGGCCTGCACAAAACTCTCTTCTTTATCTCCATTTCATTTCATTTCATTTAAAAAATTATTTTTATTGTTTTACGAGATATTGAGATTGTAATCAGAAAATTACAGAATCATAAGTATTCAGCTTGTGACAATCAAATGAAAACAGTTAATTCCAAACAAATGCTTAAAACGGTTATTGTCAAACTATCTAGAGAGAATTAATCAAAGAGGGAGAGATAATAGATGAGAAAAGGAAGAGGGGTTAGGTAAGGGAACGTGAGTGAGCACGATAGGTGAGAGGGGAAGAGAGAGAGTGGGGAGTTCGAGTCACGAAAAAGATTCTAATCTTCAATCATTTCTTCTCCAAATGGAATTCCCGACACCTTTAGATCCCCGCGATGCACTTTATGGGGGTTATACTAATGTCATTAAACTTTATCACCAACTGAAACCGGGGGAGACACTACATTACTATGATTTCACCAGTCTGTACCCCTTTGTAGACAAAACTAAAACATATCCTGTTGGTCATTCACACATTATCTATGAAGCTTTTAGTTTAATTAAAAATTACTTTGGTATTGCCAAAGTCAAGGTCTACCCTCCAAGGGATTTATTTTTTCTGGTTCTGCCGGTAAAATTCAACAAAAAATTAATGTTTCTCCTTTGCTATACATGTGCTGTAAATTCCCAGACAGGGGACTGCACACATAGTGTCGAAGAACGTTCTCTGTCAGGCACATGATGCACTATTGAGCTTGAGATGGCCATAGAAAAAGGGTATAGGATAGCACACATCTATGAAATTTGGGATTTTCCTAAAACCAGTGATCGTCTGTTTTCTCGGTACATTAAATTACATCTTAGGGATAAACAGGAGGCTTCAGGTTATCCCAGCTGGTGCACTAATGACAGTAAGAAGCAATAGTACATTGACTCCTTTCTTGAAAAAGAAGGTGTGCAATTACGACCTGAAAATATAGGAGAGAACCCTGCTAAGAGAGAGATCTCCAAGCTTTTCTTAAATTCTTTATGGGAAAAATTTGCACAGAAATCTAATTTATCGTGTACCAGTATAATTAGCAATCCTGACGAGCTGTTTCAACATGTTTTTTTTTACCATATTATGACATATCAATGTTGCATTTTATTGATGATGAAACGGCCACAATCGATTGGAAATATACAGAAGGTCACCACACTGCCAACAAAAACATAAACATTTTTATAGCCTGTTTTACAACAGCATATGCCAGACTAGAACTTTACTCTCTGTTGGACAGGCTACAGGAAAGGTGTCTTTATCACGACCCAGATTCTGTTATTTTTGTGCAGAGAGAAGGTGAGTGGAGTCCTCTTTAAGGTGACTACCTGGGGAAATTGACCAGTGAGATATGTGATGACACTAACATCACTGAATTTGTATCTGAAGGGCCAAAAACATACTGCTACAAACTCAACAATGGTAAACTGTCTTAAAAGTGAAGGGCATAACATTAAATGTTGGTAACGCGCAATTTATTAATTTCAACAGTCTAAAAGATCTAGTTCTGGAATATCCATATAATTCTGATTTTGAAACACAGAGACCTGTTATCGTTGGACAACCAGGCATTGTGAAAAATAAAAAGTACTGGGACATTGAAACAAGACCATTCCGCAAAATACAAAGATGTGTTTACACAAAACGTCACCTATTAGACGATTTCACTACCATACCATTTGGTTATTAGTTGAAACTCGTGATGTATATGACCCGCCCCAGGGCTGTGGGGTACCCAGTTGGGGGTGTTGATTTACTGGAGATGTCACGGGGCCTGTTGACCTGTCCCGTGGCCCTGGTGGTCACTAAAATGGAATAGTCAATAAAAAATAATAAAAATAGTGACTAATGACACCACCTATGGCTCCGGTAAGGTTACAACCCAATGCAGGACAGACCTCCAGGGTGATGGTGAAGCAGCAAGCTGGTTTCGCTCCCTGTAGGTGGAGCGGGATCCCCGGGGCAGTGGTGGATGATGGGAGTTGTGGAACAATCTATGGAGGAAGTAGGATCAGGGGTTGCAATAACAGTCCACACACAGGGTTGTTGTTTTCGTACCTTTACTGATGTAGCTATTCAAGGTTAAGTCCAGGGTACCGTCCGGGTGGTCTCGAAGCAGTTCGGGATCTCCACATCCGATGAGTTATGAGGCCTCCCTTTGACTCTGTCTGTGTGCTTTTAGTCCTGGACTGTCTGAAGCTAGGTCCTGATACTCTCCTGTGTCCTCATTTGTATGGTAGGCTGTGAGAGTCCTGCTGCAGGCACCGCTAGTCCCTCTGCGGTCCGTAGCTCTACTGGGTGCTGTGCCTCAAGTGCTGCACCAGGAGACTTGAGGCTTGAGGTCTCCCTGGCATTAGGTCTTTACTGCTGGGCTGACTGGACCCATGCAGCTTTGCACTCCGGTGTCCGGACTGTCAACATTGCTCTTCTGGGGCGAATTGGCAGGGCTCTGCTCCCCCTTGCTAACTCGCCTTGCCTCCGACCCTCACTCTTGGGTCCCTTACACTGACTAGGCTTCCCCTCTGGTACGGGCCTAGCGTTCACCAGGTGTCTTACTCAGTACTGCTCCAGACTCAACTGCCTAACTCCGCCCCCAGACCTGAATTTATAGGGGACCTTGCCTGAAGTCGGCAAGTAGAGCTCCCCATTCAGGTCTAAGGTGGAAGTTGTTGTGTGCGATCTTACCTGATGTGGAAATCCTTCCCTGCTCCAGCTGTTCCTGTGGCAACCGAACCATGGAGTGGGGTGCCACAGATACCCGTCTGCAACTTCCATTCTCATTCTAGCAGCACTGACAAATTCTGGAAAAAGTTATTTTGTAAAACAACTGTTACATAATATTGAAACTCATTCTACTCATAAACCTGATAATGTTGTTTGGTTTTATTCATGCTGGCAAAAACTATATGATGAAATCTCTCTTTCTTTTCCCAAAATCAGATTTCTGGAGGGTCTGCCGCATTCATTCGTAGATGATGGATTATTCCCTCCCGAAAAGGTAAATTTGACTATTGTTGATGACCTCATGGAGACTGCTAGTGATAACAGTGAAATAGAAAAAGCATTTACCAAGTATTTACACCACAGAAATCTCAGCATTTTCTACCTTGTACAAAACATATTTTGTCAAGGAAAGAAAAGCCATACGATAAATTTAAACACAAAGTACATGGTGCTTTTTATTAATCCTTGTGATAAATTACAAATTGTAACAGCGCACCAGATATACCCAGGAAAAACATGTTTTTTTTTAAAGCTTTTGAGGATGCCATGCAGGAACCTTATGGTTATTTACTGGTAGACTTAAGATCCAATACACCTGAGGACCTGTGCTTGAGATCAGGGCTGTTTCCCCCATCTTTAGCAATTGTGTAGGTTCAAAAGAAAATACTTCTAAAAAGTGAATTTCCCACAAAATCATGCATTCTACACTGTGTATGTAGTGTTGTAAAGCTAGGAGCTCTTAAAAGCACTGGTGAAGGTCCCCCTTCTGTCAGAAAATCAATTTTGTGCAATGCAAGTCATGATTTAATTACAGCAATAAGGGAGATTGCATTAAACATCTTAAAAAGCCGTATCCCTCTGAAAGAGCGGCAAAACAATATGCTAAAAAAGTGGCGTAAAGCTATAAGAGCCATAAGTAATTAATCCCACAGCATAAAGAAAAAGAAGTGGCTACTAAACCAGTCTGGTGGATTTATAGGGCCTCTTTTACGATTAGCAATCCCAATAATAACAAGTCTTCCTGGCGACTAATAATGGAATATACTGAGAAAATGTATCCTGTACCCAAGGAGGATCTAATCAAATTATGGCCCCCTATTACAGGCAGCATACGCCAAAGCGTTATCCAACATCATGATGGTGAAATTAGTGAAATTCTACAGCGTTGTGACATACCGGACAACGTGAAAATTGAAAAACATAGTGATGTACTACAAAGATGATTGGTTCATGCTAAATATGATGCAAAGGAACTATCAACTTTAAAGATCATTAACAGTCTTGAATCTGTTCATCAGCAATTGTCAAATCCATTGATAAAAACCCTACTGTTAATGAAATTGTAAGTCATGTAAATCCGAGATGTAAAAAGAATGCAGAATTTTTACTAAACAGACTGCTGCAAAACAAAAATATTACATCGTGGAATGATAAAAGTGAATTTATATTCAAAGGATCTATAATTCCTGGCTCTAACATGCTGGATTTGGTACGTAACACCACTCAGAGTCAGCCCTGACCAACAGGAATTTAGCCCTGGGATGGGATACATTTATGAATGCTATGGCTGAGTTAAATATGCCATCCACTGTTGTGGATAACCACGCTACTAGAGAACATTTAGACAGATTAAAAATGGTCATCGATGAAAGTGATGTTCCATCTTTGCATCAAGTTCTAACCATACCCCGCCTTGTGATCCGTCCTTTATACTCCTCGCCATTAGGTATCACACAAGGACCATTGATGCCTAAAAAAAGTAGTCTTTCGTTACTACAATCCATGTGGCTCACTATATCTATTCTGCTCGGTTGTGACATTTTATATAGTTATTTAAGAGATATATTGTATATATGCAAAGTATTATATACAAAATTGATCTACATGATTGTTACTTTATATTGTTCTATAAATTGAATGTACTTCCCGTGAAAGATTTTTGCGACTCATGCTAAAATGCCAGTGTAAATGTCAATTGTAAAATGTAATGTAAATGTAATGGTTTATAAAATGTATTTGATTGTTGTTCAATAAACATTATAAACTTTTTATAAAAATGGTGTCTCTCATTTGTATTTACAATTTCCTTTATTAACATTGCACACATGGCCTATGAAACAATACTAATTAAAGTATAAATAGTCTATAGTGATGAGCAAGCAGTAAAATGCTCAGGTTCTCAATGCTCAGGTTGAGCATATTGAGATGCTCAGGTGCTCGACCCGAGCACTGAGCCCAATGTTAACCTCTGGGAAACCCGAGCATTTTTCCAGCTGCACTCCTGACAGCCTGGATAAACCCTAAAAATGGCACAAAAGTAGAAGAACAGTGCACAAATGACATGGGAACAGCATGGGGAAGACCCCTTTAAGCATTTCTGACTCCCAGGTCACTGCGATGAACAATATGGTCTGAGTGTTACACCACTTTTACGGACTCGCAATAAAATGTCTTAAAACAAAACCAAAATGGATTTTCCTGGGGAAAATTTTAAGGGGCAGAGCTCATACTCACTTGTGACACAGTGTAGGTGTTTTTTTTTTATTATTACAATAAAGATTAAAAAAAAAATTGGGAGGTACTCCGACGCCCCATGGAAGAGACGTGGAGCGGGGCCTCTTTAAATAATGTCCCTATTATTAGGAAGTGGGTCTCCCATAGTGCTGCCCTATGCAGGGCTGCCAAAAATTGGGAGGCACTCCGATGCCCCTTTTAAGAGACGTGGAGGAGGGCCTCATTAAATATTGTATGTTCCCATTATTAGGAAGTGGGTCTTCCATAGTGTTGCCCTATGCAGGCTACCAAAAATTGGGAGGCACTCCGATGTCCGATGGAGGAGTCATGGAGGAGGGCCTCTTTAAATAATGTTCCCATTATTAGGAAAGTGGGTCTCCAATAGTGTTGCCTTATGCAGGGCTGCCAAAAATTGAGAGGCACTCCGATGCCCCTTTTAAGAGACGTGGAAGAGGGCCTCATAAAAACAACATTTCCATTACAAAGGAGTGGATCTCCTGTACTTGTAATGCCCATGCACTAAATATGGACGGAAACATTTATCCCTGGGGGGTATACATGAATATACTGTATAATATTTTTTTTTTGTTACGAGCATCATAAACACCCTTTAAAAATATTATGTGGGTGTTGCATGATGGACCACGGTCACCCTGGTGATATGGTGGTGGAGGATAAGGAGAAAGAGGAGGACTACAGCAAATAGCCAAAATCAGGAAGCGCATACCGCTGCTATCATTTGGGGGTGTTGAAAAATCTTGCCAATCCAGGCCTTGTTCATCTTGGTAAGAGTCAGTCTGTCAGCTTTTTCAGTTGACAGGCGGGTGCACTTATCAGTAATAATTCCCCCTATGGCACTAAAAACCCGCTCTGACAAAACGCTAGCGGCAGGGCAGGCAAGGACTTCCAAGGCGTAGAGAGCCAGTTCATGCCACATGTCCAGCTTGGAGACCCAATAATTATAGGGCACAGAGGAATCATGGAGGACTTTGGTATGGTTGGCAAGGTACTCCTTCAGTATCTTCCCAAACTTTGCAGTCCTTATGAGAGTACCCCGTGCCTCAAGGCATGTGCCATGAGAGGGGCTGAGAAAACTCTCCCAGATCTTTGAGAGTGTTCCCCTGCCTATGCTGGATTGGAGTTGTTTCTCTCTCGCCTGTACTCCTTGGTTGTCCACCAAATTGTGACCTTTGCCACCAGCGTTTTCAGAAGGGAATTTTTTTTACTAATTCGGCAACAAGGGCCTTCTGGTACAGCACCATTTTTGAAGACTTCTCTGCCTCGGCAATAAGAGATAGAAAGTTTTCCTTGTAGCGTGGGTCTACAAGGGTCACCAACCAATAATGAGTGTCACCCATGATTTTAATATCGCGAGGGTCACAGGAAAGACAGCGTAACATAAAGTCAGCAAGCGTGCCAGACAGGTAATAGGCAAGACTTCCATGTCCTCCCCAAGAGGATGACAGAGCTGAGGCTCAGCTAATGTGGGAGTGCTGGGAATGGGTCCCACCCAACATCCTAGGGTCCACTTGCAGCTGGGGCAGTTACACCTCTTTTATGGGTACAATACACCTCTGTGACACCTGACCATGCGGGGCATCACAAATGCTAATGATGGCAACATCGCCGCTTACCATCTTGGTGGAGTACTCAAAGTTTTGGAGGACGGTACATATGTCGGACATCCATGTCCACTCCTGAGGTCGTATGTGTGGAGTCTGAACCGAATACTGACGGCCTTGTTGATGCTGGTAGTCATCAACTGCCCTCTTCTGCTCACAAATCCTGATCAACATCTGCAGTGTTGAATTCCAACGAGTGGGGACATCACACACCAGTCTGTGAGCCGGATACGCATATTAGCTTCAGCACAGCCTGTTGCAGCTTGGCCGAGGCAGTGCTGCAGTGCTTCCAGCTTGTGACTGTTGTGGACAGTGAAGAGGAGGAGTAGGAGGCTGAGGAGGATGATGTGCAGGAGTTGTAGACTCTGGGGGCAACCCTGACTGAGTTAGGGCCCTCAATCCTTGGAGTTGGGAGGGCATTTTCCGTCCCAAGGTCCGACTGGGTCCCGGCTTCCACTATATTAATCCAGTGTGCCATCAGCAAGATGTACCATAGCTGCCCACAAGCACTTGTCCACTTGTCCGTGGTTAGGTGGACTTTCATGGAAACTGTGGTGTTAAGGGCACGGTTAATGTTTTGGGACACGTGCTTGTGTAATACGAGGACAGCACACTGGGAGAAATAGTGGCGGCTGGGGACCGAGTAACGAGGGGCGACCACCGCCATCAGGTTGCGGAAAACTTCCGTCTCCACTAGCCTAAAAGGCAACATTTCTAGCTCAAGCAGTCGCGAAATGTGCGAATTGAGTAGTGTGGCCTGTGAGTGATTGGCTGCAAATTTGCACTTGCATTCCAAGGACTGGAGTACGGATAACTGAACGCTGCGCTAGGACAAGGATGTGGATGTGGTTCCTGATGGTGGTATGCCTAATTGTGCAGCAGGTGCAGAACAGGAGGCATTTTTGCATGCACTATTGACAGGGGATTGGCTTGCACGCACAACAGTGGAAGAAGCAGTGGTGTCACCCTTAGACACAGCTCCTGGACCCTGAGGTTAAGCCCATAACATCGGGTGCTTTGATGCCATGTGCCTGATCATGCTGGTGGTGGTCAGGCTAGTAGTTTTGCTACCCCTGCTGATGCTGGTGTAGCACCCCATGGTTCAGTTGCCACAGGAACACCTGGAGTAGGGAAGGATTTCCACATCAGGTAAGCTCACACACAACACCTTCCACCCCAGACCAGAAGGGGGAGCTCTACTTGTCGACTTGATGCAAGGTCCCCTATAAATTCAGGCCTGGTGGCCGAGTTAGGCAGTTCAGTACAGAGCAGTACTGAGGAAAACATCCTGGAGACCGATGCTGCACTAGGCCCGTGCCAGTGAGTGAGCGTGACCAGCGTAAGGGACCCAAGAGTGAGGGTCATAGGCGAGTTACCAGGGGGAGAGGAGCTGTACCGGTTTGCCCCAGAGGAGCTATGTCGACAGCCTGGACACCGGAGTCCGAGACTGCATGGGTCCAGTCTGCCCAGCAGTAAAGACCGGAGGCCAGGGAGAATTCAAGCCACCCAGCAGAGCCAGGGAACGCAGCGGATCTAGCGGTGCCCGCAGCAGGGCTCTCACGGCCTGCCATACAAGTGAGGACACCGGAGAGGGTCAGAGTCTAGCTTCAGACAGCCCAGGACTAAAGCACACACACAGCGTAAAAGGGAGACCTCATAACTCATTGGAGGTGGAGATCCCCAACTGCTCCCAGTCCACTTGGACTGTACCCTGGGCTTTACCTTGCTCATCACATCAGTAAAGGTACAAAAACAACAATCCTGTGTGTGTGACTGTTATTGCAGCCCCTGATCCTGCTCCCACCACAGACTGTCCGCCATCCCACTACTTCCACAACTTCCCCAGGGATCCCGCTCCACCTACGCGGAGTGTAACAATCCTGCTGTTCCACCATCACCCCAGAGGTCCGTCCCACAGTGTCGGTAACATTGCCGGCACCGTAGGTGGCGTCACAAAACACTTTCATTTTATCTTCCATTGACCCAAAACCCCTTTTTAGCGACTACCAGGGCCACGGGACTGGGCAACAGGCCCCGTGACATTCCCTGTGGACTACAATGCCCAGGATCGGGTACCCCACGACCCTGGGGCGGATCACTGGCATGGCAGGTGGTACAAATGGCCTTTTTGGGATTATCAACAGAATCCTTATAAAACAGCCAGACTCTGGAAGACCTAAGAGTTTTACTGGCAACTTCCGTTGTGTTGGTGTTACGGGTAACAGTTGCCCACCTTCTGTCTGCGGCCACCACACTGCTTCTTCCTGCCTGTTTTGGTGCTACGCCTCCCTCCCCCTGAGCGCAACTGTCCTTGCTCTGCATGTCGTCCTGCCAGTTTGGGTCCGTTACTGGATCATCGACCGCGTCATCTTCCACATCCGCACCCTGGTCCTCCTCCTGACTTTCTGGTAATTGTATCTCATCATTGTTCACCTTTTGTGACCCTATCCCACCGTCACCTTCGTGTGACCTTGGCTGCTCAAATATTTGAGCATCGCTACATACGATCTCACTTCAAGTGGTGCGGGCAAGAGGCCCGAATCTATCAATGGCAAACTGAACAGCTCTTTAGAGTGTCCAAGTGTGGGATTCCACTCGGCATGGTGGGCGTAAGGAGGATCAGGGTGAGGAATATGTGGTCCAGACTCACGCCGACTGAGACTTGACTGTGTGGAAGACAGGGTGGTTGTGGTGGTGGCAAACTGACTGGAAGCATTATCCGCTATCCAACTAACAACCTGTTGACACTGCTCTGCGTTTAATAGTGGTGTGCTGGGGTCCCCTAGGAATTGGGACAGGAAGGTCGGGCGAAAAGATGTGGGTGTTTGTTGTGGCACAATTTTAGCTTGCCACGGCCTCGGCCTCTGCATACACCATCACCATCACATCCAGTTCCTCGTCCCTTGCCATCGGCCTTGCGCATTTTAAACAGTGTGATATTTGCTTTTTAAAAGTGTGCTATATACCCTGCCTGTATACAGCTAAATAAAGCCATAGAAGGAATGGTTTTTGGATGGATACTATAGATGAGATGAAATTAAAAGCTTGGACACCAGCCCCAGATGTGCTGAGTGGTATACAGCTTCTGATACACTGTACTGCACTATATACCCCTTCTGCCAATAGAGAGCTAAATTAAGCCATAGAAGGAGAGTTTTTGGATGGATACTATATATGAGATGGTATTAAAAGCTTGGACACCAGCCCCGGATGTGCTGAGTGTATACAGCTTCTGATACACCGTACTGCACTATATACCCCTCCTGCTTATAGAGAGCTAAATTAAGCCATAGAAGGAGAGTTTTTTGAAGGATACTATAGATGAGATGATATTAAAAGCTTGGACACCAGCCCCAGATGTGCTGAGTGGTATACAGCTTCTGATATACCGTACTGCACAATATATCCCCTCCTGCTTATAGAGAGCTAAATTAAGCCATAGATTGAATGGTTTTTAGATGGATACTATAGATGAGATGATATTAAAAGCTTGGACACCAGCCCCAGATGTGATGAGTGGTATACAGCTTCTGATACACCGTACTGCACTATGTACCCCTCCTGACTATAGAGAGCTAAATTAATCCTTAGAAGGAATGTTTTTCGATCGATAGATGATATTTCAAGCCTGTACACCAGCCCCAGAAGTGCTGCTGACTGGTATACTGGTACACCCGTTTTCTATATACCCTGCCTCCCTGCCTGACTATATACAGGTAGATTAGTCTTCAAAAGGACTGTTGCTTATATGGACTTTGCAGCCCAGCACCTACACTACCTAAAAGGCCCAAAATCTGTCCCTTACTCAACAGCACCTCTCCCTACACTCACTGACAATATGCAGCACAGTGACGAGGACAGCGCCGTCAGGTCTTATAAAGACCTGATGACGCGGTGTGGCCAGCCAATCACTGTAATACCACAACCAACATGGCTGTGGCATTACAGTGTTTAGTAGCCAATTCCTGCATGTGGACTGGCTCTGTAAAGAGCATCTACATGCAGGGAAGGTGGACCCCTGCATGTACCCGAGCATCTCGGCGGTACTCGGTGCTCGCCGAGCATCACGAGTACTGTGATGCTCGGGTGAGTACCGAGTACCACCGAGCATGCTTGCTCATCATTAATAGTCTATAAAACAGAATAATTATTGGTCATATAAATAATATGCCCAATGAATGAAACCTGATTAAATTAAAGAAAATATCAATTCGATATTAATTTGACATTAATTTGATACACTTTTATATCAAATTAATATCAAATTGATATAAAAGTGTATCAAACATGTCCGTTTTAATCAAGTCAATATCAAATTGATATCAAATTGATATCAATTTGGTATAAAAGGGGCATGTTTGATACACTTTGATAGGGGGCGGGGCACCTGTCATATTTCTTTTGACGAGTGATACAGATTCCTTACTACTGGGGTGATACAAAAGTTTGTGCACTATTCCTGGTGAGTACCTAGTAGGACACCCTTTGGCAAGCATCACAGCTTGTAAATACTTTTTGTATCAAAAGAGTCTTTCAAATCTTGTTTAAAGGGAGCCAACCACCTCAGATCACCCTAATACACAGTTAGTACATGTCCCTGCACCCTAAGGATACCATTCCAGCACTGTTTTTGTATAAAATCTTGCATTAGTATAACTGATAAAAAGAGTTTATAAAGTTACTAGCCTGGTGACTTCTGGGCGTATCCCTCCTTCTGTTATACTTCAGGGCTGTGCATTCATTGCATGGCTGTGCTCCCCCTCCCTCTGTGCAGAGGAGATAATGATCACACCCATCAGGGCAGGGCAGCAGGCACGGAGGGAGGGGGAGCACAGACATGCAATGCACAGCCCTGAAGTATAACAGAAGGAGGGATACGCCCAGAAGTCACCAGGCTAGTAAGTTTATAAACTCTTTATATGAGTTATACTAATGCAAGATTTTACACAAAAACAGTGCTGGAAAGGTATCCTTAGGGTGCAGGGACATGTACTAACTGTGTATTAGGGTGATCTGAGGTGGTTGGTTCCCTTTAAGGCAATTTCATCCATTCTTCTTTGTAAAAGTCTTCCAGTTCTATGAGATTCCTGGATCGTCTTGCTTCTGAAGCGATGGCCGAGGGACCAATACGATGCAGAGTACAATTACAGTACATAAGATGAGGTGGAAATAACAAAGGGTGAATTTATTAACAGGCAGGGAATGGTAAGAGCAAAGCAGGTTCAAAGGGGTATGCTGTGACAAAATGCAATTTAACAAGTGCTGCAGTTTTCTAGCTGGACCCCTCAATAGCACGGTGCTCCAATTATTACAAGACTGATATCAAACAGAGAAATTTGAACAGTAAACTCTAATACTACTCTACACTTACGACCTCACTGGCCTCTGCCAGACAGGCCACACGGCTCCTATGTCCTGACTACTGAGGCCTATGCTATACCCTGACGTGTGCACAAACTGGGAAAAACTCACTATGGTGTTGGGGATGATATTCCTGTCCCGGGCCCAATGCGGTGTAGTTCGGTGGTGCACACTTCTCCTTGGAGGGTCGACTGAAAGTCCTCTTCTTCTTGCTTTACGGTCCTCTGGATCCCCTTGGGTCCTGTAAGTACCGTCTCTGGTCCTGTGCAGAACCACCAACCTGTAGGACTCCTCTGTCCAGTACTAGGCAGTCACCTGGGCTCTCTCATGATCTGGCTCACACTCACCTTGCAGCAGCACTCTGCCTGCACAGAAGCTCTAGCCCATCAATCCTTTAAGGCATTGTGACCTTTCAGACACAAAACAAGCTGCAACTCCTAGCACTCAGTTCTCCCTTGTACAGACTTTTCTCTCACACTTGTAGGCTTGGTCAGTCCTTCTGCACAGCTCTGGAAGTGGGAAGTAGGCCAAACCATCACACAGCACACAGGGAGCACTGTCTCTTCAAGTGGCAGCGTGCTTTTAACTGTTCATAGCAGTGACACCCCTACACTTGCACTCTTGCACTAATCTTTTGAGGTCTAGCTGCAGAGTTTCAATGATGTTCAGATGAGGGCCATTGTAAATCATTCAGTATTTGTGTTTTGAGGTAGCATTTTATGGATTTTAGCATGTCTTTAGAATCATTATCCATTTGGAGAAGCCATCCTCTTTTCAAGTTCAGTTTTTTTTTACAGATGGTGTTATGTTTGTATCAAGAGTTTCTTGATATTTCTTTATATCTGTGAAATGTTCCCCGTGCCATTGGCTGCAACACATCCCCCAACCATGATTGATTCACACCCATGCTTAATTTAATGTGAGATGTTATTTTCCTTAAATTTTGTTTTTTCTCCGCACATGCCTTTGAGCATTGTGGCCAAAGGATTATATTTTAATCTCATCGGTCTACATTGCTTGTTTCCACAATGCATCAGTCTTGTTTAGATGTTCTTTTGCATATGTCTGACACAGAATTTTGGAGTGAGGATGTGTGATGATTTTTCCATGAAGGCCATATTTGTGTGGGTGTCTCTGAACAGTAGAACAATGTAACACAATTCCAAAATCTATAAAATCTTCCTGTAGAACATTTGCAGTCCAGCATGGTTCTGAGCTTTAACTGGAATGACTTCACCAGAATGGAAAACATAGGAGATCTATAATCGGCATAGAAGAGAGCTAGAATTGAGTTTAAATAGTGGAAGGGAGTAGTAATAAAGTTCTGAGATTTAAAGCTGCAAGAATTTTCAGCATGATAAGAAAGGAACTTTTAACTCCTTCAGCACTGGAAGAAAATAATTCTGCTCAACTTGTGATAATTGCTGAGCGGGGTCCATAGAGGACCTGTGATCAGCCAAATGCCGTGACCTTTTCATCCTCAATAACCAAGAGGTCACAGCAGGGCATGAAACACTTGTGATAATAGCCTTCTATGTACATTTCTGAGCCCCCACATAGATTCCTATACATATTTCTGAGCCCACACATAACCTCCTATATACTGTACATTTTTGAGCCCTCACATAGCCTCCTATCGAAGTATAAGCCTCACATAGCCCCCTATATACAATATGAGCGCCACATAGCCTCCTATATACAGTATGAGCCCCCATATAGCATCCTACATACATTATGAGCAACCCACATAGCCCCATACATACATTATAAGCCCCAACAGAGCCTCCTATATACATTATGAGCCCCTCATAGCCTCCTTTATACATTTCTGAGCCACCACATAGCCTCTTTTATTCATTTCTAAGCCCAAACATAGCCTCCTATATACATTTTTGAGCCTATGCATAACCTCCTATGTACAGTACATTTCTAAGTCCCCACATAGCCCTGCATATGAAGTTTGAACCCGCACATATCATCCTAAATACATGAAAACATTCTATACACATAAAAAGAACACCACATACTCACCTCGCTCCCATTTCCCTAGCGCTCTGCTCCTGTCTCTGGGGCACTGAAGCTCATTGCAACATCCTAATGTATTTACTGCTATCTGTATCCAGGAGTTAAAGATAGTGGGAACATCAGGAAGCTATCAGTGGTGGCGGGGGAGGGCCACTTTTTTCAGCCCTTTGGCTATCTTGTTCTGCACCTTAACAAGCCTTGTTCTATATGGCAGTAAAGCAACTCATATTTTATACATTCAATGTTTCCTTATACATAGGCACCTAATTGGATGCTTGACATTTTTATTTGTATTTACTGCAGCTGTTTATACTTGTTTCGTTCTATTAGATATTCTTTGTATTGTTTTTTAATCACATATTATTTACTTCACTTGCTAATATACAGTGGTGTAACTTGAAGCTCATGGGCCCCGAAGTTATAGCTCCAATGGGGCCCCCAATTATTGCAAGTCTTCAATAGTAATATCAGAATCCAGGGATGGTGTGTAGACAGTCAGCGCTGCTTTGAAATAATCACTCCAAACGTCCTGGATGAAATACCCCTCTTTTTACTTTATTTTGCCTACGCGTTTCAATGCTACTCCCAGCATCGTTATTTTGCCTACGCATTGAAATGCGTAGGCAAAATAAAGTAAAAAGAGGGGTATTTCATCCAAGACGTTTGGAGTGATTATTTCAAAGCAGCGCGGACTGTCTACACACCATCCCTGGATTCTGATATTCTTACACGTGTTACGTGGAGGTGGAAGTCCTGCAGCAGCTTTCTATACCACATGCGATTTAAACTAGTTGTGGGTGCACACAACTAGAAAAGGTGAGTGCACCATTGTGACCTGTGTGGATAATCTGTGCCATATTGATAGGGCACTATTGCGCCTCGTGTTGTCTCCTTTTTCTTTATTATAGTTCAATAGTAATAGTCTTTTTCTATAGGCCAAAGGGACTTTTGGGGTCCCCTGGGATACAAGGCCCGGGTCTGATTGCAAACCCTGCATCTGTTCAAGATACTTCTCTGCTAATATAGCAACATTAATTTCCACATCACTTTACAGGCATCTGTGGCCCCCTGGGGTCTGGTCGCCACAGAAGGGTACGGCGGTATTTCTGTCTGCGATAACCAGGGATAGTAAGTCCAGTCACCCACCAACACATCCAGGGGCGGACTGGCCCAGGTGTCTGGGGGGCAAGTGCCCCCCAGGCTGGTGGCATTGCCCTCATCTAGGGCCGCCCATACTGAAACGGCCCGGCGGCGCTGCTTTGCGGCCGCAGCTGCTTGCACAGCAGCCGACAGTGGACATGCCCGGCAGGAAGCATGGTGAGTGCGGGCTGCGTGATAGCAGCCAGAGCCCCCCCCTCCTCAACTGCAAGGGCTGGAACCAGGCCTGCACTGGGCCGCCCACTTGTGGGGTGCGGGTGGGCCGCCCGCTCTTCCAGCCCCAGCATTGCTTTGCTTTAAATCTGTCACCGAGCGGCCACGGCATGCAGGGGGCGGGGCCATGGACGCGAAGGGGGCGGGGCCGTTTCCCCAAAGCAGTGCCCTTCTCTCAGCAGTCAGGATGACAGGGGCAGGTCCCAAGCCCTCCCACCATCTTCATCACATTCCTGATCTCTCTCTGAGATCATCATGTGACCCCGGATGCCTCCCCTCCATGTGACATCATCACAGGTCCTACTGGTATATGTGAGTATCATGTCTGTGTGTGTCTTTCTGAGTGTTGTTCTGTCTGTCTGAGTGTCTCTATCTGTGTGTTTGACAGTGTCTGTCTGTGTGTCTCTCTGTCTCTACACAACACTATACAGTATATACAGGTCCACACTACATGCTGTACTAGTGTGCCTATATACTGTGTATATATAGTGTGGACCTGTATATACAGTATAGTGCTGTGAATGCAAGATATAACCAACAGTCTCAGATGTGCCCAGAGTCTGCAGCGTGTAACGAGCCCAGAGTCCACAGTGTGTAACGAGCCCGAAGTCCACAGCGTGTAACGAGCCCAGAGTCCACAGCGTGTAACATGCCCAGAGTCCACAGCGTGTAACGAGCCCGAAGTCCACAGCGTGTAACGAGCCCAGAGTCCACAGCGTGTAACATGCCCAGAGTCCACAGCGTGTAACGAGCCCAGAGTCCGCAGCGTGTAACATGCCAAGAGTCCACAGCGTGTAACGTGCCCAGAGTCCACAGCGTGTAACAAGCCCAGAGTCCACAGTGTGTAACGAGCCCGAAGTCTACAGCGTGTAACGAGCCCAGAGTCCACAGCGTGTAACATGCCCAGAGTCCACAGCGTGTAACGAGCCCGAAGTCCACAGCGTGTAACGAGCCCAGAGTCCCCAGCGTGTAACATGCCCAGAGTCCACAGCGTGTAACGAGCCCAGAGTCCGCAGCGTGTAACGAGCCCAGAGTCCGCAGCGTGTAACGTGCCCAGAGTCCGCAGCGTGTAACATGCCCAGAGTCCACAGCGTGTAACTGCCCAGAGTCCACAGCGTGTAACGAGCCAAGTCCAGGTGTAACACCAGAGTCCACAGCGTGTAACGAGCCCAGAGTCCGCAGCGTGTAACATGCCCAGAGTCCGCAGCGTGTAACAGCCCAGAGTCCGCAGCGTGTAACATGCCCAGAGTCCACAGCGTGTAACGAGCCCAGAGTCCACAGCGTGTAAGAGCCCAGAGTCCACAGGTGTAACGAGCCCAGAGTCCGCAGCGTGTAACATGCCCAGAGTCCACAGCGTGTAACGAGCCCAGAGTCCCAGCGTGTAACGAGCCCAGAGTCCGCAGCGTGTAACGAGCCCAGAGTCCCAGCGTGTAACGAGCCCAGAGTCCGCAGCGTGTAACGAGCCCAGAGTCCGCAGCGTGTAACGATGCCCAGAGTCCACAGCGTGTAACGAGCCCAGAGTCCGCAGCGTGTAACGAGCCCAGAGTCCGCAGCGTGTAACGAGCCCAGAGTCCGCAGCGTGTACAGCCAGTCCGCTGCGTGTAACGAGCCCAGAGTCCGCAGCGTGTACGAGCCCAGAGTCCACAGCGTGTAACGAGCCCAGAGTCCGCAGCGTTAGAGAGCCCAGAGTCCGCAGCGTGTACATGCCAGAGTCCGCAGCTGTGACGAGCCCAGTGTCCGCAGCGTGGACGAGCCCAGAGTCCGCAGCGTGCGGACGAGCCCAGGTCCGCAGCGTGGACAGCCCAGAGCCGCAGCGTGGGACGAGCCCAGAGTCCGCAGCGTGGACGCCAGGTCGCAGCGTGGGACGAGCCCAGAGTCCGCAGCGTGCGACGAGCCCAGAGTCCGCAGCGTGCGACGAGCCCAGAGTCCGCAGCGTGCGACGAGCCCAGAGTCCGCAGCGTGTAACGAGCCCAGAGTCCGCAGCGTGTAACGTGCCCAGAGTCCGCAGCGTGTAACATGCCCAGAGTCCACAGCGTGTAACGTGCCCAGAGTCCACAGCGTGTAACGTGCCCAGAGTCCACAGCGTGTAACGAGCCCAGAGTCCGCAGCGTGTAACATGCCCAGAGTCCGCAGCGTGTAACGAGCCCAGAGTCCGCAGCGTGTAACGAGCCCAGAGTCCACAGCGTGTAACGAGCCCAGAGTCCACAGCGTGTAACGAGCCCAGAGTCCACAGCGTGTAACGAGCCCAGAGTCCGCAGCGTGTAACGAGCCCAGAGTCCACAGCGTGTAACGAGCCCAGAGTCCACAGCGTGCGACGAGCCCAGAGTCCGCAGCGTGTAAACGTGCCCAGAGCCCGCAGCGTGTAAACGTGCCCAGAGCCCGCAGCGTGTAAGGTGCCCAGAGTCCGCACTGTGTAACGTGCCCAGAGCCCGCACTGTGTAGCGTGCCCAGAGCCCGCACTGTGTAATGTGTATACAGCAGGCAGCTTCTAGTGTGTACACAGCGGACAGTCTGTGTTGTGTATACGGCCCGCAGTCTGTAATGTGCAGCAACAGAAAATTTTCCTGAGAGCTCTCTCTGTGTTCTTCCCGGTGTCTCCATGAATTCTGTTCTCTCTGCGCCTAGCACTGGACTTTTTGCCTCCACCTTTCATCTTTACCCATCTTTAGGATCAGGCTGAGTCTTGGCTATCTATATACCTCAGCATCCTATCTATAAAGCACAGCCTCCTGGGTATGCTGGGTATAATTCTCCTGTCTACTGAGTGTAATCCTCAGTATCTGTATTATTCTGTATATATACACTGCACAGTACCACTTCTTCTGTCCTGTATACTGAGTGTAATCCTCAGTATCTGTATTCTGTATATATACACTTCACAGTACCACTTCTCCTGTCCTGTATACTGGGTGTAATCCTCAGTATCTGTATTATTCCGTATATATACACTGCACAGTACCACTTCTCCTGTCCAGTTGTCAGAGGTGGTATTGGACTTTGATTTTCAGCATTTAACTGTTGTTTAAATTAATTATCCCCAATATGGAAGTCATCACTTCTCTTCTGTACAGATGGTGACTTGCCCTTCGCTCTGGATCTGACCACTTGGACCCCACGATCCCAAGAAACGTGGCTGTAAGTGGTGGGGGAGTTTTTCGCCGCCGCAAGTGGCGGATCTGCCGGACCTGGCAGAACAGCACTTGCCGTACAATATGCATGGGGCTTGCCGCATCTGGGCTGCAAGTCGGCTGATCCGGCAGATGCGGTGCCACCTGCTGGATTGGCCGCAAACATCAGTTTACCGCTGATGTGAAAGCAGCCTGCGAAAGTGATGAGGTCATGACAACGTAAAAGCAAATTTCACTGATCGAGGCTGATGGGTGTTATAGTTTGTGGGCTGGTGGGGCTTGTTTTCCAGGGCTGCTTTTTGGTCCCAGTCCGGCCCTGGCTGGAACACTGCCTCCTGGGGCAAAGTAGTCCTCGTACCCAGGGGCGGGCTGGACAGCTATACGGGCCGGGGCAGCATGATTGCTGGCGGCCCCTCTGCCTCTCTGTACTGGGATGCGGCCGGCGGCTACCTGTGCAGTGCCGGCATCTCAGCAGTGAGGGCTGTGTGTGGCTGCCGGCCATAGCCAATACTGACGAGGCTCCGTCCACATCGTGCTTCCCGCCAAAAGGAAACCGCAATCTACTGTTCACATTGGGCAAGAAGAAAGGTGGGAGATGTGCGACCAGTGTCCCTGAGCATCAAACCCCCCATACATGGGAAGGGATTTATTACAGGAGATTTGCATTGTCAATATAATTGGGCTGTAACTATCATCTTCATCTGGATGTAGCTGTATCTGTCTTTAATAGTGGTAGTGGTGCAATTTTAGCATATTGGACAGGCTGATTTCTCTGGGCCATATCTATTTCAGCAGCAGTGCACTGTATGCAGATTGGATTAGCTGATTACACTGTCTTTTCTGTCATCCTTTTCACATGATTTGTACAGCACTTTAATATGTGTATGTCTGAATGTGTTTATGATTGTGTATGCATGTATAGGATTGTGTATGGGATTAGGTGTGTGTATGATTGTGTGTATAGGATTGATTGTGTGTATGATTGATTGTGTGTGGGGCTGTGTCTGTGTGGCTGACTATTTGTCCGTATGTGGCTGGGGTTTTGTGGCTGGGGCTTTGTGTGGCTGGGGCTGCGTGGCTGTGGCTGACTATGTGTCTGTGTTGCTGGGGCTGTCTGTGGCTGACTGTGTCTGTGTGGCTGAGGCTGCGTGGCTGGCTGTGTGTGGCAAAATGTGTCTGTGTGGCTGACTGTGTGGCTAGGGCTGCGTGGCTGCATGAGACTGTCTGTGTGTCTGTGTCTTTATGTGGCTGGGGCTATGTGGCTGGCTGTGTGCCTAACTATGTCTGTGTGTGGCTGGGGCTGCGTGGCTGTGGCTGCATGGGTGGGGCTGAGGCTGCGTGGCTGGCTGTGTGTGGCTGGGGCTGTTTAGCTGTGTGTGGCTGACTGTGTGTGTGTGGCTGGGGCTGCTTGGCTGTGTGTGGCTGACTGTGTGTGTGTGGCTGGGGCTGCTTGGCTGTGTGTGGCTGACTGTGTGTTTGTGGCTGGCTGTGTGGTTGGCTGTATGTCTGTGTGTGGCTGGCTACGGCTGCCTATATTGCTCGCTGTGTGTGTGGCTGACTGTGTGTGTGTGTGTGGGTAGCTGCGCCTGTGTGTGGCTGGCTTTGGCTGTGTGTGTGGCTGTCTATGTGGCTGGCTGTATGTGTGTGGCTGTATGTGTGGCTGGCTGGCTTTGGCTGTGTGTGGCTGTATGTGTGTGGCTGATTGTGTGTGTGTGTAGCTGGCTGTGTCTGTGTTTGGCTGGCTGTGTCTGCTTGTGTGTGGCTGGCTATGGCTGTCTATGTTGCTGGCTGTGGCTCTGTGTGTGGCTGGCTGTGGCTATGTGTGTGGCTGTCTATGTGGCTGTATCTCTCTGCGTGGCTCTCTCTGTCTGTGTAGCTGTCTATGTGGCTGGCTGTCTATGTGGCTGACTGTTTTTGTGTGGTTGTGGCTCTGTGTGTGGCTGTGGCGGGCTGTCTGTGTGGCTGGCCACTGGGACATCCAAATGCTGTGCGAGTGTGGCGCCCCACAACGAGTGCGTCACAAGAGGGTATTGCAGCCATAAATGCAGCCGCAATATCCTCTGACACAGCAGTGATCTGGTTAATTTAGAAATCCAACCCTGCATGCATCACCTAGAACAGAGGGACAATCCTAGGTCCTGGTGGGCGGAGTGCTAGGGTAGTGTGTAGGAGAACAGACACATAGTCTAGTCAGTAAGAGAAGGAATCTAGAACTTGACCTGAGCAGTCTAGAACTTGGAGAGGAGCGGGGGCTCCGCACCCCGTGCAGCCCCCGGGCCGTCACCGGTCGGGTGTCAGCACCTGAGGCCTTACCAACCGGGAATGGGCATTATTCACACGGGTTCCCAAAAGACTCCCGTGCCCACAACTCACAGCCGGTTCACTGGTACCGAAGCTGGCAGCAGTTCACCTCTGCTACGCGAACCAGAAGCGTGGAGGAGCAGCTTCACAGGAGCACCCCACCACCAGCCAACTTCCAGTCGTCTAACCAGCGGTGTACCCACCGAGGGATCCAAGGCTCCCCAAAACATCCAGAACGTACATCATGGATAGGGCATTGAAGCAGCCTCCCCGTACCCGACCTGGTATTCCTGGGCGACACTGGCAACCAATTAGTTAGAATGGAGGAACACTGCGGATTTCTAAGGGACACCATCACTGCTGAGTCCACCCGGTCTACTACCCAACCACTGTATGCCATGTACTGCCTGCTGGTTACAGTAAAGACCCGTTGCAGAGACTTTCTGTGTCCGTGCTTCCTTATGAACTGTTCGTCCGCACTACAAGGTAACCGCAGCTGCCGCACAACATCTTGAGCAGCTCCAGCCTCCGGGGATCACCGCTCAGCCTGTGGGGAGCGTAACATCTTGCTGCTGTCCATCCCCCGGAGGTTCCGCAGCGTCGGTAGTCCTTACCGAATCTACTCATAGGGGGCGTCACGAATAAATTTAAAACCCCTTTAATCTGTTCCTACAAGACGTCTTCAACCCTTTTGATCTGCACTGCACCGGGCCCCACTACCGGCAGGCGCGGTCCACCCGTGACAAGGAGGAAGGAAGCATCGCCTGTCTAAACCGGAGTCCCGGCCACGGTGAGTCAGAAAATGGCGTCACGAACAGGATACGAGCAGGCCCGTTCCCTAACGGGTATAATGTGCTTAAAATGGACTTTATTGTCTACAATTTGGACTTTGTTTGTCCTAAAAAGAACTTTCCTGCCTTTTCACCGTGGGCCAAGATGGCGCCCAAGATGGCGTTCCCGCCACAAGAATCCGCCACGTGTAAGCCCAGGAGTGAGTCAACCCCCCCTCATCGTGGGAGGGCTAAAGACAAAAGGGGCCAAATTCTTTGTCCTCACTGATTGCTCGAATCAACCATGGGGGCGGACCCCAAAGACTTTTCCCATCATTGGACTACAAAAACCCAGAGGAAATGGGAGTGTCACAGACCTTCTTCACCAGCTCTACCAGAACGTTTACCGGTTGAACGGGTGTGGTTTCCCTGAAGAAAATGGCCAGCATGAGACTCCAAGACCTGATGCGGGAGGTCGAGGCGGAGGCCAGAGCAGCCATAGGCCAACCGGGTCCGGGTCCTGCCCTTACCATAGACGGCAGCCCCGACTTCTGGCTAGAGGCTCTACAAGACCTCCGGGTGCGACTAATTGAGACTGTGGAATGGACGATTCGCAGCTGGAGCTCGACCCTAGGCAGACGACTACACCACGCGATGCAGCAGAGCCGACCGGGTACAGCTTCTCCAAGCCCAGACGACGTCACCAGCTTCTCGACCGCCTCACCGTCGCCTACCACCTGTCCTGCTTCGTCACCGGAGCCCATAGACTGCGTCATTCCCGTGAGGACCACAGCTCGACCCATTCCGGCGGTCGAACCCGCAGCCGACCCCGTTCCTGAGCCGGAGCTTCCAATACGCTCCATGGAAGAACTTGACCTCTACCAGGTTCCCACCGAGGAACCGGCGACGTGTTTCACCACTACAGAGACAGTCGCTTGTTTCGTCCCCTTACCGGAGGCTTCCCTTGCAATTGCCGAGTCCTACCTGGTAACCGGGATTGAAACTCCTCTACCAACAGTTACAGATGAAGAGGCAGGCAGCCTGGAAGCCCTGCAGGACATCTCTGTGGAAGGATCCGCAGCACCACCGCCCTGTTGTACAACGGAACCAGCTTCAACATCTCCAGCCATCGAGCAGCCTGATGTGGTCATCGAAGGAGAGGTCGAGGAGGATGACGACGAGACCCACAGCACCGCTGAGGATTTCGACACCGGGTTCGCTTGGGGAGACACCGAGGAACTTCCCACCGGGCATACAGCTCGGGTACACTGGTCGGGTGCAACGCTGACACCTTCCCCTGTGCCGTTCCACCGGGTGCCGGTCCAGACAGCCCGCCAAGTTCAAGCTTCCCGCCAAACCACCAGCTCCATTACTCATCTCTACATCCCGAGCCGTAACGACGGAGATGTACGCCAGAGACGACGAGAGGAGTGGCAAGCCCGAGAACGCGCCAACATGCAGGCCCGTGCCGAGGCTCGCCGCCAGCCGCCGCTGCCTGCTGAACTCCGCCGTGAAGGTAGAATTTCCACCTTTAACTTACATACCGGGTGGGGGTTCGCTTGGGAGGTGGGTTTGAATGAGGAGGTGTTTGTGGGGCGCCGGGACGTTGAGTCAAAAATGCCGAGAGGACATCCCGATCGCGAGCTATACCGGGGCGATGTAATCACCTATGAACGCTATGCTTGTCCAGATGGGTGGTTCGCTATCCGGGTGCGCCATCGTTTTCTGCGCCAGTGACTTTAAAACTTGAACTCACTCAATGACTCTGTTCCTGTTAAACACTGACTGTGTGATCCCGCGACTATAGCCTGAACTTTTATTCTAAAGGACAGCCGACCGCCCGCCGGGTCCGCACCAAGTGTTTTACCTGTTTATTTTGTCTACCTCACTTTTATGCCATATAATGACCTGTCATTAATAAAAGTGTATTACCTGTTATAAAATATAAAAACCTCTGTAATGTGGGTAGTGTGACGCTTGGGGACAAGCGTATTCAACCAAGGGGGAGTGTGGCGCCCCGCAACGAGTGCGTCACAAGAGGGTATTGCAGCCATAAATGCAGCCGCAATGTCCTCTGACACAGCAGTGATCTGGTTAATTTAGAAATCCAACCCTGCATGCATCACCTAGAACAGAGGGCCAATCCTAGGTCCTGGTGGGCGGAGTGCTAGGGTAGTGTGTAGGAGAACAGACACATAGTCTAGTCAGTAAGAGAAGGAATCTAGAACTTGACCTGAGCAGTCTAGAACTTGGAGAGGAGCGGGGGCTCTGCACCCCGTCCAGCCCCCGGGCCGTCACCGGTCGGGTGTCAGCACCTGAGGCCTTACCAACCGGGAATGGGCATTATTCACACGGGTTCCCAAAAGACTCCCGTGCCCACAACTCACAGCCGGTTGACTGGTACCGAAGCTGGCAGCAGTTCACCTCTGCTACGCGAACCAGAAGCGTGGAGGAGCAGCTTCACAGGAGCACCCCACCACCAGCCAACTTCCAGTCGTCTAACCAGCGGTGTACCCACCGAGGGATCCAAGGCTCCCCAAAACATCCAGAACGTACATCATGGATAGGGCATTGAAGCAGCCTCCCCGTACCCGACCTGGTATTCCTGGGCGACACTGGCAACCAATTAGTTAGAATGGAGGAACACTGCGGATTTCTAAGGGACACCATCACTGCTGAGTCCACCCGGTCTACTACCCAACCACTGTATGCCATGTACTGCCTGCTGGTTACAGTAAAGACCCGTTGCAGAGACTTTCTGTGTCCGTGCTTCCTTATGAACTGTCCGTCCGCACTACAAGGTAACCGCAGCTGCCGCACAACATCTTGAGCAGCTCCAGCCTCCGGGGATCACCGCTCAGCCTGTGGGGAGCATAACATCTTGCTGCTGTCCATCCCCCGGAGGTTCCGCAGCGTCGGTAGTCCTTACCGAATCTACTCATAGGTGGCGTCACGAATAAATTAAAAACCCCTTTAATCTGTTCCTACAAGACGTCTTCAACCCTTTTGATCTGCACTACACCGGGCCCCACTACCGGCAGGCGCGGTCCACCCGTGACAAGGAGGAAGGAAGCATCGCCTGTCTAAACCGGAGTCCCGGCCACGGTGAGTCACGAGTGTCCGACAGTTTTCTTAGATCACATCCATGTGCAATCTGTTTTGTTTCTCAGTAGCTATTACTGTAGAATCATTTACAGGAGCATTTTACAGTTGTCTCAGCTGAAGAATGATAATGTATCAGTGAAAAAAGCAGATGCCTCTCGGATGGTCCGTGTGCTGTCAGTGTGCGGTCCATGATTTTGTTGAACTCATAGACTTGCATTGGTGAGTCTCGCGCATGAATCGCATACTGTTGCAGCATGTTGTGACTTTTTTCCCATCCAGAATCTGGATGAGAAAAAAGCGTCCGACACTCGCCAATGTGTTTCAGACGTTGATTAACTGACTGCACTGCTATAAAATCACACATTGCACTTATTCAAGTTTCACCCCAGTGTGTCCGTGCCCTAATAATAAAATCCATATAGTAATCCTACAATGTCTGCTGGACATGGTATGGGGAGGGTGTATGGCTCAGTTAGTACACACCATACTTCATGGTATGGGGAGGGTTTATGGCTCAGTTAGTACACACACCATACTTCATGGTATGGGGAGGGTTTATGGCTCAGTTAGTACACTTCATACTTCATGGTATGGGGAGGTTTATGGCTCAGTACACACTCCATACTTCTCGTTATTAACCAGTTAATGCTCTCTTGTCCACCGCACTGTAGTGTCAAAAGAGGAAGACAGCGAGACAGGCAGCGACATGGCATCAGAGAGCCCCTGACCTCGAAATAGAAGATCCTCAGATCCCGGTATTGTGACGACATATGAAGAAATATTTTTTTACATTTATATTACACTATGAACTCCACAGTACTTTACATACATCATCAACACTGTCCCCATTGGGGCTCACAATGAAAACATCCTATCAGTATGTCTCATATTGTATATCGCCTTTCTTTGATATCACCTTCACAAATATTGCATTTATTGCACTTGTCAGGTTTTGGATGTTTTCTGATTGCATTTGTTTGCAGGATGTCAGAATTGACTCCCAGAGCTGCTGGTTTGACGGTTAATGTCTTACAGCATCTTAGATTTTTTTTGCTTAATGGTACTTCCAAGTTTCTCAATAGGGCTGAGATCAGAGGAGACTGGTAGCCACACCATGGTTTTCTCTACTTTTATGTCCATAGCAGCCAATTACTCAGGGCTATGCTCTGTACCAAGAGATGGTGCATTGTCATGCATGGGGATGATTCTGTACGAAGAAAAAAAGTGGTCAGTCTAAAAGTATATATACTTTGCCGTGGTCCTTTTCACGCCTTCATGGACCCTATAGGGGCAAACTAGCTCTCTCCACATGATTGCGACCCACCCAAAACATGACTGACACCTCCTTCCTGGCGGTCATCTAGCAACCATCCACTACTCCAACCATAATGGGAACCTCTAGGCTCCCCTTAGCTGCACCTCTCTTTGCAGGGGGGCGTAGCGTGATGGGGGGGCGCACCAAAGACGGGCCGCCAAAAATTTCCGACAGCACTTCCCCCCCCCCCTGGTCCTCACCCAAGGGCTGCCGGAAAAATTTTGCCACCCAGGTTTTGCTTCGCCAGTCAGCCCCTGAACACATCCAGTTCCAGGGATAGCGGGTGAACCCAGGGAAACACCACTGGAAGTTGGAGATGGTGGAGGTCAGCAAGCGAAACAGGACAGAGACAAAGGACTGGGAGGACTTGAGCAGAGATGAAGCTCTTTCCAGGTCCCAAGGCCAGAGACCGTGAGGAGACAGAGGGAGCCCTAGGGGCGTAGCAGTGAGCAATCCACCCGTGCGCCCGAGTCTTCAGTGAAGCGGAGGGGCAGGGCAAGCACCAGGGACCCGGCCCTGAAAGGTGGTGAGGAGACTCCAAGCTCCAACCACGGAACTGATGGCGACAAGTTCCAGAGGAGCTGTGGCCAACTCCCGACACCTCTGCCGAGAATGCATCCGTAGTAAGGTCAGGGGACACAGCCGTTCGCCCGACAAGGCCCGTGACTGCTGGATTGGAGCTTTGTGCGCGGAGGCACGTGCAGGAAGGAAGAGAGCAGGAAGAGCAGAGGAAGAAAGGCCCAAGAGGGAAGGAACACGGAAGGGGTGTATTGGACAAGCCATCCTGGTTGCTAAGGACTACCCGGACTCCTAATGTACTTGAACTGTGACCTGTACTACGTGCAGAGAAAAACGAAGTAAACCACGTTTGGAACTCAGAATTGTGTAAGATTGTTCCTTTCCTACCTGAGGAGGGGTAGGCTGACACGCCACGCAGGCAGCAGTAGCCTGCCTGTGAGATGTCCCGATCCTTCCCTGCAGCCAGCTCAGCCCCACTGGCTCCCCAGTACCCTAACACTCCCTTACTCCAGGTGCCCTACGGAAGCGCTCCACCCGTGGGGAGTGACACTATCCCAGCTGCCATTCAATCATCCCCAGAGGTCCCGGCCTGCAGCAGCGGCCACTACAGCTGCATACTGCGGGTGGCGTCACGAATAACTACTCCCTAATTCTTTAACCCCCTTTTTATTGACTACCCATCTGGGTGGCCACGGACCGGGTCATGCCACCGTGACAGCCCCCAGACACTCGAGGACATTGAGAGGACCAGCTCCGAGTACCCCACGGCCCCCACTGGGTATGCCACCTCACCATGGGGCTCACAATTTAATCTCCCTATTAGTATGTCTTTGTAATGTGTGAGGAAACCAGAGAACCTGGGGGAAAACTCCCTAACCTCCTTGGACATATTGTCCCTGATGGGACTTGATCTCTGGAAACAAGCACTGCAAGGTTACAAAGCTAATCGCTGAACAAATTGTACTGCTCATCCCACAGATTGGATTGGCACCAATTCGTCACAATGAACTGTTTATCATGCTTGTAAAACCATTCCTAAACAATTTTAGCAGTGTGGCAGATGCATTATTCGGATCAAAGAAGCCACTGCCATTGGGGAATTCTGTCGCCTAAAGGTGATTTCCTTTGTCTGCAACATTATGTACGTACTGTATAGTCACACGTAGATCAGGAAATATTCACTCACTAAATATTTATGAGGTTTCATTTACATCCTCGATGTTTATCTGATTTGTAATATTCATGCAAGAATTTGATTACAAAACATAAATGTGACATTGACAAATGAGATCATAAATCATGCAGTAATGCTACATATTGGAATCTGTCAGCACAAAATGACTATTCTAACCAAGCACTTCACTTTGTATGAAACATAGCCCTAATTAAAATTGTAGCTTGAGTGCCCAAATCATTTGCTGCATTCGCCACATATCATTCTTTATTGAAATATGCTAAAGAGGTGCTCAGTGCACTCTTGAACTTCAGTGCACCTTTCTTCCTTCTTGTATTCCATCTACAAGTGAATCTCAATGAATTAGAATATTGCCAAAAATCAATGTCATATTTCCATGTTTCAGGGCGATTCTGGGAGCCTTAAACATGTTGACTAGTAAATTAATATTATATTCACCCTTTGATGTCTTGTGAAATACGGCAGCACGATTTTCAACCCTTCATCCTTCCTACTTTACTTTTCCGAGTTAATGACCTTTGGGTTTTCATTGACTGTAAGCCATAATCATCAATATTTACAGAAATAAACACTTGAAATGGATCACTCTGTGTGTAATGACTCTATATAATATGCATTTCACTTTTTGTATTGAATTACTGAAAATATTTAACTTTTTGATGATATTCTAATTCGTTGAGATGCACTAGTATCTTCATTGTACCTTGAATGGGAGCTCTACTTTGATTGATAGATCCGGCCATGCAGAAAACAGAGGCGTATGGAGGTAGATTAAAATCAAGTACCATATTTTCCAGATTATAAACGCACTCCCACCAAAGAATTTGGGGGAAATGGGGTGTGTCTTACAATTCAGATATATCTCACCAGGGGGAGCCGGCCTCTGAGCGGGGTCACAGGAGGCAGGGTCCCAATCAACAGGGTCAGCAATATTGTTGACCCGGGGCTCCAAGGAGGGGGTGTCATGGTGGCACGAATCAGGCGCCACTAATATGCTGGCAATGAATGTCTCTGTAAATGATCGTGGAGGCGGTGTATGCGGAGATGGAGTTCTCGGAGAGCTGAGATCACCACCTGCGCTTGCGCTGCCTCTGAAGCAAAGAACTTCAGGAAGATGGCTGTTGAGGCAACGTGTGCGCAGAAGGAGATCTTGGCTATCAGAGATCTCCATCTGCACATATGCCAACTCCACGGCCATTTTGCCCAAAACATTAGGTGTTTTCACTCTAATTTTAGTCAGCTTCACCAGCATGGGCAGAGCTCAGGTATGACAGGGGTGGAATGGGGTATGACAATGTGGGCTCATCTAATTCACTTTGAGCTGTGGTGTGCTGTATACCACTAATCTTACTCCAGAGGTGCACAGAGGCACACGCCACTTTTAGGGCATGCCTGATTCATTAGGAGACATGGGTCTCTTAATAAATTATACGCCTCTGATCCACCATACCCCTTCATCAAGTCTGGTGTAAACAATGCCAGTCTTGATGAATCAGGAAATTACATTTGATTAGAGCCCTAAAGGGCATCTCCACTTTTTATCATGATATCAGATTCATATTTTTAAATATACTCTACATACACTGCAAAAATATAAATGCTACACTTTTATTTTTGCTCCCTTTATTCATGAGCTGATTGCAAAGATCTAAGACTTTTTCTTTGTACACATAAGGCCATTTTCTCTCAAGTAGTGCTCACAAATTTGCCTAAATCTGTTAGGTAGCACTTCTCTTTTGCCAAGATACGGTAATCCATCCAGCTCACAGATGTGGCATATCAAGATGCAGACTTGGCAGCATTATTATTGCACAGGTGCGCCTTAGTCTGGTCACAATAACAAGCTACTCTAAAATGTGCAGTTTAACAGTATTCGAGGAATCTGGGGATTCAGTAAACCAGTTAGTATCTGGTGTGATTATCATTTGTAAGTCTGCCATCTGCCCTGTACAGTGAAAACTGGGATTCAACTGTGAAGAGAACACCTCTTCAACATACTAGTGTGGTGCCCCACCTGGTCAGGCATCACAATTGGGGTACTGCACCCATAAATGAGTGTGTGGTAACACCTGTCACAGTGGGAAGGCAGAAGTCTGTGGGAGGATCCCATCCAAGCACTCCCACATCTGAGCTTAGGCAAATAGTAAGGGCCCATACCCTATGGGGAGGATTAGGGGAGAAGGGAGGACACACAATGAGTTCTAGTCGGCACTGAGGAAATACGAAAAATGGGGAGCCTCCGAGTGAGAAAAGGAGACTTCCAGGGAGGGTGCCTGGAGAGAGAGAACAGGCAACCCAGAAGGAAGGAGGGGACCCCCCAAGTGCCTATACTCAGGAGGGAACCCTGATCCACTTTACAGGAGTGCCGGTTCCGACAACGGTCAGGGAGTCCAGCCCCTGAGCTGAGAATACCGGATGTCGTGGGTCTGTTTACCGGCTCCGACACCCTGTCTGGCGTGATCAGTCACACCAGGTTAACCCACCGGGGTAGAATCCCAGAGCAGGTGAGGGAGAGAGTGAAAGCCAGGATCGTCAGAGCACCTCAATGGGCCTGGTATTAAGCAGGCTACCCCAGGACAGGTACGAGCAGCGGACACAGGTTAGATCCAGGAAGTCATACCACGGGAGACTTCATGAGACTCTGCAGCCCACTGTGACTACCTGGCCAGATAAAGACTGTTTTACCACTGTGAACTGTATGGACATCTATATTGTTTCAGTAAAGTACCCGGGTAGAGTGACTGAGTCTCCTTGTATCTGTTTCTCGGCGATACCGTGCTCCGCTTATTTTCATCATCAGCACCCCCATCACCACCGGTGTATCCCTGCCTCGGAGGGCTAGCTCTACCTGCAGGGAGCTGTACCATCTCGGCTGCTATACCATCGCCTTCTGGTGGTCTGAACCAGCTCTGGTGCTACTTCACCAGAATCTGCGGGTGGCGTCACAATAAACTTTTAAAAACTTGTATTACCATTTCAAATATCCCTTTTTAGTTGACCGCCAGGGCCACGGGTCTGGGCAGGCCACCAGTGACATCCCTACAGCAAAAGAGGGCCCAGATACCCGAGTCTCCATACCCTGGGCTAGTCTCTAGATGCTATTGAATGTGAGCATTTGCCTACTCAAGTCGCTTACAATGCTGAAATGCAGTCAGGGAGGAACCCTGATGAGGACAACGAGCATGCAGGTAAGCTTCTCACTCAAAAGTTATGACATCAGTGGCATTGTGTTGTGTGATAAAAATGCACATTTTAGAGTGGTCTTTTATTGTGGCCAGCATAAGGCACACCAGTACAATAATCATACTGTTGAATCAGCATCTTGATATGCCACACCTGTGAGGTGGACGGATTATCTCAGCCAAGGGGAAGTGTTCATTAACAGATTTACACATATTTGTGAACTCTCTTTAACAGAAATAGGCTTTTTGTGTACCTAGAAAAAGACTAAGATCTTTGAGTTCTGCACATGAAAAATGGGAGCAAAAAACTAAAATGTGTTTATATATATGTTCAGTATATATATATATATATATATATATATATATATACTGTATGTGTATAGCTAACCATTACTCAAAAGATTCCACTCTATGCCAGTCATTGTACTGGCTGCCTATACACTATAGCAGTGATGGCGAACTCCAGGCCTCGAGTGCCACACACAGTCCAGGTTTTCAGGATTTCCATTGCATTTGACAGTTGGCAATCAAATTACCAACTGTCAAACTGTAAGGAAATCCTGAAAACCTGGACTGTGTGCGGCTTCGAGGCCTGGAGTTCGCCATCACTGCACTATAGGATCCAATTTACAATGCTTGTTCTCACCCACAAAGCTCTTCACAGTGCAGCACCACCCTATCTCTCCACCCTCATCTCTGTCTATCACCCCACCCATTCTCTTTGCTCTGGAAGTGATTTTAGACTCAATTCTGCATTAATCCAAACCTCCTACTCCCGGCTCCAAGACATCTCCTGAGCTGTACCAATTCTCTGGAATGCTCTACCCCAAGAAATTAGGTCTATCCACAACTTACATAGTTTCAGGCGATCTCTAAAAACACATTTTTTTAGGGCGGCTGTCATGGGTGTATCTGGAGGCACAGATGAGGCTGTTGAGGTCACTTGCAGAAGGTCACAGCATTTGTCCAAACAGTCAAAACCCTAAATAATGTATCTGTCCCTTTAAGAGGCATATGTGTCCTAGTGATAGCTGGAGGTGACTAGGACCCAATGGATCTTCTCTTCAGTTGCTTAGTTATACATTTTGACTCCCAGGATGCACTGCTGATGATAGCTGATCAGGTGTTTCTGGTTGCATCCTAGCTCAAAGCAGTGTTTCCTGGAGTCTGTTGTTTTGCTGCTTGGATCTGCTCAAGCTAATTGTATCTCTTCCCTCTTTGTTTGTTTCCCTAGTGTGTTTCTTTAGTTGCTCGTCGGGCTAACTAGTGATCACCCGCTTTGATCTCTGCGTAGTTGTAGTCCAGGGACAGCTAGGGCAGGTATCCCATTCGGTAACAGTTGTGGAAACTGTATAGGGACATTAGGGGAGACAGGTGTCAGCGCTAGTTTATCTAGGGGTCACCACTTCACCATTTGGCCTTAGCATCAGGGATTCTTTCCCCCCTCCCTCTCGTTGTCTTACGCTGGGTGTCTCCCTACACCCAGCGTGACAGCAGCCTATCATGATCCCTAGTCAAAATCATTTAGACATAGCCTATCTGCTCCACCAGTCTTAAATGCATTACAAATAATGGTTGGTGGCCACTTATGCTGCGTCTATCTGTTCCCCATTTCCGTAAGTTGACTATACCATCATTGTAAATAAGCACCTGTACTTTGTGTTACCCCCACCGCATTCTTAGATTGTAAGCTCTTATGAGCAGGGCTGTCATTATTTTGCTCTAATTACTGTATTATGCTTTGTATTATATTTTGAATTGTATTGTTTTTTGTACTGTATTGTATTGAATATTGTTTTATTTTGTATTTTCTGATAACTGTTTCTTATGATTGTTCGAACATGAACCTCTGAATTGTGAAGCACTGCAGAATATGTTGCCGCTATATAAATAAAGATTATATATATACTAGCTGGGTGCCCGATGCACATGCATCGGGATTCTAGAAGAGCGAGTCTCTGACTCGCAATGGCCGCTTCGCGGCCAATGCTTCGCGCTGCTAAGGCGACTCGCCATGCCCGCTGCGCGGGCATAGCGAGTCGCCTTAGAACTGCTCGCAATGGCCGCTGCGCGGCCAATGCTTCGGGCGTATCCACATGACCACGCTGACTCGCAGCGCGAGCGGACTCAAAAGGGGCAAAAAACCCATTCGCAATTATATAATAGATTATATAAAATCCCAAGGCCAATACATTTAGCTTGAGCAGATCCAAGCAGCAAAACAACAGATTCCAGGAAACACTGCTTTGAGCTAGGATGCAACCAGAAACACCTGATCAGCTATCACCAGCAGTTCATCCTGGGAGCCAAAATGTATAACTAGGCAACTGAAGAGAAGATCCATTGGGTCCTAGTCACCTCCAGCTATCACTAGGACACATATGCCTCTTAAAGGGACAGAGACATTATTTAGGGTTTTGACTGTTTGGACAAATACTGTGACCTTCTGCAAGTGACCTCAACAGCCTCATCTGTGTCTCCAGATACGCCCATGACAGCCGCCCTAAAAAAATGTGTTTTTAGAGATCGCCTGAAACTATGTAAGTTGTGGATAGACCTAATTTCTTGGGGTAGAGCATTCCAGAGAATTGGTACAGCTCAGGAGAAGTCTTGGAGCAGGGAGTAGGACGCTGAACGCGGCGACCAATCAGAATAGCGGCGCACTCTATGGCACCATACTTCAAATACACTGTACTCAGTGTATTTCAAATATGGCGGCATAGCATGCGCCGCTATTCTGATTGGTCGCCGCACTGAACGCGGCGACCAATTAGAATAGAGGTGCGCTCTATGGCTCCATAAGTCAAATAAACTGAACTCAGTGTATTTAAAGTATGTACGGCATGGAGTTCAGCGGCTCGACAGTCGGGAAATGACTGGCTAAAGCCGGTCATCTCCCGTCTGACTCGCCGCGGACCTCCGTGCCATAGGTAGCCATGGGTGGGCAGCCGCGAGCCAGTTGGGAGACGACTGGCTAACGCCGGTCGTCTCCCAGCAGGCTCGCGCTTGCTCCAGCCGCGGGACTGTGGGGTGTGGCGGGCGGGAGATGACCGGCTAACGGCGGTCGCCTCCTGGCTGGCTCCGGCCAGGGGCCCGTGGGCGGGAGACGACCGGCTTTAGCCGGTCGTCTCCCGCCCGTGATGTGTGGCGGCCGGGCGCTATGCCGCCATATTTGAAATACACTGAGTACAGTGTATTTGAAGTATGGCGCCATAGAACGCGCCACTATTCTGATTGGTCGCCGCGCTGAACGTGGCGACCAATCAGAATAGCGGCGCACGCTATGCCGCCATATTTGAAATACACTCTACTCAGTGTATTTGAAGTATGGTGCCAGAGAGCTTGCCGCTATTCTAATTGGGGCGGGGTACAGCGCCATATTTTAAATCTCAAGTCCTCAATGGATTTTAAATATGACGCCGTGTTTCGCGCTGCTATGCTGATTGGTCGCTCGCGGCTGGCGGGCAACCAATCAGAATAGCAGCGCGAAACACGGCGTCATATTTAAAATCCATAGAGGACTTGATATTTTAAATATGGCGCTGTGCCTCGCCCCGCTATCCTGATTGGTCGCTCGCCGCCCTGGCAGTGACCAATCACAATCGCGGTACAGCGGAAAATGCTGCGTGGCTCGCGGCTGGGCGGAGCTCAGCCATGGCTATGTACGGCACGGAGCTCAGTGGCTCGCCAGCCGGGAAATGACCGGCTAATGCCGGTCATCTCCCGGCTGCCTCGCCTCGGACCTCCGTGCCATAGGTAGCTGCGGCTAAGCTCTGGCCAGCTGCGAGCCAGTCGGGAGACAACCGGCTGACGCCGGTCGTCTCCCGGCGGGCTCGCGCTCACTCCAGCCGCGGAACCGTGGTGTGTGGCGGCCGGAAGACGACCGGCTAACGGCGGTTGTCTCCCGGCTGGCTCGCCCTGGCTCCGGCCAGCGGCACGTGGGCGGAAGACGACCGGCTAACGCCGGTCGTCTCCCGCCCGTCATATGTTTAAAATACATATCATGTCTTAATTACATTATTGTTAATTCTTACTAAATAAACTATATATTGATTCTAGACCACCCGATTCTTTAGAATCGGGCCGCCAGCTAATATATATATATATATTTCAAAATGATAGCAGCACACTGGTTAAGCCAATACATGCAATGATGTTTCTAGATATTACTTTGAGAAAAAATAAAAACTAAAACGTTTTCTAAAAAAAACTCTTAGCGCATGCATTTGCCAGCATATGCCTGCCCTTCAACCACTTCACGGTGACCATTACACTGTGTTCCAAATTATTATGCAAATTGGTTTTACGTGTCATAGGGTTTTATTTTTTTTTCAATGAAACCCATTGATGGTATTGTGTCTCAGGGTTCTTTGGATCATTGAAATCAATCTCAGATATCTGTGATAATTAGTTTGGCAGGTGAGCCCAATAAATGGAAAACTGGGTGTTCCACAATATTACGCAGGCCACAGTTTTCAAGTAACATGGGAAAGAAAAAGGATGTCTCTGCTGCTGAAAAGAAACAAATAGTGCAATGCCTTGGACAAGGGATGAAAACATTTGATATTGCACGAAAACGTAAGCGTGATCATCGTATTGTGAAGAGATTTGTGGCTGATTCTGAGCACAGATGTGTTCGTGCAGATAATGGCAGAATGAGGAAGGTTTCTGCCAGGCAAGTTCATCAGATTAAGAGAGCAGCTGCTAAAAAGGCCTTACAAACCAACAAACAGATATTTGAAGCTGCTGGTGCCTCTGCAGTCCCTCGAACCTCAAGGTGTAGGATCCCTCAAAGGCTTGCTGTGGTGCATATATCTACTATTCGGCCACCCCTAAACAGTGCTCACAAGCAGAAACAGTTGCAGTGGGTCCAGATATACACGAAGACTAAGTTTCAAACAGTCTTGTTTACTGATGAGTGCCGAGCAACCCTGGATGGTCCAGATGAATAGAGTAGCGGATGGTTGGTGGACGCCACCATGTCCCAACAAGGCTGCAACGTCAGCAAGGAGGTGGAGGAATCATGTTTTGGGCTGAAATCATTGGGAAACAGCTGGTAGGCCCCTTTAAGGTTCCTGAAGGTGTGAAAACGACCTCTGCAACGTATATAGAGTTTCCAACTGAGCACTTTCTTCCATGTTACAAAAAGCAAAAACGTGCCTTTAGGAACAAAATCATCCTCATGCATGTCAATACACCATCTCATGCTACAAAGAATACCTCTGTGCCATTGGCTGCTATGGGCATAAAAGGAGATAAACTCATGGTGTGGCCACCATCTTCCCCTGACCTCAACCTATGGAGAACCTTAGGAGTATAATCAAGCAAAAGATCTATGAGGGTGGGAGGCAGTTCACATGAAAACAGCAGCTCTGGGAGGCTATTCTAACATCATCCAAAGAAATACAAGCAGAAACTCTCCAGAAACTCACAAGATAAATGGATGCTAGAATTGTGAAGGTGATATCAAAGTAGGGTTCATATGTTAACATGTAACCTGGCCTGTTAGGATGTTTTGGAGTTAAATAGCTTTTTATTTCAGTGAATGTGACCTGTTAATGCTGCAAATTCAACAAATGAGCATTTTCAGTTCTTTCAAACATATCAAATGTTTACAAACTGTACTGTGTGTAATAATTTGGAGTTTAGAGTTAGAGTTTTTTTAATTTTGAAAATTATACTGTTATCATAGGGAGATTTCTTCAATAAAATTTGATGTATACTCTAACGGGTGATGACTTTTACTACACTGACTGTCATTTGCACCAACCATTTAGAAAAATCAGAGAAAAAGAACATTTGCATAATAATTTGGAACACAGCGTATTCTGAAGGGTCCCTGTCTACACTAAAAGCCTCTCTCGTAACTGCTGTTCTCTAGTGCCAAAGTCATATGTGTGATGGTGATCCAACACACTTAACTGTTATTAGGTTCGCCAGACTGTGACAAGTGTGATAATCCAGTTACACCCTGTTATGCCTTAAGATGCTATTCGGTATAAACTGACTTTTGGGGAGCCAGGAGCCTATATTGGGATATAAATGTGCTTATTTTGTGAACAGGCTGCACAAAAACTGCGGAAGAAAACACCAGAGAAAAGGTGTATGAAAGTCCGGGACCGTAAGACGCTAATGCACAGGCGCGGGAGTAGTAAGATGGCGGCCGACGTACCCACAGTGATATGAGCATGCGCGGGATTTGATAAGTCATGTGACGAGCCTGTCTACGTCATTATTTTGAGTTTTTTACTATTTGGGCATGCGCACTGTGTCCTGCAGGATGCTGAGAATATGGCGATTAGTGTACAAACATAACATTCGTGTGGGGAGTCCCCCTTATTAATTATGTAAACATATGTGCACAAATTTAATAATTAAGGATAATCATCTGGTTTATAATGTTTCATGGGCAGATTTTTTATATACATTCCCTGACAGAAGTTATGTCTCTTATCCATGTTATGTAAATAAAAGCTTACAGTATAACCTGATGTTAAATTCATCCATTGGTTGTATAAATTACTCTTTTGAAAGCTGAAACCCTCCCAAATGTGGTTTAGGTTAAGAAAATAAATTGGCATCAATGCTGAAATATTGATCATTTAATAAGCACAAAATGGTCTGATTTTGGCAAGACAAATGCTTTATCGCCCACAGAAAGTAATGTGATTTTCAAGCAAAAAATTAACTTAAAATACAAATATATGTTGCATAACATAAATGAAGTTGTGGTGCTATTAGAGTCATATTTAATATTTTGTGTGACTTCTATGAGCTTGAAGGACTGCATCCATGCAGTTCAACAATGATTCATACAATTTATTAATGAAGTCATCAGGAATAGCAAACAATGCAGTCTTACATGCCTCCCAGAGTTCATCTAGATTCTTTGGTTTTGTCTTCCAAGATTCCTGTTTTATCCTACCCCAAACATGGTCAATGAGCACCTTGATCTTTTTTGCCTGGAGGAACCTTGTTGTAGAGATGAATATCTGAGATGGAGCACCATACTGCTGCAGAGTTTGACCCCTTTTTATGATTTGGAATATAAGAGGTAGTTAATACTTCTTGATATTTTAGGCTATTGATATTCCCTTCCAACTTGCAAATATTTCGCACACCCCATACTGAATGTAACCCCAGACTATGATCTTTCCAACACCATATGTAACTGTTTTCTGGGTGTATTTTGGATCCATACGGTCTCCAATAGGTCTCCTGCAGTATTTGCGGCAGCTGTGGTGTAAATCTGCTGAACATTCATCAGAGAAATCCTCCTTCTGCCACTTTTCCAGCGTCCATCTGTTTAGCAGGCTGAGGGACTTTGCAAATGCCACACGGTTTTTATTTGCCATTTGTGTAGTGCTGGCTTCTGGGCACTGATTCGACCATGGAGGCCATTTTGGGACAGAATCCTACAAACTGTTCTAGTTGACACAGGGACTTGAAGTGACCAGCTCTGCTGCAGTGGAAGAGGGGCTTGCTTTGGATTTTCTAACCAACAAACGTTCCTCCTGAGCAGTTGTCTTGTGGGGTCTACCAGACCTGGGCTTGTCAAACACATCTCCAGTCTCTTCAAATCTTTTTTAATTCTTTGTACTTGACGCTGAGATACATTAAAGGTGCCAGCCACCTCTGCAGTGGTCTTCAGCCTCTTGATAATCAAGGCTTTGGTCGCAGGGTGGACTTTTGGCATGTTGTCAAAGCTCAAGTTGCAGTTCAAGTGAAGGTCTGGGGTGCTGGGTTTCTTTTTATACACACCCACTAACTAACCGATCATTTACTGAGCACAGGTGAGGATGTAAACTAGGATTGGGTGCATTATATGACCAAGCGACAAAACTTTTGTCTTGCTAAAATCTGACCATTCTGTGTTCATTAAATGATCAATATTTCAGCATTGATGCCAATTTATTTTCTTAACCTAAACCACGTTTCGGAGAGTTTCAGCTTTCAAAAGAGTAATTTATACAACCATTGGATGAATTAAACGTCAGATTATAAGCTTTTATTTACATAACATGGATAAGCGACATAACTTCTGCAAGGGAGTGTATGTAAGCTTTTGAAACTCTCATGCAATGTACACAATACCGTATTGTATTTTCTGATATACTGTGGTGTAAATATTGAAAATATTTTCAAGTTTTACATTGATTGTTTTATTGAAAGCATTGAAAGCACAATGTATGTGTCCTATATATATCTGTACCCCAGATGATGACTGACACTGCTTGAGAAAGGCTTCATATCTGAAACATTGCGGCCCCTGGGTGAATAAAATCCACATTTGTTCTGTAAAGGAAGTGCTGCCATCCATTTTCTGTATCTGAGACCTTGGATTGTGATAGGAGGGCCTTGCACCCGACCATAGAAATTATGTGTGTTCCATTTTTTTTGTTTTTTTCTATATATATATATAATCATTAAGAAATTCACTGGCGAATCCAGAATATATATATAAAATCTTCAATCTTTATTTTTCCATTAAAAATCAGATAGGTCGGTGGTACATCTCATACGCGTTTATGGCATAGATGTCCTTACTCATCTTAATGCTCAAAGCCTTAAAAGTGAAGGCGGATGGCTGGAGACCCATATATGGCTGGACGGCTTAATCTATGATAAGGACACAGTGAGGCGAATACTATTTTCTTTGTATATAATCATTATTATTAAATAAGATCTCAGCTACCTGCAGCAATAATTGGCGGGAGAATAAGACCTACATTTACACTGTTGTATACTGACTACCTAGTATTATCCGTATGCAGCCAACTCCTGAGCTTTGAGAGCCAACGTCCCTGTGACTGGTTTACTAAATTGTACTTGGTTTACAAGTTGTACTACTTGTCGCAAATACTAAACCCTTCATAGCAACAACCTCACATGACCTATTGTTTTGAAGAAGTTGTGACCCAGTTGTCAAATACATCCAATCACTTGTTGCCTAATATAGCTAATAATTAGGTGAAGTAATTATCTCTATGTATGCGTAAGTTCATAAATATTAATTGACAATGAATGATAGCATATCATACTGCAATGCAATGTGATGTATAATCATCCTTATTGTATACAAGCAGGGGCAGACGTTTTTTGGTCACAGAGGGAGTGACCACAACCAGGCTGTTGTGAGAAGAGGGCATGCTGGATCCCTGCACCATGGTACGTGCCGATAGCCAATCAGGGGTCGGCAACTGACATCAGCGTGCCAGTCACAGGCATCGCATAGCAGTGACATCATGCATTGCCCTTAACAAGTAGGCCAAAGTCAGTTACTGGCCTCTGAGGACACCATGTGTGTTGGGAGTGGGGGAAGGTAAGAAGATTTTTTTTTATGTGTTTGGGAACAGCAACTAAATGGGGAACATTATTGCAGAATGGGCGAGGAGGGAAGAAATTATATCAGTAAATGGCCTAGAACGGAGAACATTATTACTGTAAGGAGACTGGATAGTATACCAAACTGGGGGAACATTATTGCTAGTATGGTTCCAGAATAGGGGACACTATACTAGGAAGAGGCCCAGGTTAGGAGAATTTTTTCCACGAAGGTGCCCATAATGTAACACCAACCCAAAAGGTGCCAAGGTTGGGGAATCTTATTACTGTAAGGGGAATGAATGGAGGATATTAAACCAAATGGGTGACAGTATTAGCGGTACAGTTCAAGAATAGTGGACATTATACCAGGAAGAGGCTCAAGATAGGAGATATCATTATAAGAAGGGGCCCAGTATGTTGGACATACCCAAAAGGTGCTCATGATAGTAGACATTTTTCAAAGCTGGGGGGACGTTATCATTGGAAGAGACCCAGAATAAGGGACATTATACCAGTAATGGGTCTGTGACTCCCTACTGGTCTGGACGCCACGAGGGGTACTGCACTCAAGCCATGGCTGTGGTCCTCCTGTAGTCGGAAGATGGGGGATGGTAGATATGGGATCCTCAGCAAACACCCAACACGTAGACCCTAGTTAGGGATGTGGGTGGACCCGCTGTAGGGAAGACGCAGTCCAAGGGAGGATAATAGAGTAGAGAAGAGTGGGTGGGAGGCAGAAGGACAATGGGGTTTAGAAGAGTTTCAGTTTTGGAGCGCAACAGAGAACAGCTAGAATGTAGAGCACAGAAAGCGAGAAGTCGAGTTGAGTGAGGAGGAGAAGGAGAGACAGAGAAGTGTTGTGAAACTGAGAAGCAAGGGACTTGAGCAGCTGCGGCTCGTCCTGCGAACGGAAAGGAAGGAACTCATAAGGGCACCAGCGAAGCTGAAGCGGCCCGTGTACTCAAATCCGTGACTGGCGGTACTAGTCGGAGGGTTTTGGTCAAGAAACAGGGACCGGACTTGAACACGGCACAGGAGTCTAGTACCCAAACCGTTGAACCGGAGGCCACAAGCTTCACTGGAACTATGGATCATACCTAGCGCATCCCCCGAGAAAGCAGTCGTACAAGGGTCCGGGGACAAGGTACCAGTCGCCCACCAAGACCTGTGGCTACCGGATCAGGGTTCTGCATGCAGAGGTGCTAAGAGGAGCGCTGAGGAACAGGACCACAGAGAGGCAAACAGCGCTGGACCGGGGTGTCTGGGGCCCACCCAGGCCCACCATTCTTCAGCTATATGCAAATACCTGTTATTTGTTATACCTATTATAGTGTAGTGTGGACTGTAAAACACAGGTGGTTCCTGCACATCACTGTGCGTTCACCATTACTGCGATATACAATTACTGTAGTTTGCATTAAAGGAATTTTTTGGTGAAAACAAGTTATCGGTGATGCACAGGTTACGAAGGTGATCACTTATTTATTGGTGAAATCCGCACCATCAGAAGAATGTGGCACTTTGTCTTATAAATACTGAGGTAAAAATCTCACCAAATGCTCAACTTGCTTTCTCTGGCAAACCTCTGTACCTGCATCTCTGCTGCTGTGTCACAGGACAGGGAGGGGTTAAATATCCAAGTATTTAATATCTATTGGAAATAAAGAGGTTTCCCCTTATTGATATCAGATAAAACAAATGACCGACCACAATCCACTCTACCAAGACCAATATTACCAGATAAAACTCAGAAATACCACCACACCAGGACCATATCACATATTACCATGATCTAGTGCCCAAATAATGCCACATATAAGGCACAAATACGGCCACACAGTGATCAAATGCTACCACATACAAGGTATAAATACTGCCACACCATGAGACCACATATTACCACCACATAGTGACGAAATAATACCACATATAAGGGACAAATACCGTCATGACATGACCAAAGCACATAATGCCACCACAGTGACAAATAATACTAAATTATTAAAAATGTAAAAAAAGCTCTGTATATTGGTTCAGTGTACAGATACTACAGTGATCAACAGTGACATTATACACAGGAAATCTGTATATAGTTTCAGTGTACAGGTAATACAATGATCACTGGCAGGTATTTTCAATTAGTCACCCGTAGGCACATGCCTATGACGCCAGGTGTCAGGGGGCAGCACCAGGATGAGGGAGTAAAAAAAACAAACATTTTTTTCTTTTAAAGTCTTCCTCCCTCCTCAAAACTCAACATGAAATCCGGGGAGTTTTTGGAGGAGGGAGGGGGGCACCGCACCTTTAAATCGCGGTGATAAGTGAATGTGTGAGCGCTCTGGGGTCAGTGAAGCTCCGGCAGCTTCCTGTCCCGGGTTACCGCTGTGATCTCCTGCTTCAGCTCAGCAGTGTGATGATGAGTCATCACTGCTGACAAGACTCTGCTGCAGGAGAGCACAGAAGGAGGAAGATGTCGGGTCCCGGGAGACTGGAGAGGAAGCGTGGAGCCAGGTAAGCGCTATTAAGCCGAAGATAATTCCAGCCTGGGGGCCAGCATGGAGACGGGGGAAGCAAGAAAGCACATCTAACATGGAGGGGGTGAGGGGAGAGGAGAAGGCACATCTAACATGGAGGGGGGAGGGGAGAGGAGAAGGCCTATATCACATGGAGGGGGGAGGGGAAAGGAGAGGGCACATATAACAGAGGGGAGAGGAAAAGGCACATATAACAGATTGGAGGGGGAGAGGAGAAGGCACATCTAACATGGAGGTGGGAGGGGGAGAGAGAAGGCACTTCTAACATGGAGGGGGAGAGGAGAAGGCACATGTAACATGGAGGGAGGTAGAGAAGGCACATGTAACATGGAGGGAGGTGGAGAAGGCACATGTAACATGGAGCGAGGTGGAGAAGGCACATGTAACATGGAGAGGGGAGAGGAGAGGATGAGCTGCATGGGACATGGGGGGATGAGCAGTTTGGAACATGAGTGGGTGCAGTATATTGATGGTTTAGGCTAGGATCACATGTAGCATATTTCTGCATTTACACAGCGCTATTTAGCGGATGTGCAAATGCAGTGAAATACAGTATTTCTCAAAAAATCGTTTACATGATCCATATTTTTGCGGACACACTTTAACTGCAAAGTGCATCCGCAAAAAGAAAGACGATGTCAATTCTTTTTGCACTTTTCTACAGCCCCCATTGTAGCATGAGCTCTGGAAAAGCGCATCCGCAAAAGTGCAAAGTGTGAATGCACTTGTGCTTTTTTTGCACAAATCGTAGTAAAAAAGCGCATGCTCAACATAGCGCTTTGTATTTCCAAAAATGCACAGAGTGTGAACCCGGCCCTAGACTGGAAGGGCACGGTATGGAGAATGGATAGCCTGAGGGGGGCATGGTATATAGAAGTCATTTGGGAGGGGCTCAGTATGGAGATGGGGTAGCATGGGGGGCTCAGTATGGAGATGGGGTAGCATGGGGGGGGCTCAGTATGGAGATGGGATAGCGTAGGGGGGCTCATTATGGAGATGGGGTAGCATGGGGAGCTCAGTATGGAGTTGGGGTAGCATGGGGGGCTCAGTATGGAGATGGGGTAGCATGGGGGGCTCAGTATGGAAATGGGGTAGCATGAGGGGCCTCAGTATGGAGATGGGGTAGCATGGGGAGCGCTCAGTAAAATGACTGGTAGGGCTCAGTATGCAGAATGCGTAGCATAAGGGGGCTCACTATAGAGTTGGGACAACATGAGGTGGACAGTGAAGAGAGGGCTGCATTGGAGATTATAGTTCATAAGTGAGGAGGGTGTGGTGGGTATAATTCATAATGGTGAGGACACTGTGGTGGTTTTCACTTATGAAGGGGTGGTGTGGCGGTCATATTTAACTAGGGACAGTGTAGTAGGAATATTTTATAGGGAGAATAATTTGGAGGCCATATACCATAAGTGACACAGTGTGGGGTCATTTGTGCAGGAAGCACAGTGAGGGGCAATTATTTATTCAGGGGCACAGCATAGGCCAAAACTTAAGGTACTTATTCTTCCGATCTGGCAGCATGCTTGCGTGTCTCTCCCATATACAGGAGTATTCATTCTTCCCAGTATTCCTGTGTACTGTATGGAAGCTGCTGCTAGATGTCTCTGGCAAAAGGTACCGTTACACAGTATGATATCATGAGCGATAGCACTGAAATGTCACGGGTTTGGAGTCGTTCAAACGACATTGTTAAGACGTTGTTGCGCGTAACAACAAGATATGGGTGTGATAAATTGTTGGATCACTAATTGTAGATTTAAGAACTTGTTCATAAATCAAGCGATCCTCAATCAGCAAACCTGCTGCATTGTGTGTGACATCACAATAACGATGTGGATATCGACTTCCCCTATTCACATCAGTGAACAAGGATCGTTCGCTGGGTTGTGTGAATGATAGCTGCTCTCCACATCATTGGTGCGTCGTCCACGATATCTATACGTGTGACAGCTCACCAACGATGTCAAAACGATGTCCTAACGACCGCGCTCCTGTGAGATCGTTAGTGATGTCGTTTCAACATTGAAGCGTGTAACGGTACCTAAAGGTTTATTGCTTAGAGGACAAAAGGATCCACAGCCTCTAATTGGACATGCTGGATCCTTATTTCCCTCGGCCAATCATCAGTTAGGCTACGTTCACATGCAGCGTGTTTCTGGATTTACGCAGCGTTTTTTTTGGATGTGCAAATGCACTACCGTTTTACTACCCAGCAAAGGCAATGCATTTCACTTATTTGCGTTCACACAATCTGTATTTTTGAGGATGCGCTTTCACTGAAAAACACATACTCCAATAGAATTACCATATTAATTCTTTTTGTGCTTTTCCATAGCCCACATTGTAGAATGGGCTCAAAAACAGTGCATCTGAAAAAGCGCAAAGTGTGAAATAGGATGCGCTTTTTTGCACTAAGCGCATCAGTTGTTTGCATGTTCAAAACGAAAAATTATGCAGCGTGTGAACGTAGCCTTAGATCCCCCACACATATTAGACTGTCCTTGCTGGTTTAACTAAGGCGGCTTTCATACCTCTGCATTTTTTGCAGACCAGGCAAACTTCAACTTTTGATCTTCAGGTCTCCCGGATCTGCCGTTTTTCAAATCCAGTGGATTCCTGCCTTCTTTGAAAAAAAAAACAGATCCAGCACAGTTGCAGCATGATCATGTTTTTTGCTAATGCATTTCTATAGGACTGTCGTAATTGTGTAGACACTTGTGTTTTTAGCCAGATCCGGCAAATCCGCCACTTGCGGCAAAGGAAAAAAAAGTTTTTCGGTTTGGTGACTTGCCGCAAGTGCCGGATCCGGCAAACCCACAACTGCCACACATGACCGCAAGTCCCATAGGGAATGAATTAGGTTGAATGTAGGCTTGCCGCAAGTGAGCCATTACCCGGCAGATGTGGCAAAACTGCCGAATCATCCGCGATTGAAGAAAAATCACTGATGTGAAAGCAGCCTTAAAAAGAAAAAACTCAAAAGACTGAACATGTGAACAGCAAGTCATTTTTACATTGCCGCGCATGGGTTCATTCCTTTTAGTATTTATTCGCAGATCTGCCTGAAAAATAAAATGCAGTGTGCACATACGCTTAGCCTGACTGATCAGTAGGAGGGGAAGGGGGTGCGACCACTGAAAGTGCCTAGGGCGGCAGGAATTCTAAATACGGCCCTGATCACCGGTTTACACAGGAGATCTATATATATTGTAGAAGTTGTATAGTCATCACAAGTGACATTATACACAAAAGCTCTGTATATAGCGTCACTGTACAAGTAATGCAATGATCACCATTGACATTATACACAGGAACTCTGTATATAGTGTCAGTGTGTGTGTATAGTTAATACATGTAGCTTCTCCCCCCATGTTCCATCTAGCTTCTCCTCCCCATCCATCCAAGTACCTTCTCCCTCTATCCCCCATTATTCCATGTACTCTCTCCCCCATCCATCCATCCATGTACCTTCTCCCCATCCGCCAAACCATCCATGGACCATGTACCTTCTCCCCATACATCCATGTACCTTATTCCCCATCGATCCATCTTCTCCCCTGTTTTCCATGCCGCCCCACCATCCATCCAGTTCTCTCCCCTTTTCCATGCCACCCCCCCACCCATCCATTCCATTCTGCCCCCTCTTCCAGGCTGTCCCATCCATCCTTCCCATTCTGCCCCCTCTTCCAGGCCGCCCCATCTGTCCATTCATTCATCCATCCCACTCTGTCCCCACCAGGCTGCTATCTTCGTCTGTAACAGCGCCTTACCTGACTCCACACTCCTGGTCCTGGCAGCTTCTTTCTCTGGGGCTCCCGGTCTCCCGCTTACCGGCACCAGACACCCGTCACCAGGCAGCTTCTTCCTCTGCGGCTCCCAGTCTCCCGTTCACCAACACGATGCACCCAGAACCAGGCACCCAGCATTGAGTAGCTTCTTCCTCTGCAGCTCCCTGTCTCCAGCACCATGCACTCGGCACCTGGCAGCTTCTTCCTCTGCAGCTCCCAGTCTCTGGCACCAGGCACCTGGCAGCTTCTTCCTCTGTAGCTCCCGGTCTTTGGCACCAGGCACCCGGCACCAGGCACCCAGCATTAAGCAGCTTTTTCCTCTGCAGCTCCCGGTCTCCAGCACCATGTACTAGGCACCTGGCAACTTTTTTCTCTGCGGCTCCTGGTCTCCGGCACCAGGCACCCGACACCAGGCACCAGGCAGCTTCTTCCTCTGCGGCTCCCAGTCTCTGGCACTAGGCACCTGGCAGCTTTTTCCTCTGTGGCTCCCGGTCTCTGGCACCATGTACCTGGCAGCTTCTTCCTCTGCGGCTCCCGGTCCCAGGCACCCGGCACCAGGCAGCTTCTTCTGCCGCAGCTCCTGATATCTGGCACCAGAAATCCAGCAGCCTCTTCCTCTGCGGCTCCCGGCCTCCGGCACCAGGTATCTGGCACCCAGCAGCTTCTTCCTCTGCAGCTCCCAGTCTCCGGCACCCTGTGGCACCCAGCAGCATCAGGCATCTGGCAGCACCAGGCACCCAGGCACCTGGCAGCAGCAGGCACCCAGGCACCTGGCAGCAGCAGGCACCCAGGCACTACCAGGCACCCTGCAGTACCAGCCATTCGGCAGCACCAGGCACCCAGGCACTCGGCATCACCAAGCACTCAGCAGCACCAGGCATCCAGCACCACCAGGCATCTGGCAGCACCAGGCATCCAGCACCACCAGGCATCTGGCAGCACCAGGCATCCAGCAGCACCAGGCATCCAGCAGCACCAGGCATCACCAGGCATCCGGCAGCACCAGACACCACAGCACCTGGCATCACCAGGCACCCAGGCACCTGGCAGCACCAGGCACCACCAGGCACCCAGGAGCCCGGCAGCACCAGGCACCCCGGCAGCTCCAGGCTGCATGAGGCCCCCAGGAGCCTGGCAGCACCAGGCACCATCAGGCAGCTGGCAGCAACAGGCAGAACCAGGCACTCAGCAGCACCAGGCTGCACCAGGCACCAAGGGGCCCAGCAGCACCAGGCATCACGAGGCACCAAGGGGCCTGGCAGCACCAGGCACCACCAGGCATCAAGGGGTCCGGCAGCACCAGGCATCCCCAGACACCTGGCAGCACCAGGCACCACCAGGCACCCAGGGGCCCGGCAGCAGCAGGTACCATAAGGCACCCAGGGGCCCCGCAGCACCAGGCACCACCAGGCACCCAGGTGTTGTAAATGCATTAGAGCTCCCTCCGGTGGTTGTTGCTTGTGATGCAGCTGACTGTGTGGGCTACACAGGTGATGGTGATTATTGGCAATCTGGTTCTTGGAGCATATAATAGTTTGAAGTGCATCAACCCTTGTCAGTTGTCTTTGGTCCCTGGGGGAGTTCACATCTCTCTGATTTCTTCTGCTCTGTGGAATTCTTTGCAAGCTAAGTGGATGGTTTTTTTGATATTTTGTGGCACACTTTTGTGTGCTTAAGGTTCTGCTTATGTTTTGTCTTATTCTGAGTTGTGGGTTTGCAATTTAGTCTGTATATTTGCTTATCTGCTCTAAGATAGGAAGTTTTCTTTCTAGGAATTTTACGATTCACTATTATCTGTTATTTCCAGTTCTGCTGGCATTTGATTTATAGAAGTCTGCAGATATAGAGGGCGCCGAGTCTTAGTGACTCAGGGTAATTTTTGTTCTATCTGACAGCCTGGGAGACCCTTTAACTATCTCCAGTAAAACAGAGCCCTTCAAGCCTTGTAGGACTGCCACCAGTTCCTTGTTAGATACTAGCCTAGTCCGTTAATAAGATTATATTGGGCAACAAACCAGCCCCGGTACCATGTAATATTAAACTAAGAGCACGATGTGTGGATTCATGGATTGAGATAAAAGAGCAACCCAAGATTTAATTATATATTTCATCGCCTTTGTGGCACATTACACAAACACTATGTACACTATAGATATACATATACAATGGTCAGATAGCAAATACAGGTGGTAATACAAAAGGTATTAGAAATATATGTCAGTTACAAAGTAAATGTTTAGGCCTTGGTTCCGGCAGCCACATGGGAGGTATTTGGTGGCAGCAGTTTCCAGTTATTTCCAAGACAAATCATGGTGTGACCTATAAAGAAGAACAATAGTCTTTGACTCAAACCAAGTTTTCTTCCACTGGGTAGGACAATGCGCTCTAAAATCTCTTGATAATTCTCTGATTTCATGATTACTGTGACATGATCAAGGCTTCCAGTACCAGATGCAGCAAAGCAACCCCATAGCATTATGGATCCTCCATCATGCTTAACTGTTGGTAGGGTGTTGTTTTCCTTATAAGCTTCATTGCGCCATCTGTATGCAAACTGTTTCTATGCATTGCTAAAAGTCTATTGTTGTTTCTTCTGTCCACAGAACATTTTCCCAGGATTGTGGTTTGACAAGGTAATCTTTGGCAAAGATCAGTCGTTCCTTTTTATGTCTTTTTTTCAGCAATGGTTTCTTCCTTGGCCTTCGCCCATAAAGCTTTGCATGGCTTAGTGTGTAGCACATGGTACTTGTTGAAACCATGACACCAGACTGATCCAGGTTGGCCTTCAAGTCTTTGGATGTTTGACTAGGCAGTTTTTTACACCATTTGCACCAACCTTTGAAGACATCTCTTGTCAATTTTCCTCTTTCCCACTATCCAGAGAGGTTCTTGACAGTTCCATGCTTGGCAAACTTCATAATAACATTGCACACTGTTGAAACTGGAATACCAAGGTCGTTGGAGATGGCCTTATACCCTTTGGAAGTCTTGTGCTCGCTATTAATAACAGTTCTAAAGTCCTCAGACAGCTCCTTTGTCTTCACCATTGTGTCACCAGCGATGTGAAAAACGACGCACTAGCGATCCAGAATTATACTGAGGTCATTGGGAATTTTCACACCACAGCGTGGCATTGAAATCGTTAGTCATTGTCCCTGTCAAACACAATGATGTAGCACTCCCAGCGGGATCGCAACGACATAGAAATGACCCAGAGCAGTGTGTAACGATCAACGATCTCACAGCAGGGTCCAGATCGTTGGTGCGTGTAACACAGTATGAGATCGCTAACGGGATTGTTGTTGCATCACAAAATTTGTGACGTAACAGCGATCTCGTTAGCGATCTCGTTCTGTGTGACAGGGCTTTAACATGTCACTTTTTAAAACACTAAAGTCATCATTCATTGGCTAATTCAGGTCACATGGGCACTGACAATTTATCACAGGTGATTCTCATTTGTGATTCACCACAGGTGAGTCAAAGTGTGTTTCCTTACTAATTTAATGTACCAGTGTCACAGCAAGCTTTAGGTTTTTCTATCTTTTTCTTCAATTGTTTTTGTATTAAATTGTTTTATACCATTTGCTCTTTTGTATTTAACACGAGTCTCTATAGAAAAAAGGAGTTTCACTTGATTCATTTTTTCAGGAGATATTCCACATTATTTACTTAGGCTTCATGTGTGCCTATATTAATGAGCAGGACTGTATTAATTGAAGTAGATTGTGGGGGACAGTGGGATCAAGAAATATGTCTTTATAGGATTTAGAATGCCACAAGGACCCCTACACCTGACCAACATTCTGAGGGGGGGAGCTGGTACAAATTTTAGGTCGGGGCCTCTGTGTCAATTGGTAATGTAGAGGCTGAATTCTGTAATTATCGGTAAAATGTAGGAAGTTGTGACTGCTGAGGAGGTGAAAATGATAAACTACTGTACTTATGCAAAAGTAACTGGTGGGCTGAAACCTATGGAGGACACAACTTTAAAGCTTTTAGAAGAATAAAGTGAAAGGAACAGCATTATCGAGGGCTCTTTTAACAGTATTCTCATAGCAGTGTTTAAAGGGAACCAACCACCTCAGATGACGTCTATAAGGTGTTAATCCATGTCCCTGCACCCTACCTACACCAGTCCAGCTATGTTTTTGCTAAGAATATTGATAACAGCAAACCGAAATAAACAGTTTATAAGCTTACATGACTTCAGTACGAGAGGGCGTCTCCCTTGGGCTCCAGTACGAGAGGGCTGTGTCTCCAGCAGCTTGAGTGACTTTCCTCCCCCTCCCTCTCTGTTTGCAGCACGTCACTGAAGGACGTGATATTATCTTATTGTGGGCGGGCACGCAAGCCAGCTCCCGTCCGTGCCCGCCCACACCAAGATAATATCACGTCCTTCAGTGACGTCCTGCAAACAGAGAGGGAGGGGGAGGAAAGCCACTCAAGCTGCTGGAGACACAGCCCTCTCGTACTGGAGCCCAAGGGAGACGCCCTCTCGTACTGAAGTCATGTAAGCTTATAAACTGTTTATTTCGGTTTGCTGTTATCAATATTCTTAGCAAAAACATAGCTGGACTGGTGTAGGTAGGGTGCAGGGACATGGATTAACACCTTATAGACGTCATCTGAGGTGGTTGGTTCCCTTTAATATGCATGTCTTTATCGTGCACCTTTATTGTGTAATTTGGCTGCTCATGTATTTACTTTATTGTTCAGAGTTCATAAACCATTTCAGTGTTTGTACATTGTGATATGTCCAGTCCCCAGGTTCATTCATAGGACGCTAAAACTTTTTGGACAGTGAGAGATTTTTAAGATGAGATTTATAAGTTTATTTTCAGTCTCTCCATGTTTGTATTTACTAGTTGTTTGGAAACAGTAAAGGATACAGTCGGCCTCATTTTTTGATGCTTTGTTCTAAAGGGGTTGCTTGGGGTATAATCGACCAACTGAGCAGAAACACAAAGCGCAAAGTGCATCCGCAAAAAGAATGACCATGTGAATTCTTTGCATTTTTCTTCCTGCGCTTTTACTCCCCTCGCCTCATTTCCCCAGAGATCTCTCTTCATACCGGCACTATAGGACCTTGTGCAGGACCTTAAACAGCATCATGTGACCGGGCGACATCACCTGTCACATGGTGCTGCAGGGTTCTAGAGCCCCTGCTCGATGCAGCCCGGTAGTGAAGAGGAGATCACCAGCGGTTACGGAGGGAGTGCAGCGAGGTTAGTAAAAGCGCAGGAAGAAGGCGCAGAGGCGTTCACATATAGAACGCTGCATTCTGTGAGGATGCATTCTTGGTGCAGTTTGGCACCAAAAACGGATCCTCACAAAACAAAGCAATTACTTTGCGTGTGAAAGTAGCCTAATGGTACGCTCAAATCTGCTGATCCTTTCTCATTGCCGATCACGGCGAAAAAAGTTGAATAGTGTCATGCAGTTGTCATGCATTTTGACACCTGTATGACATGCGGATGTCATGCCAGTGTGCAGTTTCCCGGCACCTAGCATCCATACATCAATTTCATGTCATAAGTATGGCATGCGTATGACATGCTTTTTTAAAGTGGGCTTTCCAGCTGTAAAGTTAGAATAGATAGATCGATAGATCGATAGATAGATAGATAGATAGATAGATAGATAGATAGATAGATAGATAGATAGATAGATAGATAAATAGACAGACAGACAGACAGTTTAAATAATTTCACTGCAGTACTCCAGATGTAATCTCAGCAGTCTTTATTCTGGCATCAGATGAACAGGAGATGGCCACGTATCAGGCACACATGCCCTTTGTCAAGCAATCACAAGCTCTGTAGCCCAGCCTTTTATGCAGTCTACCTTATTAAAATAATAATTGTACTAATCTTATATTTATGTGTTATATAACTAAAACTGTGATTCATATTCAATTATACCTTAGTACATCTTATTTAGTGATCATAGTTTTGTGTCTTATTTACTTTTTCCACCCTTTTCCATCTCCTTTGATAGTTATATAGCTAAAAAAGTACTATACCAGGGAACTCCAGCACACCTACTGTGTATAATTAGCATAATTACTGCATGAAAGCAGATATTGTACTCACAGTGCTCTGCCATTGCTCCCACCTTGCCACGTGTAATAGACTGGCGTTACGGAAGTTGCACTGCGCCTGTGCCAGGTCTGTGTTTGCAGTTACCTTGGCTACAGGCCACAGTGAGGTCTCGAGTCCACAGTGGTGTTCCCGTGCTTGCGCGGTTACCGCTTTTCCTCTGCTGTCTACTGCGCCGGCTCCAGGCACCATTGTGTACAGTTGTCATGGCTGCCGGTCACAGTACATCTCACGATTCTCACAGTGTTCTTGCGCATGCGCGGTTACTGTTTTCTCGTTCCAGCACACCAAACTTTCTCCTTATTATATTCTCACATCTATTAAATATTAAGATATCTTTATAAAGTGACTTGTGCATATATAAAACCTATTTTAGTATATATTTAAGAATGGGGGATTATAGCTACTTAATTTTATCGTGCTTTGCAACAATCTACAACAATCTTATGACCCCTCACCAGTCCTCTTCCCAGCTGCCAACTGAGAATCTCCTCATGGCCTTAAGGGTTAAACCACTCATACTCCAGTGCACGTATAATAATCAATTCTTGAAACAATATTACTGCTGATAAAGTTTATTAATATTATTATTTGAACATACAATTAATTAATAGAGTTGATGCTATATTAGTATTTAAATAAAATACTTATTAAATAATCAAGGTTCAGTGTGGAGGAATAGCTTTACATTGTGAGTATTAAAGTGCTATTTATTGTGCATAATTAACAAAAAATTATAAAAGAATTACGGAAAAATTCTTTAAAATATATAAAACACTGCTTGAAGTTCCCTGTAAAAATATTCAATTGCAGTTCTTTTTTTCTCTTGATATATTTCCTGTATTTGAAAACAGAAGGGAGAGGGAAATTACATTAGTGTATTATATTACAGTGCAATTTTGTGAAAAATCATTTAAATATTTTCAGTGAGAGAGTGTGATTGAAATGTACATCACATACTGATTTAGAAAAATCATTTTCAGGAACCTTTACAGCATCTCTGACTTATTATTTCCATTCTACAATAATGCACTTAATTTATAATCAACATTTAAACCTGAAGGCTTTAGTGTCTTTAGCTCTCTTATCCACTTTAATTCTTTTTCTTTCAATAACTTCTCCCTATCTCCAACTCTTTGCATAACCAGAACTGTATCTATTACTCTCCACCTTAAATCATTTTCAGCGTGTTTTGCCTCTGTCCAATGCTTAGCTACTGGTAACCCTGTCATTTTTTGACGGACACTATACCTATGTTGGCTGAGTCGCACTTTTAGTTCTAAGGTGGTTTCTCCTACATAATAAAGCTTGCAGGGGAATTCTAATAAGTAGATTACTTGATTGGATGAGCTAGTCACTAAGTGTTTGATCTCATATTTAACTCCTGTTTTATGGTGAATAAAATGATTTCCTTTCAGGATTTGTTGACATGCAACGCATCCAACACATGGAAAACAGCCCACTCTTTTTTTTACCTGTTATGGTTATTTGGAATGATTTTTTTGCACTCCCTATGTCTGCTTTAACTAATTGTTTTTTTAGGGTATTGCATATAGAAAAGGCAATACCCTAAAAAAAACAATTAGTTAGGGGGGGAAGATTAAATTCTTTTACCTCTGGGTGTGCATTTTTTAGTCCTTTCCTCTGGGTGTGCATTTTTTAGTCCTTTCGTCATGGACCAGTCCCAATATGTATAGGAAGCTAAAAGGCAGTTACAAGACAAAGAAGTGTATAAAAAATTAGACAGAGATCCAAAGTTCGAAATTCAAAATATGTTTAAAAGTATATTGGGTAAGGCAGTGCGAGGTGGGTTCATTGATCAAGATACATTTGATTATTTAATTGTTAAACATCCAAAAACTCCCGATCTTTATCTTGTCTCAAAAATACACAAATCAATTAAACAACCTCCCGGGCGACCGATTGTCGCTGGAATACATTCCGTTTTTAATAACGTGGGGATTTTTTTGTAACTGACTTTAGCACCATTGGCAAAGGGTGCTCAATCATATGTAAGAGACACTGGCCTTTCCTTGAAAAAATTGCAAACCTATCACCACAGAAAAATGATATACTCGTGTCAATCGATGTTACGGCCTTATATACATCAATCCAACACGGTATAGGCATTGCAGCAGTGAGGAAAAAATTAAATACAACAAATTGTACGACAGAATGTAAAGAATTAATTATAAATTTATTATAAATATACCTGAGGGAAAACTACTTCTTGTTCAAAGATACCTACTACAAACAACAGGTTGGGACAGCCATGGGCGCGCACATGGCATGTTCCTATGCTAATTTAACAATGACAGTTATAGAAGAGCATATCTACACTTCTTGACTACTATAAAAATGTAATTCAATGGAGTCGTTATATTGACGACACATTCTTTATTTGGAGGAGTTTCCAATAACAACCAGAAGACTTTCACACATACTTGAATAGTGTTGACCGCACTATTAAATTCACAATAGTACACTCTCAAAAAGAAATACAGTTCCTGGATGTAAACATAAAAATATAGGAGGATAAATTAGAAACCAACTTACATGTTAAAAAAACGGATCGCAATAAATTATTGCATTTTAAAAGTAGTCACCCACACAAAACAAAAAAAGCAATATCGTTAGGACAAATAACTAGAGTTCAACAGATTGTTAGTGAAGAAGGAGAAAAAGAAAGGGCTATTGATCAATTAGTCACAAAATTTGAACAAAGAGGCTATCCCGGAAATATTCTACTACAACAAAGGAAAAAGGCCAATGAAAAAGATCAAAAAGTGAAAAAGGAAAGAGAGATAAATAGAGTTACACTGGTAATGGAGTATGGCGAGGAGTCCAAAGAAATAGAAACGATAGTCAGAGAACATTGGACAGGACTAAAAAATGCACACCCAAAGGTAAAATAATTTAATCTTGCCCCCCTCATTGCATATAGAAAAGACAATACCCTAAAAAAACAATTAGTAAAAGCAGACATAGGGAGAGCAAAGAAATCATTCCAAACAACCATAACAGGTAAAAAAAGAGTGGGCTGTTTTCCATGTGTTGGATGCGTTGCATGTCAACAAATCCTGAAAGGAGATCATTTTATTCACCATAAAACAGGAGTCAAACATAAGATCAAACACTTTGTGATGTGCTCATCCAATCACGTAATCTACTTATTAGAATGCCCCTGCAAGCTTTATTATGTAGGAGAAACCACCTTAGAACTAAAAGTGCGACTCAGCCAACATAGGTATAGTGTCCGTCAAAAAATGACAGGGTTACCAGTAGCTAAGCATTGGACAGAGGCAAAACACGCTGAAAATGATTTAAAGTGGAGAGTAATAGACACAGTTCCAGTTATGCAAAGAGGTGGAGATAGGGAGAAGTTATTGAAAGAAAAAGAATTAAAGTGGATAGGAGAGCTAAAGACACTAAAGCCTTCAGGTTTAAATGTTGATTATAAATTAAGTGTATTATTGTAGAAAGGAAATATTAAGTCAAAGATGCTGTAACGGTTCCTGAAAATTATTTTTCTAAATCAGGATGTGATGTACATTTCAATCACACTCTCTCACTGAAAATGTTTAAATGATTTTTCACAAAATTGCACTGTAATATAATACACTAATGTAATTTTCCTCTCCCTTCTGTTTTCAAATACAGGAAATATATAAAGAGAAAAAAAGAATTATAATTGCATATTTACAGGGAACTTCAAGCACTGTTTTATATATTAAAGAATTTTTCCATAATTTTTGTTAATTATGCACAATAAATAGCACTTTAATACTCACAATGTAAAGCTATTCCTCCACACTGAACCTTGATTATTTAATAAGTATTTTATTTAAATACTAATATAGCATCAACTCTATTAATTAATTGTATGTTCAAATAATAATATTACAGTAATAAAATTTATCAGCAGTAATATTGTTTCAAGAATTGATTATTATACGTGCACCGCAGTATGAATGGTTTAACCCTTAAGGCCATGAGGAGATTCTCAGTTGGCAGCTGGGAAGTCTCATCTACGGTAATCACCAAGTCCCTTTCCCCCTAAAAGGGTTAAGGACTGGTGAGGGGTCATAAGATTGTTGTAGATTGTTGCAAAGCACGATAAAATTAAGTAGCTATAATCCCCCGTTCTTAAATATATACTAAAATAGGTTTTATATATGCACAAGTCACTTTATATAGATATCTTAATATTTAATAGATGTGAGAATATACTAAGGAGAAAGTTTGGTGTGCTGAAGCAAGAAAACAGTGACCGCGCATGCGCGAGAACACTGTGAGAATCACAAGATGTACTGTGACCGGCAGTCATGACAACTGTACACAATGGTGCCTGGCGCCGGTGCAGTAGACAGCAGAGGAAGAGCGGTACCTACGCAAGCGTGGGAACACCACTGTGGCCTCAAGACCTCATTGCGGCCTGTAGCCAAGGTAACTGCAAACACAGACCTGGCACAGGCGCAGTGCAACTTCCGTAACGCCAGTCTATTACATGTGGCGAGGTGGGAGCAATGGCAAAGCACTGTGACTACAATAACTGATTTCATGCAGTAATTATTCTAATTATACACAGCAGGTGTGCTGGAGTTCCCTGGTATAGTACTTTTTTAGCTATATAACTATCAAAGAGACGGAAAGGGTGGGAAAAAGTAAATAAGACACAAAACTATGATCACTAAATAAGATGTACTAAGGTATAATTGAATATGAATCACAGTTTTATTTATATAACACATAAATATAAGATTAGTACAATTATTATTGTAATAAGGTAGACTGCATAAAAGGCTGGGCTACAGAGCTTGTGATTGCTTGACAAAGGGCATGTGTGCCTGATACGTGGCCATCTCCTGTTCATCTGATGCCAGAATAAAGACTGCTGAGATTACATCTGAATGGAGTGCTGCAGTGAAATTCTTTAAACTGTATGTATAATCTGGTACTACAGATCCAAGAAAAATAGAGGCAGCACTTCCTTCAAATTCAGTTATGTGGGCTTTATTCCCAGGACTGCGACGTTTCGACCTAATGGTCTTTCTCAAGCAGTGTCCATGGCGGCGACGGTGATACAGTTACAGTTGCAGCATGGGGAGCCTTTAATCATGAGATAAGTAACACATGATTTTTATTGGTATAATTAAGGGTATTAGCTCTACATATGATTATGAGCCATGATTTTTAACATATGTATTATTAAATAATGCACTATTTGCACTTTAGAAGCACGGTTTGTTCACTGTATTTATTAAACTTGAATTTTTCTATGTGTTTATGAGATGCACTGTACTAATTGAATTATTGTAAGCCCCTTACATGGGTGCTATATATATGTGAGCACTATTGGTTATATGACACTGCTTGAGGAAGGCTGCGTGCCGAAACGTTGCAGTCCTAGGACCAAATAAATCCACATGTTTTGAACTGGAGGAAGTGCTGCCTTTCATCTTTTCATCTAGATAGATAGATAGATAGATATAAAGAAAAAAGGTTATTTGAGCAGCGTTTCTTTTTAACTTAAAGTTAGGTGCTTTATCAGTCCTTGAGGTGGTGTCCAGCCACCTGATCCTAGACAAACTTGCAAAAAAGGCTGCAGCACTCCAATTTCAGTTTTGTATTCTGCCTTTAATGGCCTTCAGGTATAAGAATGGCGACGTTTCGGTCGATGATGACCTTCTTCCAGCAATCACATACTGCAAATGCTGGGAACTATATAGGTCCCCTAATGTCTAATCTCATTATACAATTAATTATTTAAAAACAGATTTACATCATGATTTACATTCTTTACATATCTCTCACATTTATCAAGTGCTCATTATAGCTGTGCTCACATTCTCTGATTATATTACAGTATATGGAATTGATTACTCACTGTTTAATCCATAAGACATGTAAAGTGGTCCAATTATGCCTCAGGTGCCTGCTTGATTAATTTTGTTACTTAATTTTCCACAGTGTATGACCGCCGACATGTGCGGCCTCTCCCTAGCTGGGCGCCGCCATTCCGGCGTTGATTACATTGCAGCGCGCATGCGCCAATCATGTTCGCGTTTCTATTAGCGCGATACTACGGGAGACTCTGTGATCTCCGCGCTGTAGTTCTCGCGCATGCGCGGTACCTATTCGGCATTCAGCTATGCGTTTAAACAGTTGTATTCTCCCTCTCAGTGTATTTTATTTCTATAAGTGCCTAAATATTATAAAAAATGTTATCTAATTATCTTTATATAAGTGTTATTATTAAGATATCATCATTATAAGTTTAAAATTTAATGTGCTAGAAAAATTTTCCTTTTAAAGTGACAGTGCTTTATTTTATCAGGTGATAGTATTATTATATATATATTGCTTGGTTTCTCTGTATTTTTTACTTCTTGTAAGGGAAAGAATTATTGTAAGTTATAGATTTAAGTTTTCCCATTATATGGATTTTGACATTTTTGCGCTCTTTGACCATTTCACATGCATTGGGTTCCCAATTGTACCCGTATCTAAACATTTTACGGAAGCAAACCATAAAGAGAAGGACCTAAAATTTAGGTTAATAGACATGGTGCCGATGCCCAGAAGAGGTGGAGACAGAGTTAGTCTATTGAAAATCAAGGAATTAGAATGGATACACAGGTTGCAAACTCTGAAACCGGAGGGACTCAATATAGATTTTAAGTTGCATACAGCACTCTAAGGAGTCGTCTACATCTGTATATCTGTGTATTTTAAATCACTTCGATGCATTGTCACTGATGTAAGCACTATAATATTTTGTAAGCATGTTATTCAATTTTTATCATACCAATTTTTTGACGTTTTTTATTTCTCACTTTTGTATAGATGAATACACATGGAGTGGGCAAATGATGCACCGGGTGCCTGGAATTCAAACTACATCCACAGATGGAAAAACACAGAACACAAAGCTATGTTCAGAAATATATGTGTATATTCCTCCTACTTAGGAAAACTTTTTTAGCACTAAATATGCATGTAGTAACACACTAAATTATGTTTTACAATGGGAAAATAAATATTCAAAAAAAGAATTAAATGTATTGCTTTGGATTTATGGAAAAGTGGATTGACTGAGAATATTGCGCATGAATGACTGTCATAAAAAAAGCATAGAGGGAGTCCTTGGTTAACCTTGGGCAGGTGGTGCAAGGGGAGGAAACCCCTTCCTAAGCACCGTACTGACAGGGGAGTGCTATAACCCATTAGTGGGATGCACTTACAATTGGGAACCCAATGCATGTGAAATGGTCAAAGAGCGCAAAAATGTCAAAATCCATATAATGGGAAAACTTAAATCTATAACTTACAATAATTCTTTCCCTTACAAGAAGTAAAAAATACAGAGAAACCAAGCAATATATATATAATAATACTATCACCTGATAAAATAAAGCACTGTCACTTTAAAAGGAAAATTTTTCTAGCACATTAAATTTTAAACTTATAATGATGATATCTTAATAATAACACTTATATAAAGATAATTAGATAACATTTTTTATAATATTTAGGCACTTATAGAAATAAAATACACTGAGAGGGAGAATACAACTGTTTAAACGCATAGCTGAATGCCGAATAGGTACCGCGCTTGCGCGAGAACTACAGCGCGGAGATCACAGAGTCTCCCGTAGTATCGCGCTAATAGAAACGCGAACATGATCGGCGCATGCGCGCTGCAATGTAAACAATGCCGGAATGGCGGCGCCCAGCTAGGGAGAGGCCGCACATGTCGGCGGTCATACACTGTGGAAAATTAAGTAACAAAATTAATCAAGCAGGCACCTGAGGCATAATTGGACCACTTTACATGTCTTATGGATTAAACAGTGAGTAATCAATTCCATATACTGTAATATAATCAGAGAATGTGAGCACAGCTATAATGAGCACTTGATAAATGTGAGAGATATGTAAAGAATGTAAATCATGATGTAAATCTGTTTTTAAATAATTAATTGTATAATGAGATTAGACATTAGGGGACCTATATAGTTCCCAGCATTTGCAGTATGTGATTGCTGGAAGAAGGTCATCATCGACCGAAACGTCGCCATTCTTATACCTGAAGGCCATTAAAGGCAGAATACAAAACTGAATTGGAGTGCTGCAGCCTTTTTTGCAAGTTTGTTTAGATAGATAGATAGATAGATAGATACATAGATACATAGATACTTAGATACTAGTATAAAAATCCAAAAAAGACAGAATCAGCACAGTAGTATCAAAATTAATTAGGTGCAATAGTCCTGTTCACAGTGCTCCACTGTGGAATAATACTTATCGGAAAAAACAGGCAGCACTCCATGTATTCAGCTGATTAAGGACCCTTTAATATGGCCACATGATGCGACATTTCAGTCCTCAAAAGACTTTTTTCAAGCATAGTGCTACTGATACAAAGTGAGAATCATATCCAATTCCAAGCAATTTAACAATTAATTGTTCAATTGCTTGGAATTGTATATAATACTCACATTGTATCAGTAGCACTATGCTTGAAAAAAGTCTTTTGAGGACTGAAACGTCGCATTATGTGGCCATATTAAAGGGTCCTTAATCAACTGAAAACATGTAGTGCTGCCTGTTTTTTCTGATAGATACTAGTATAGCTAGATCGAGGTTACTAGTCTCCTGCTACTTGCTTCTGGGGCTGCCCATTAAGCTTCATGTATATTCACTGCACTCACCAGCAACAGCCAATCACAGACCCTCACTCTCTGTGAGAGTGTCTGTGATTGGCTGTTGCAATCAGGCTGCAATTCTCGATGGTGTTTGTGCTTGGTTGCCATATAGTGTATGACAACTAACCTACTTTCATACTGTGTAAAATAAATACATAATTTAAAAATACACATAGGGCTTTGCTGTATTTTTTAGTCTCGGCACAGATAAAGCAGAGAGCTGCGAGTTGCCACCCTCAGCTGCCTAATTTTACCTTGAGTGGCAAAAAAAATACGTAGGGCTTCGCCCTATTTTTAATTGCCAGCCAAGGTAAAACTAGGCACCTGAGGGCTAGTATTCTCAGCGAGGTGAGTGTCCATCATTATTGTGACCCCTCACGCTATAGAATAGCAGCTCGCAGTCCCCCAGAAATTGGTGCATTCATAAGAAGTGCCATAGCAGTTCCATGGTTACCTGAGCTTTCTCTGGGTGATCTCAGTGAGTCACCACTTACCTGGCCGCAGCTCTCTGGGCTCTCATTCAGCATTTGGAGTCTGTGGGGAAAGGACGCTTTGTTCTTCGCTGCTACCTCTGATGAAGCAGATCTCAGATTGCGACATGGCCGGACAAGAGAAGATGTCACAGAGGATCGAGGATGGGTATTAAGCAGTTATTAAGATGGAGTCCAGATATGTGTTTGTGTTTTTTTTGTCTAATTTTTCTATGTGTGTTTTGTCTTCTTTACTATTTACTTGAGATTCTTAATGGCCAGGTCTAATATTGGCCTGACATTAAAAATCTCGCGCTTAATTTCAGCTGGCAATACAAAGCTGGCATTATCATCTTATTACCCAGTTTGCCACTGCATCGGGGCAACAGGAAGAGCTGGGTAAAGCATCAGAAATTGCTGCTGCTTATGAATGTGCCAATTTCTGGGCCATCTGCAGGCTGCTATTCTATACCATTAGGGGCCCACTAACAATGGGCCCTCACCCCACTGAGAATAACAGCTGCCTAGTTTTACCTTGGTTGACACTTAAAAATAGGGGGAAGCCCTACACATTTTTTTTGCCAGCCAAGGTAAAATCTGGCAGCTGAGGGTGGCAGCTCACAGCTGGTCACTGTATCCGTGTTGAGACTGAAAAATACAGCGAAGCCCTATGCATTTTTTTAAAATATTTATTTATCTTATACAGTGTAATGGCAGGTTGGTTGCCATACAGTAATGTGTATGGCAACCAAGCACAGACACTGTCTGGATTATTATTGGCCATTGCTGGTCAGCGCAGTGAATATGTATGAAGCTTAATAGGCAGCCCCAGAAGCAAGCAGTAGGAAACTGGTAAGCTCGATCTAACTATCCTCACATCTATCTATCCTATCTATCTTTCAATTTATCTGTGGCGCCCCACCAAGTATGTGCCACAAAAGGGGTACTACACCCAGAAAACCGGTGTAGTCACGCCACTGCAATTGGAACTATGGTCACTAGGTGGAACCCTAGAGTTAACAACCACACACTAGATTAGTAGGTGGGAGGGACCCCGGGAGGAGGGATAGTGACCTCCAGGGGGAAATAGTGAGCGCAGTTGGAGAGAGGAGTTGGAGGGAGCCAGGCAGCCAGCCTGAGGAAAGCAAGGAGGGCCTCCTTGGCTGAGGGACACAGAACAGTACAGATCCCAGAAGGAAGAGAGAGAGCAAGTGACCCAGCAAGGGAGTTCACTCTAGTGGGGAAGTGAGTAACCTGAAGGTTTGCCCCAAAGGAAGCAACCGGGTACCAGAGCCCGCAACTGTGAGTTCCTATACGGCTCATAGAGAATCCGATGACTGGGGATATTACAGATATGGCCCCGACTCCCAAAGAGCCCACAAGAGGGAAATCAGTTCTGCAGTTGGATCCTGCGAAGGACAATCAGAGATTCACCCGACAGGTGTGAGGGAGAGGAGACTAGGAAAAGCAGCAGGAGGTCAGATAATCTTTAAGAGTCAGACTTCACCGCCATTGGGAGGCAAGAAAAGAAAGGAAAAGAAGGGTACACAAGGAGGGATCCATCTAACAGCCAGAAATTCCATTTGCAGCATCCGCAGCATTTGCCACTGTAACATCTTGCTGAAGTGTAATTGCACTGCACTGTGTAGGACTAGAGATTACCGCTGGGCCTGCATGGCTAGAGTTGGTCCCGTTGGGCCAGAGTAATAATGTGTGTGTAAAATGTTTATATGTGCAACGTTTCAAGATATGCGCCTCCTGGAAACGGGAAGAAACTCAAATATTCATGATTTGTAAATAGTTACCCGTTGGTAGTAATGTAAAAATAATTTTTCACGTCCCGATGGGTAAATGTGATGCTCGCGGACGAGCATGTTTCATCAACTGGGTGTGTGGCGCCCCACCAAGTAGGTGCCACAAAAGGGGTACTACACCCAGAAAAGGGGTGTAGTCACCCCACTGCAATTGGAACTATGGTCACTAGGTGGAACCTTAGAGTTAACACCCACACACTAGATTAGTAGGTGGGAGGGACCTTAGGAGGAGGGATAGTGACCTCTAGGGGGAACTAGTGTGCGCAGTTGGAGAGAGGAGTTGGAAAGAGGAGTTGGAGGGAGCCAGGCAGCCAGCCTGAGGGAAGCAAGGAGGGCCTTCTTGGCTGAGGGACCCAGAACAGAACAGTACAGATCCCAGAAGGAAGAGAGAGTAACCCAGCAAGGGAGTTCACTCTAGTGGGGAAGTGAGTAACCTGAAGGTTTGCCCCAAAGGAAGCAACCGGGTATCGGAGCCCGCAACTGTGAGTTCCTATATGGCTCATAGAGAATCCGATGACCGGGGACATTACAGATACGGCCCCGACTCCCAAAGAGCCCACAAGAGGGAAATCAGTTCTGCAGTTGGATCCTGCGAAGGACAGTCAAAGATTCACCCAACGGGTGTGAGGGAGAGGAGACTAGGAAAAGCAGCAGGAGGTCAGATCTTTAAGAGTCAGACTTCACCGCCACTGGGAGGCAAGGAAAGAAAGGAAAAGAAAGGTACACAAGGAGGGATCCATCTAACGGCCAGAAATTCCATTTGCAGCATCCGCAGCATTTGGCACTGTAACATCTTGCTGAACTGTAATAACTTTAGAGAAGTTTTCAGTAAAGTACCTGGTGAAGTGAAATCTCGACTCTGCTGCATCCTTTCCCCTATAAACTGTTTTCTTACAGCATCGCTGCCTCGGCGGTCCAGTCCCACCTGCGGGGGACTAATTCATCCAAGCCGCAATACCATTGACCACCGGAGGGCAGTGGCGGCGCTGGTGAGCATCACCAGACACTGTAGGTGGCGTCACGACAAAAACTGTAGATAATCCCTGGAAATAACTCCTTATTCATTGACCATCAGGGCCACGGCCTCGGGCAAGCCACCCGTGACATCCCAGACAGACTGAACCCGCCTGAGAGCTGAGTACCCGAGCCCTGGGTGCGCGTCATATCTATCTATCTGTCTGCCTGTATATCTTTACTGACATTTTACTGCATGTTAATAACCATAGCAAAATCACAGTCAGAGTACTGTGCTTGTGGTGTGCAATGTTTTCATCGCACTCATACACTTTCCTTGGCGGAATCTCGGTGAGATCTGCAGCCATAAGCAGCATGCTGCGATTTTTTCCTCAGTATGTTTCTCACTGAGGCAAACTTGCAGATATATATGGCACTATTGGGGCGAGTGCAATCGATATTTTATCGGATTGCACTCGCCAAGTTTTTCTGAACATGTGAGTGTACCCTGTCCTGTGTTTCCTGTATCTCAACAGAAAGTTAAGTTACAATGGGTGTATTCATATTGTCAAGTAGATATCAAGAATTATTGACTTACTAAATATTTTTCAGGTTTCACTTACATTGTGGATGTTTATCAGATTTGGAAGATTTAAACAAGGATTTTCTTATTAGAGGAAGACTTAAATGTGACATTGGCAAACAAGGGAGTTCATAAATCAATCAGTAATGCTCAAATATTAATAACACGTACTTCACCCTTGTACCAAATCTAAACCAAATGGTCAATGTAAGTCGTTGTTCATATAGATTGTGCTAATTTGGTCTTGCAGTTTTACTGGAACTCTAAAGTGGATCTTCATTTCAGGTCCAACATTCTTAGCTCATTATATAGAGGTATGACCGCAAGTGTTGGTACCCTAGGAATTGTTGCATTAAATTTTTTCTCCCAGAAAATTGTTACATATGTTTTGTCATACACATGTTTATTACATTTGTGTTAATTGGAACAACACAAAAAACTGAAAAAAGGCATATTGGACATAATTTGACACTAAACTCCAAAAATGGGCTGAACAAAATTGTTGGCACCCTTAAAGGGATCCTGTCACCCCCAAAACACCTCTAAAGCTATTAAAAGCTGTCCCTAGAGCATAGTAACACTTACCCTACACTCCTTTTAGCTCCTAAAAGCATCTACTGAGAATGAAGATAAACGTTATTACAGTACCTCATTAGTGATTATAATTAGTGACTATTGTATGCATAGTCACCCAGCCAAGCTCTCCCTCTTCATGATAACACGCCTCAATAGGCGTGATCTTTATCTCTGATTCAAATGCGCCGCCTCCCCGCTCTGTTATGCGTCGGCCGTGCTGCAGTGGGGCTGTGTGACGCGAATCGCGTCATTTCCGGCGCCGGGTGACGTATTACACCTGCGCCACTCTGTTTGCTTCAAGCCCCGCACTGCGTATGCTCTTGTTTAAATGCTGCAGACAGGGAGAGAATGATTGGCAGCGGTGGGCAGATTACACATGTAGGGGGTGTGAATATGCCCTTGGCTGAAGCCCCTAGCCACCTCCTTAGTGGCTGGAGCATGTAAGTTTTCTAACTGTATTATCTCTGGGTACAGGGCTGCTCAAGTGCAGGGTGACCCCTTGCCTGCATGCTGGAGACATGCTGTATCCAGTGCTGTAATTAGATCACCATGCCTGGTTTGGTGACAGGTCCTCTTTAACTTAATATTTGGTAGAACACCCTTTGAAACAAATACCGTATTTTTTACTTTATAAGATGCCCCCCCCCCCAAATTTGGTGAATGACAAGAGAAAAAAATTTGTTTTAACCCTTCATGACCTGGGAATTTTTCTTTTTTCTTTTCGTTTTTTGCTCCCCTGCTTCCAAGAGCCATAACTTTTTTATTTTTCCGTCAATATAGACATATGACGGCTTGTTGTTTGCGGGACGAGATGTACTTTCATATGCAATCATTTATTTTACCATATAGTGTACAGAGAAATTTCAAAACAATTCTAAATGCAGTGAAATTGCAAAAAAAGTGCAATGACACATTTGTTTTTTGGGTATTTAGTCGCCATATTCACTGTATGGTAAAACCGACATGACACAGTGATGCCTCAGATTGGTACGAGTTCGTAGACACCCAACATGTATACCTTTACTGGTATCTAGGTGGTGAAAAAAAATTCAGAAGTTTGAAAAAAAAAAACAAAACTGACTTTTTGCGCCATGTTCTGCGACCCGTAGTGTTCTCATTTTTCGGGATCTGGGGCTGTGTGAAGGATTATTTTTTGCATCTTGAACTAACGTTTCTAATTATACCATTTTGGGAGAATCCGCAGTTTTGATCGCCTGTTATTGCATTTTATAGTAATGTTGCAGCGACCAAAAAAACGGAATTTTGCCGTTTTGACGATTTTTTCCGTTACGTAGTTCACGGCTCCCATTAACGGATTTGATAGGATGATAGATCGGGCGATTTGATAGATCGGGGTAATTTGAACTTATATATATATATATATTTTTTACAGGTTTTTAAAAACTTTATTTTTTTATTGATTCTTATTTTTACACTGCCTCTTTAAGAGGCACCTTGCTTCACAGTCCGATCGCTTCTGGGAGATACAGATGAGCTGCAGCTCATCTGTATCTCCCAGAATCGCGGACCTGTTGTGGTTGGCAGCGCCTGCCAACCACAACAGGAAACTGTGCTCTGACAGCATCCGGGGTCTAGCCAGGACCCCGGGCTGTCACGTGAGCGCCGGAGATCCCGCGATAGTATAGCGGGATCTCCGAAGCAGGTGGGGAACAGTGCGTTCCCCGCTGGGGCCGCCTTGGATCCCGCTGTCAGTGATTGACAGCGGGATCCAAGGGGATAACAGCGCCGATCGGATCCCGGATCTGATCGGAGCTGTTAGCCCGACATCTCAGCTGATCACATCAGCTGAGATGTTGGCTGTTTCATGTGAGCGCTGCGCCGGAGCTCACATCAAACACCCCTTACCTGCCCATGACGTTGTATAACGTTATAGATCGGGAAGGGGTTAATGTTAAATGGGGTCCATCTTATAATGCTAGTGTCTAGATTTCCTTGGACGAAGTGCCTCTCTGTCCGCGCTGCTCCTCCAGGAACAAAGGAACCAAGACACGGTGATGTCTGGGTCGACTTATGCTTATATTATCCTACACGTTTCGGAGCCACAAACCGAGCTCCTTCCTCAGGGAACAACATGGATGTTCCCTGAGGAAGGAGCTCGGTTTGTGGCTCTGAAATGCGTAGGATAATAAAAGCATAAGTTGACCCAGACATCCCCGTGTCTTGGTTCCTTCATTCCTGGAGCAGCAACGCGGATAGAGAGGCACTTCGTCCAAGGAAATCTATGTTGTGACCACGGTTATCTGTGGGAGTGCGTTCCCTGCAGCAGCTGCTTTATCGCTTTTCAACCAGTTGTGGGTCTCACGACTGGACAAGGTGAGCAATTCCACATCGCAAGCTGACAGTGTTTAATTAAGATAAGACCCTATTTGCGCATTCTTATTTTTACACAATGTCAGTGTCTGTCTTACAATCAGTATATATGTCCACCATCCTAGTACATGGCTCCCCATCATGGTATATAAATCCTCCACACTGGTACAAGGCCCCCCCATACAGGATATGGCCCCCAGTGATGGTACATAGCCCCCTATCCTGCACATGGCCCCTAACATAGCCTCCTATCCTGCATATGGCCCCCAGTGATGGTACATAGCCCCCATCCTGAATATGGCCCCCAGTGATGGTACACATAGCTCCTCATCCTGGATTTGGCCACCAGTGATGACACACATAGCCCCCCCATCCTAGATTTTGCCCCCAGTGATGGCACACATAGCAGCCCCATCCTGCATTTGGCCCCCGGTGATGGTACACCAAGCCCCCTACCCTGAATATGGCCCCGAGTGATTGTACATAACCACCCCACCTTGGAGATGCCCCACCCCATCCTGCACTCACCCCCCCCACCTTAGATATGGCCCCCTGTCCTGCACTCACACTCCACCTTGGATATGGCCCCCATCCTGCACTCATCCCCCTCCTGCACTCACCTACCCCCACCCTAGTTATGGCCCCTGTTGTGAACTCACCCCCTCCATGACCTTGTCACTCATTGTGAGTCCATGCTGGCGTGCACCTGGTAAAATAATAAACAGCTGATTACAGCTGATTATTTACCCTCTGGCACTCGGTGTTCACATCTGGCCGCTTTCATCCTCTGTGCTACTCAGTATCCAATCATGTGACCAGAAAAACAGTGATCATGTCATCTCTGTGGACCCCGATCACATGATCGGAATCTGGAAGGCACAAAAACAGGGAGAAAGTGTCAAGATATGAGCACCGTGCGTCAAAGGGTAAGTAATCAGCTGTTTATTATTTTATTGGGTGCACGCCAGCATTGAGACATAATGAGTGACAGGGTCATGGAGGGGGTGAGTTCACAACGGGGGTCATGAGGTGACTGCCGGAGGGGGTGAGGGCAGCATTGGGGGGCCATATCCAAGGTGGGGGGTGAGTGCAGGATGGGGGGGTGACAGTAGGCTCACATAATATGCAACGCTTCCCCGTCCATTTCCCAGCGCAACTTTAGTACTGCGAAGTGGACAGCGGCGAGTGTAGTGTATATTAAATGTGTATAATGAGCGGGGTCACATGACCTCTTGCTGTCACTGCAGCCCGCCTCCTCCAGCCCCCGAACACCACTCCCAGTACCAGTAGATTGGGATTATAAAACACACACCCCACTTTCCCCCAAAATTTGGGGGAAGAAAAGTGCATTCTATAATTCGAAAAATATCGTAACTGCAATCACTTGGTTCCCATAATGATCAACAAGCTTCTTACAACTCTCGTTTCGAATTTTTGATCACTCTTTTGCAATCTGCTATAGGTCTCTCATATTTGAAGGCGCCTTCTCCCAACACCAGTTTTAAGTTCTTTCCAAGGGTGTTCAATAGACTATAGATCCAGACTCACTGCTGCCACTTCAGAACTCTCCAGCGCTTTGTTTCCATCCATTTCTGGGTGTTTCTTGTAATATTTTTGGAGTCATTATCCTGCTGGAAGACTTTTATATCCTAGGTCATGAGTCTTTAAACCCAGCTTTCTGACACTGGGCAGTAGATTGTGGCCAGAAATCCTTTAGTAATCTTCAGATTTCAAGATACTTTGAACAGTTACTTCATCTAGTGCTATAGACAGTGAAACAACCCAAAATGTCTTTGAACCTACAACATGTTTGACTGTAGGTACTGTGTTCTTTGTAGATCTCTTTCTGTTTTCAGTAAACAGTAGAATGATGTGCTCCACCAAAAAGTTCTTGGTCTCATCTGTTCACAAAACACTTTCCTAAAAGGTTTTTGGTTTACTCACGTACATTTTGGCAAACTGCAGTCTAGCTTTTTATCTATATATATGTGTCTCTGTGTCTTCCTGGGCCTCTTGCCATAGTGTTTAATTTTTTGAAAAAATGTAGTCAGAGCTGACTGATCACTGGTGGGGGCAACCGATGGTGAGTGGTGACCGGCTTATATATTGTTGCATTTTATTCAAATGTCGATGGATAGTTCACGCTGACACTGATGCACCCTGAGCCTGCAGGAAAATGTTAATTTATTTAGAACTTGATTGGGACTGCTTATCAACCATCCAGACTATTATATGTTGCAAAGTTTGATCAATTTTTCTGTCATTTACATCCAGGGATATTAGCTACAGTGCCATGGATTGTAAGCTTCTTCATCATGTAGTGCACTGTGGACAAAGGAATATTAAGATCTCTGGAGATGGACTTGTAACCTTGAGATTGATTACCGTATATTTCTTAACAATGTGAGTTCCCAAGTCCTGCTAGTTCTTTTCTCCTTAATGTGGCATGCATAGACACTCAATGCAAAGGTTGAGACAACTTCTCTCCTTTTTTTCATTCTGGTTTCATTTGTGATTTTCATGTTGCCCACACCTGTTACTTGGCACAGGTGAGTTTGTACCAACATCACATGCTTGAAACAAAGTTGTTCACCCAGAATTTTAGAAAGATGCCAACAATTTTATCTGGCTGATTTTGGGGGTTTTACGTGAAATTATGTCCAATTTGCCTTTTTTTCTCAGTTTTTTTTTCATGTTGTTCCAATACACACAAAGGAAATAAATGTATGAAAAACATATAATTTGAATAATTTTCTGGGAGAAATCTGGAAATTTCTGGAACCATTTCAAGGTTGCCAACACTTTCGGTCATGACGACCGATACATTATATGTATATAATGTATTTCTTTGTAAAGATAACGCGTCAGCTGCGTGCAGTCAGGATGACTAGGAGTTTAACACATTTTTCGGGGTGCCCATCTTGAAAGCAATAGATCTGATTTTTCTGGATACGAGGCCTCTGATGGGATTCTGAGGGGTAACATCTTTACTTGTCAACAGTGCTAAATCGGTGTAAGGCGATTTTGGATGAGTGCCCACAATCAGGATTAGCCCCATCGTGTTTATGCTGCATCCAAAATGCTGCACAGCACACTACAAGCACTGAGATCTATAGAAATCCCATACCCACTGTGCTTTTCTTTTATGTAGAGAAAACTGACATGAGTCGTGGTTTCCTGAGCTGCAGCATGTCAATTTTTTCTTCTGGAGATGCCAGTGTTGCCAGTAGGAGAACACAGCTAAAATATGCTGTGACCAGAACCTTGATTGTTGGCACTGATAGTGCATTCACCTGCAGAAAACACTAGCCTCTCTGCAAGCAAAAATATGATGCGCCCAGAATGCAGCATGTCCTGATCGTGGTCACTTACCCTGAGAAATTAAATATACAATTTGTCTCTTAAGAGAGGAAGAGCACACTGAGGATGGTGGCAATCACGAGATTCATTCACATGAGTACTTCCATGGAAATGTCCTCCTCTGCTTTAGGGCTGAAAGCTTTCGGGCAACAAACTCTTCAGTATATGCCAATGTGCTCAAAGATCTTAGCATTGGCACAGAGGATACATAAATATTAGTAGAGCAGACATTGAGAAAACAATAAACATTTATAAGTATGGGAACCAGAGTGGCTCAGCCTCTTAGCTGTTTTTGGAGGACCAGACTCAATGGTCAGGGCCTGACAGTTATAAGAACAACCCATTAGGATCCGTGATAGCAAGGTTCTTAATGTTAAAATCTAAAGATAAAGCAGTTCGACCCACCTCTTACTTTATGGAATCGCCGGCTCCTCTTGATGCCTCACCAGGTTGGCTAAACAAAAGATAAGTAACTAGGAGGTAAAGGATGGTTTAAAGGGCTCCTGTATCGGATCCTGCAAATTAATTTCCCCATCTCTAGATATGACCATGAAAATGTGGCGCCCCACTACGTAGGTGCCACAGAGGGGTACTGCACCCGTAAAATAATTCTTTTCTCTGGCGATCACAAACAGGATCTCGTGCCCGGTACTACCGGGTACTGTGCGCCTTGGACTTGGACTTAAAACGAACTTTTTCCGCCACTGCTTGGCGCCAGAAATCAGTTCCCGCCATTATCACAGGAGGACCCAAGATGGCGCCGTATCCAGGTAGCAAACACCATGTGCAGGCCCGGGGCGTCCTAAGCCCTAGAAGAAGGAGGGCCTAGACAGAGGCGCCAAAAAGTGTGGCCGTCCCAATTGCCATCAATCAATCAGGGAGGGGCCCACAGATCTACTTTATGGGGTCAGACTTCACACTGACTACTGGTAAGCAGGGAAGAATTGGAACAGGAAAGGCACACGCTGGGGGTACCGTCCAGCTACCAGAGATCCGCTTGAAGCCACCCGTAGCCACTTGTCATTTAACATCTTACTGCACTGAGGACTGTAATGACGCTGCTAAAGTTCCAGTAAAGTACCCGGTGTGAAGTGACTTTGACTCTGCTGCATCTTCTTTCCATGAACTTATTCCTTTCACAGGAACGCTCCCCCGGAGATCTCGGTCCTGCCTGCGGAGGACCACACCATCTCGGCCGCAATCTCATCGGCCTCCGGCGGACTGTGGAGGCGCTGGTGCACATTACCAGACACTGCAGGTGGCGTCATGACAACAAATTTGTAAATAGCATCCCCTGTAAATATAACCCCCTTTTCAAAAAGATCAGTCCCTCAGGATACGGGATCAGGCGCGGCCACCACTCCCCGTGACAACAGGAACGCATTTGTGGGGCCGGATACCCGAGTGCCCAAAAGCCTAAGGGACGACACAAAAATACTTATGTTATCAAAATGGAAGTATTTAATAATAGAAAAGTATTAAAATTGTAAGTTCTGGGTTGAATAATTGGGTGGGAGTGGGGGTGGAGTTGTAGGGATGTCATTGTGGTATAAGGCTGGCTTCACACTGCAGTTTTTTCACTGATCAGTGTCCATCCAGTTTGTGTGCCAAAACCAGGAGGGTCTCCAAAACTCAGAACAGGTGTCAATCTTTCAATTATAGTTTTTCTCTGCAAGTTCCTCTCCTGGTTCCTCTCTGGGTTTTGGCACCCAAACACTGATGGACACTGATCAGTGAAAAAACTGCAGTGTGAAACCAGCCTAACCCTTCTGTGATAAAAAGTAATTACTAATATATTAATTAAAAAAAGCAATTTGCATTATTTATGTAAATATCGCAAATCTAATCAGTATTTGGATCAGATCATAATAAAAACTTCACAAACCAGCACAGTAGCATCTTCTGACATTTAGTCACAAACACTAGAGCTGTTCGATCTGCTTTATGAGTTTATGTACAGTGATGAGTTGATGATTAACTTACAAGGAACCTTCCTGCTGCCCAAACCATAGATGTACTATTGCAGCCAGGTATACTATTGCTCCAGAATTTCAGAGAAAATATACATTGAATATATGGCTGAAGACCACAGTTGTAAAGCAGACTAGATCAGCTTCGTCTCCAACTAGTTCTCCCAGCAGGTGTTTAAGGGTATGTGCACGTATGCCGGCGGGTTGGTCGGCGGCGGCTGGGCGGACCCGCCAGGAAGCTCTGCAGCCGTCCACCGGCTTCCTGGCGGGTATGTGCGGCGGGTGACGGGCGGGTGCCGGGCGGGTGCACAGCGGGTTAGCGGCGGCGGTTATGCAGCGGCTGGAAGCAGCACATGATTCTGCTTGCAGCCGCTGCGGAACCGGCCGGTTTATAGAACATGCACATTCTTTGCTAATCCGCTGGGAACCCAGCGGGTTAGCAACAGATGAGCATGTGTAAACCGCCGGTGTGTGGACACCGGGTGTCGGTTTACATAGGTTTTAATGTTAATCCAAACGACGGTTTGGATTAACATAAATTTACATGAAATTTATGTAAACCGACCGGCGGTTTACACAGCTAAACCGACCCTAACCCGGCCAGTGTGCACATACCCTAACAGGCCTCAGTATGGGTTTTCTGTCTTAGGCCAGCTTCACACTGCGGCGTGATCCGGTCCGATGCTGTCCGGGATGACCCAGACAACCGCAGACCAGATCAACACACAGGACTGGGGGGCTAATATACCCTCCGGTCCGGTGTGCAGCGCACGCAGTTCCCGCTGCTGATAAGTCAGGACCGCGGGTGCCGCGGTCCTGACCTGTCAGTCGCTGCAGCTGCGTGCGCTGCACACCGGACCAGAGGGCATATTAGCCTCCCAGTCCTGTGTGCTGATCCGGTCCGCAGCTGTCTGGGTCATCCCGGACAGCACCGGACCGGATCACGCCGCAGTGTGAAGCCGGCCTAATATAGAGAGTTTTAATATGTGAAGGCCTACATCTAAAACTATATTGACTACAAAAAAGGGGCTGTTCCCTATTTTCATATTGATGACCAATACTTAGGTCATCAATATCAGATCAGTATGGGTTCAACACCCGGCTTCCCCATGATCAGCTGTTATCTTGTCTTATGACTAAAGGTAACTAATTTAGGAAGACTGAACATCTCAGTTCCATATACTAGTGCATCTCAATGAATTAGAATATCATCAAAAAGTTAAATTATCTCAGTAATTCAAAACATAAAGTGAAACACATATATTATATAGAGTCATTACAGAGTGATTTATTTCAAGTGTTTATTTATGTTAATGTTGATGATTATGGCTTACAGCTAATGAAAACCCAAGGGTTATTATCTCAGAAATTGAAGTAGGAAGGATGAAGGGTTAATAAGTGTGCTATCGTATTCCACAAAACATCAAAGGGTGAATATAATATTGATTTATTAGTCAACGTGTTTCAGGCTCCCAGAAACGCCCTGAAACATGACAATATGATATTGATTTTTGATGATATTCTAATTCATTGAGATGCACTTTTATGTAGTAGCTGATCCTGAGTACTGCAGCTCTTATTAACTTCACTAATTATCCATTACACTAATTAACAACCCTAGAATAGGTCTTTAACATTGTAGTGGATAAGCTCTTTAAATGGAATGTGTTATCAGAATATAACCTATTGTTAAAATCTGAATTTTCCGTTAATATTGTTTTTTTTTTTTGTTTTTTTTTAGCTTTCTGTTTGGCTGTGTGCACACAATCCGGAGGCACAGCGTGTTGGATGCAGTGTCTCTGGACCTGAGAGAAGACATGGGTGAACGCAGGGAGAAAACAGCCGCCCTGTGCCCATGATCGGTGTTCGGTGGAGGACGGCTTCTCCCTGAATTCACCAGCTGGAGATCGCTTCTGACTCCGCAGCAATACATTAACATGTGCAGCTCAGGTGAAATAATGCTGCAAAAGGGAGAAGCACAGTGGGCATGGGATTTCTAGACATCACATCCACTGTGCATGTACTGTACAACGAATCGTTTTGGATGCAACGGTAATACGCTGGGTCCAAAACGCTGCAATGACTGATGGTGTGCATGCACGCTCACATTCTTTATTAAAAACAAAAAAATAACAATTTTTGGATTTTTCACTCTGGCCACTGAAGGTTTTGTGACTCTAAGGCCCCTTTTCACATCAGTGTTTTTTCAAATTGCGGCAGATTTACCGCTTCTGGCTCCTAACAATCGCACTTGCGGCAAGCCCCATGCATTGTGTATAGGGCTTGCGGCAGGTGTAGCAAGTGCAGTATTGCCGTGATCTGGCAGTTGCGGGTACGAAGAAAAAACACGGTCAGCAGCGTTTTTTTTTGCAGCTGCAACTGCCGCAAGTGCCGGAACCGCGGCAATACCGCACTTGCCACACCTGCAGCAAGCCCCATAGACAATGCATGGGGCTGGTCACAAGTGTGACCGTTAGGTGGCAGATGCCGTAAATCTGCCGCAATTTGAAAAAAAAGTGATGTGAAAGGGGCCTAACTTCCTGTTGTTTCAGGAAATTCACATGTACATTAGCCACAATCAACAGACTCCAGCCCTATCTTTTCTATTGAAGCATCGAATGAGTGTGTACAAAGGTCATTATGAAGTGACGGGAGCTTGGCCAGCTGAGACATCACCTATTCTGAATGGTGGATCCAGTGTTATCAGTTGGGTATAAATGTGTTATCAATCATTGCAATTCTGATTCTGATGATAAGGTTACCTAAATCAATGTATTATATGATTGAAAAACAATGTTTAAGAACATTACAAGCTATAGAAAATAACAAGTACTCTATGTAGAGTGATAGCAGAGGTTGTAAGCTTTTATTCATTAGGCATAGCGCTGCTTTAAAACCTTTAAACACATTTGAGGCTGATACTTTAACATGTATTGGCCATGTCTTGATGTTGATAATCTTGTAAGCCCGATATTCAGCCCATTGATTTCTAAATCTCACATTTCTGTTCCGAATCTTCTTTAGGAATTAGCTCGTATTTACAGGTTTCCTTATTAAGCTTAAAATCACAGTCAGGCTGAGCGGGTTTCAGAACACTACGGAAAAAATATAAAAAGTTTTAAAGTTCACATTACGACTTCTAGATACATAAAACTCCATTCTTTATAAGGAAATGTGAATGTTCGATATATATTTAAAATAAACAAGATCCTCTTATTTGGCTGCTATATATTAGACATGTATAGGAACTAAGATTTTGTATATTTCTTCTTAACTTCATGGCTTTTAATATATTTACATTATGGCTAGGGTCACATTTACGTTTTTACCCTAGCCTAACGGATTGCGCTTTAAACTTAGTACTTTTCCCAGCACCGCATAGCGTTAACGCTAAGCGCTGCGGGATAACGCTGCCCCTAGTTACCCGATATTTTCCTGCAGACAGCGTTTCCCGTGCGGCGCTGTAAAGCGCACTCCCAGCAGCTTCCTGTGTGACTGGTTGGGAAGGTAAATATCGTGTAACTAGGGGCAGCGTTATTCTGCAGCGCATAGCGTTAACGCTATGCGGTGCTGGGAAAAGTACTAAGTTTAAAGCGCAATCCGTTAGGCTAGGGTCAAAACATAAATGTGACCCTAGCCTATCTCTATTCTGGATCGAGCAATTTTTTCCTGATATAGTCAGATCGGTGCTGTGTGCTAACCAGATGGTTCCCGCAGTTCTGTCTTGCTGTCTTTATATTTCTAGCTGAAGAAGAAGTCAGTAGCTGCATCCTCCTTCAAGTTTAGTGTCTACTGTTCGACCCTAAAAATATATCTTGATGCTTAGGAGGATTTTGAGTATGCAAAGAGTCTGCACACTAGGACAGAAGTATTGTAGATCGCTTTCACCTAACACAGTAGATATAGTGCTGACACCCTTGAAATTGTTACATAAAATGAGGTATTTCTCTCAGAAAAGTATTGAAATTACTCATGTTTTGTTATACACATGTTTATTTCCCTTGTGTGTATTAGAACAACACAAAAAATCTGAGAAAAATGGCAAATATTTTTTGGATTTAAAGACGCACTTTTGTTTCCCCAAAATCAGAATCTTAAAAAATATATATATACCGTATATACTCGTGTATAAGCCGACCCGTGTATAAGCCGACCCCCCTACTTTTGCCCCCAAAACCTGAGAAAACCTATTGACTTGTGTATAAGCCGAGGGTGGACCCCAGCACAGTTATACAGCCCCCAGCAGTGTGGTATACAGCAGCCTCCCCAGTGGTATATACAGCAGCAGCCCCAGTGGTATATACAGCAGCAGCCCAGGTGGTAGTATACAGCAGCAGCCCCAGTGGTAGTATACAGCAGCAGCCCCAGTGGTAGTATACAGCAGCAGCCCCAGTGGTATATACAGCAGCAGCCCCAGTGGTAGTATACAGCAGCCCCAGAGGTATATACAGCAGCCCCAGTGGTAGTATACAGCAGCAGCCACAGTGGTATATACAGCAGCAGCCCCAGTGGTAGTATACAGCAGCCCCAGAGGTATATACAGCAGCCCCAGTGGTAGTATATAGCAGCAGCCCCAGTGGTAGTATACAGCAGCCCCAGAGGTATATACAGCAGCAGCCCCAGTGGTAGTATACAGCAGCAGCCCCAGTAGTATATACAGCAGCAGCCCCAGTGGTAGTATACAGCAGCAGCCCCAGTGGTATATACAGCAGCAGCCCCATTGGTAGTATACAGTATACAGGCCCCCCCCATCAGTATACAGGCCCCCCCTTGCTGCCGCAATCCTGTAAAGGAATAGATCATTATACTTATCCCTGCCGCTGTCCCGCCGCAGTCATCGCGCTCCTCCGGCTTCATCCGGTTTCTTCCGGCTTCCTCCTCTGGCGCAGGAAGGAGGAAGCCGGAAGAAGCCGGATGAAGCCGCAGGAGCGCGATGACTGCGGCGGGACAGCGGCAGGGATAAGTATAATGATCTATTCCTTTACAGGATTGTGGCAGCAAGGGGGGGGCCTGTATACTGATGGGGGCGGGCGGCCTGTATACTGTATACAGTGTATACAGTATACAGTGACTCGCGTATAAGCCGAGGGGGGTACTTTTCAGCCCAATTTTTGGGCTGAAAAACTCGGCTTATACGCGAGTATATACGGTATATATTACCGTGGGGGAGGTGGGGTGGCTGCAGTAGTGGAGCCCATCTTGTATATATGGTCCCCCATCCTGTATATATGGTAGCCCATCCTTTGTACTTGACTTCCATCCCCCATGGCTTACTGATGGGGTGCTGCGGTCGTGAAGCGGGGGTGCCAGAGGCAGGTTTTGGAGGGTTAGGGCACAGCTGCGGGACCGTAGCTGCGGGGGATTAGCGGCAGTGCCGTGCTGTGGTGGTGTTCTGGGTGCTGGCTGCATTCATTGACAGTGTGCAGCTGGTTGCTAGAAGTTGAGATCTCTACAAAAAGGCTGCAGATGGAGATCTGCAGCCATTTTGTAGAAGTCAAAACCTCTAGCATCCAGCTGCACACTGTCAATGAATGCAGCCAAGCACACAGAACACCATCAAAGCACGGCACTGCTGCTAATCCCCTGCAGCTACGGTTCCGCAGCTGTGCCCTAACCTTCTGAAATCTGCCTCTGGCACCCCCGCTTCAAGACCGCAGCATCCCATCAGTAAGCCATGGGGGATGGAGGTCATGTACAAAGGATGGGGGACCATATATACAGGATGGGGGAATATATATTCCAAGATGGGGGCATATATACAGAATGAGGGACATATATACAGGTTGAAAGACCATATATACTGGATGGGGGGCATATATACAGGATGGGGGGCCATATATACAGAATGGGGGACATTTTATTATATACCAGGATGGGAGCATGCATACATGATGGGGGGACATATACAGAATGAGTGACCATGTATACAGGATGGGGGTCATATATTCAGGATGCGGGAACATATATACAGGATGGGGGGACATAAATACCAGGATGGGGCATATATACAGGATGGCGGACATGTATTCAGGATGAAGGACCATATATACAGGATGGGGAAACATACACTGTGTGCAGAATTATTAGGCAAATTAGTATTTTGATCACATGATACTTTTTATACATGTTATCCTACTCCAAGCTGTGTAGGCTTGAGTGCCAAATACCAATTAAGTAGATCAGGTGATGTGCATCTCTGTAATGAGGAGGGGTGTGGTCTAATGACATTAACACCCTATATAAGGTGTGCTTAATTATTAGGCAACTTCCTTTCCTTTGGCAAAATGGGTCAGAAAAGAGATTTGACAGGCTCTGAAAAGTCCAAAATTGTGAAATGTCTTGCAGAGGGATGCAGCAGTCTTGAAATTACTAAACTTTTGAAGTGTGATCACCAAACAATCAAGCGTTTCATGGCAAATAGCAACCAGGGTCGCAAGAAGCGTGTTGGGCAAAAAAGGCTCAAAATAACTGCCTATGAATTGAGCAAAATCTAGCGTGAAGCTGCCAAGATGCCATTTGCCACCAGTTTTTTCAATATTTTCAGAGCTGCAACGTTACTGGAGTATCAAAAAGATACTCAGGGACATGGCCAAGGTAACAAAGGCTGAAAAACAACCACCTTTGAACAAGAAATATAAGATAAAGCGTCAAGACTGGGCCAAGAAATATCTTAAGACTGATTTTTCAAAGGTTTTATGGACTGATGGAATGAGAGTGATTCTTGATGGGCCAGATGGATGGGCCAGAGGCTGGATCAGTAAAGGGCAGAGAGCTCCACTCCGACTCAGACGCCAGCAAGGTGGAGGTGGGGTACTGGTATGGGCTGGTATCCTCAAAGATGAACTTGCGGGACCCTTGTGGGTATCATTCAAGAAAAACATGATTTTCATACAGGACAATGCTCCATCACATGCATCCAACTACTCCACAGTGTGGCTGGCCAGTAAAGGTCTAAAAGAAGAAAAAATCATGACTTGGCCCCCTTGTTCACCTGATCTGAACCCCATAGAGAACCTGTGCTCCCTCATAAAATTTGAGATCTACAGGGAGGGAAAACAGTACACCTCTCGGAACAGTGTCTGGGAGGCTGTGGTGGCTGCTGCACGCAATGTTGATCGTAAACAGATCAAGCAACTGACAGAATCTATGGATGGAAGGCTGTTGAGTGTCAACATAAAGAAAGGTGGCTATATTTGTCATTAATTTTTTGGGGTTTTATTTTTGCATGTCAGAAATGTTTATTTCTAAATTTTGTGTCTTATGTTGGTTTACCTGGTGAAAATAAACAAGTGAGATGGGAATATATTAGGTTTTTATTAAGTTGCCTAATAATTCTGCACAGTAATAGTTACCTGCACAGATATCCTCCTAAGATAGCCAAATCTAAAAAAAAAAACACCCCAACTTCCAAAAAATATTAAGCTTTGATATTTGAGTCTTTTAGGTTGATTGAGAACATAGTTGTTGATCAATAATAACAATAATCCTCTACAATTCAACTTGAATAATAATTCTGCCCACAGTGTATATACAGGATGGGGGGACATATATACCTGGATGGGGACATATGTACAGGATGGGGTACTATATATACAGGATGCAGGACATATATACAGGATGATGGACCATATATACAGGATGGGGGACATATCTACCAAGAAAGGGCATATATACAGCATGAGGGACATATATACAGGATGAAGGACCATGTATACAGGATGGGGGATATATATACAGGATGGGGGACATATATACCAGGATGGGGGCATATATACAGAATGAAGGACCATGTATGCAGGATAAGGGACCATATAAACATGGTGCGGGACATATATACCAGGATGTGGCATATATACAGGATGGAGGACATATATACAAGATGAAAGACCATATATACAGCATGGGGACCATATATACAGGATGGGAGACATATATACAAGATAGGGGACCATATATACCGGATGGATGGACATATATACAATAATGGGGGACATATATAACAGGATGGGGGCATATATACAGAATGAAGGACCATATATACAGGATGGGGGACCATATAAACATGATGGGAGGACATATATACCAGAATGTGGCATATATACAGGATGGAGACCATATATACAGGATGGGAGACATATATACAAGATAGGAGACCATATATACAGGATGGAGGACATATATACAGGATGAAAGATCATATATACAGGATGGGGGCATATATACAGGATGAAGGACCATATGTACAGGCTGAGTGGACATATATACAGGATGGGGGACCATATATTCAGGATGGAGGACATATATACAGGATAGGGGACCATATATACAGGATGGTGGGACATATATACAGGATGAGGTATCATATATACAGGATGAAGGAACATATATACAGGATGAGGGGACATTTATACCAGGATGGGGGCATATGGTATATACACGATGAAGGACCATATACACAGGATGGGGGACCTTATATACAGGATGGCGGGACTTACAGTCATATGAAAAGGTTTGGGCACCCCTCTTAATCTTACTCTTTTTTTTTGTTTTTAAATTGGGTTTTTGCAACAGCTATTTCAGTGTGATATATGTAATAACTGATGGACACAGTAATATTTCAGGATTGAAATGAGGTTTATTGTACTAACCGAAAATGTGAAATATGCATTATTTCAAAATTTGACAGGTGCAAAAGTATGGGCACCTCAACAGAAAAGTGACATTAATATTTAATAGATCCACCTTTTGCAAAAATAACAGCCTCTAGTCGCTTCCTGTAGCTGTTAATGAGTTCCTGGATCCTGGATGAAGGTATTTTTGACCATTCCTCTTTACAAAACAATTCCAGTTCAGTTAAGTTTGATGGTCACTGAGCATGGACAGCCCGCTTCAAACCATCCCACAGATGTTCAATGATATTCAGGTCTGGGGACTGGGATGGCCATTCCAGAACATTGTAATTGTTCCTCTGCATGAATGCCTGAGTAGATTTGGAGCGGTGTTTTGGATCATTGTCTTGCTGAAAGATCCATCCCCGGAGTAACTTCAACTTTGACACTGATTCTTGAACATTATTCTCAAGAATCTGCTGATACTGAGTGGAATCCATGCGACCCTCAACTTTAACAAGATTCCCAATGCCGTCATTGGCCACACAGCCCCAAAGCATGATGGACCCTCCCCCAAATTTGACAGTGGGTAGCAAGTGTTTTTCTTGGAATGCTGTGTTTTTGTGGCGCCATTCATAACGCCTTGTTGTATGACCAAACAACTCAATCCTTGTTTCATCAGTCCACAGGACCTTCTTCCAAAATGAAACTGGCTTGTCCAAATGTGCTTTTGCATACCTCAGGCCACTCTGTTTGTGGCGTTCATGCAGAAACGGCTTCTTTCGCATCACTCTCCCATACAGCTTCTCCTTGTACAGTGTGCATTGTATTGTTGACCGATGCACAGTGACACCATCTGCAGCAAGATGATGCTGCAGGTCTTTGGAGGTGGTCTGTGGATTGTTCTTGACTGTTCTCACCATTCTTCTCTGCCTTTCTGATATTTTTGTTGGCCTGCCACTTCTGGCCTTTACCAGAACTGTCCCTGTGGTCTTCCATTTCCTTACTATGTTCCTCACAGTGGAAACTGACAGGTTAAATCTCTGAGACAACTTTTTGTATCCTTCCCCTGAACATTTTTGGTTAATGCAATAAACCTCATTTCAATCCTGAAATATTACTGTGTCCATCAGTTATTACATATATCACACTGAAATAGCTGTTGCAAAAACCCAATTTTAAACCAAAAAAAATGAGTAAGGGTGCTTTCACACTAGTGTTTATTTGAAATCGCAGCAGATGCGGTGAAAAAAACGCATCTGCCACGATTACCGCATACCGGCTGCACTTGCGGCACGGTTGCGGCACAGTTGCGGCAAGCCCCATACAATGTATAGGCGGGCTTGCGGCAGGTACGGCAAGTGCGGCTTTGGCACTTGCGGCAGGTGCGGCCGCGAAAAAAAGCGCGGTCAGGTTTTTTCGCGGCCGCACCTGCCGCAAGTGCCAAAACCGCACTTGCCACACCTGCCGCAAGCCCGCCTATACGTTGTATGGGGCTTGCCGCAACCGTGCTGCAAGTGCAGCCGGTATGCGGTAATCGCGGCGGATGCGTTTTTTTCACCGCATCTGCCGCGATTTTACAAAAACGCTGATGTGAAAGGGGCCTACGATTAAGAGGGGTGCCCAAACGTTTTCATATGACTGTATATACCAGGACGGGGGCATATATAACAGGATGGGGGAAAAATATACCAGGATTGGTGAAATATATACCAGGATACCAGAGGAGGACATACATAGCATTATAGGGTTATATATACCGTATATACTCGTGTATAAGCCGACCCGTGTATAAGCCGACCCCCCTACTTTTGCCCCCAAAACCTGGGAAAATCTATTGACTCGTGTATAAGCCGAGGGTGGACCCTAGCACAAGTATACAGCCCCCAGCAGTGTGGTATACACCAGTCCCAGAAGTAGATACAGCAGCCCCAGTGGTATATACAGCCCCAGTGGTAGTATAGATGCAGCCCTAGTAGTATATACAGCCCCAGTGGTAGTATATACAGCCCCAGTGGTAGTATACAGGGCCCCAGCAGTATATACAGCCCCAGTGGTTTATACAGCCCCAGTGGTAGTATACAGGGCCCCAGAGGTATATACAGCCCCAGTGGTAGTATATACAGCCCCAGTGGTAGTATACAGGGCCCCAGCAGTATATACAGCCCCAGTGGTTTATACAGCCCCAGTGGTAGTATACAGGGCCCCAGAGGTATATACAGCCCCAGTGGTAGTATATACAGCCCCAGTGGTAGTATACAGGGCCCCAGCAGTATATACAGCCCCAGTGGTTTATACAGCCCCAGTGGTAGTATATACAGCCCCAGTGGTAGTATACAGGGCCCCAGAGGTATATAGCAGCCCCAGCGGTAGTATACAGGCAGCCCCAGTAATGCAGGGCCCCCCCAGCGTCTCTCTGGTCACCTGTAAAGGAAACTATACTTATCACAGTGCCGCTGTCCATGCCCGCTCGCACCCGCTCGCAGCTGCCGACCGCGATCCTCCATCTTGCGTCTTCTTCCTGTTTCCTGTGCTCGTCGCAGGGAATGACGTCATTGCCTGCGACGAGCACAGAAACAGGAAGAAGACGCAAGATGGAGGATCGCGGTCGGCAGCTGCGAGCGGGCGCGGACAGCGGGCGTGGACAGCGGCACTGTGATAAGTATAGTTTCCTTTACAGGTGACCGGAGAGACGCTGGGGGGGCCCTGCATTACTGGGGATGCGGGGGCTGCTGTATACCGATGTATACATTGGTATGTACCGATGTATACATCGGTATACAGCACTGACTCGCGTATAAGCCGAGGGGGGTACTTTTCAGCCTAATTTTTGGGCTGAAAAACTCGGCTTATACACGAGTATATACGGTATACTGATTTTAATACAGACACTGGCATTATAAGACAGATCCCATTTATCATTAAAAATTATTTTTTTTCTCTTATCCTTCACCAAATTTGGGGTGCGTCTTAAATTCCGGTGTGTCTTATAAAGTGAAAAATATATTCATTTCATACAAAACCCCCAAAATGGGCCAGACAAAATTGGCACCTTTCTAAAATTGTAGGTATACAACTTTGACTTCAACTTGTGATTCTTATTTAAACTCATCTGTGGCAAGTAACAAGAGTGAGCAATATTAAAATCACACCTGAAACCAGATAAAAGAGATGAATTTAACTCAAACATTGCATTGCTTGTCTGTGTGTGTGTAACACTAATCATGGAGAAGAGAAAGTGGAAAAGAGAACTGTCTGAGGACTTTAGAACCAAAAGTGTTAAAAAATATCAGCAATCTCAAGATTACAAGTCCATCTACAGAGATCTTGATGATCCTTTGTCCATGGTGCACAACGTAATCAAGAGGTTTACAACCCATGGCACTGTAGCTAATCTCCCTGGATGTGGACGTCAGAGAAAAACTATTTGGAACAATTTTAAGGGTGCCAACACTATTGGCCATGACAGCATGTTATAAAAGTTCCATACATTTTCATTTTAGTGAATCTGCTGAGATTAGAATTTTGCAGATCATTCAATTTTTCCTTATATTACTGGAGTCTTTCCAGACCTCTAGGCCTAATAAACATAAGGTGAAAAATAAGTAAATGCACACCTTGCTCCTTATCTGTCCCACAGCCTACCATCTGGTGCTTTGCACCTCCTCTCTCATCTGAGGGCCACGTCACACACACAGTTATCTATGCAGATATTGTTTGCAGATCTCTGGTTGCAGTGAAATCATGGACACATTGTTCCATTTTGTGGCTGTGTACAAATGGATCAATGTGTCCATCTTTTCATTGCAACCAGAGATCTGCGAACAATATCTGCACAGATATCTCTGTGTGTGACGTGGCCCTTATTCCACAAATTTTGCCCTGTGCCAAGACTTTGGCACTGAATATGTAGAGTACGAACACAGCACTCCTGTATTCGGTGCCCAAGTAGAATCCTACCTCATAAATAATGATGAATTCAAATTGGCACTCAAAAATCTCTATGGATGCAATTTATTAACTGCCAATAAAATATAAATGTAGATGTTCCGGTCAACACATGACCTTCATCAGTAATGCGGATTGCAGTGGTGAAAATTAAAGAAAGAAGGATTCTGTGAATTTTCAGCACATGCTGCCATTTCACATTGTCACTACTTTCTTTATTTGTTGGTCATGAGTTGACCGAAATGTCTACATATACCATATTTTTCAGATTATAAGACACATTTTTGTTCCCCAAATTGTGGGGGAAAGTAGGGGTCTGTGTTATAATCCGAATCTACTGGTACTGGGTGGGCGGCAGCTCTGGAGTGGTATCTGGGGGCTAGAGGAGACTGGCTGCGGGCTGGAGAAGGCTGCAGCAAGGGCTGCAGAGACAGCGGGGGTCACGTGCTCCCGCTCATTTTATATGCACTGCACCTGCCGCTGTTCACCTTTCAGTGATGAAATTGCGCTGAAAGATGGACGGGGGGAGCGGTGCATATTGTGTGAGCCTGCTGTCATCCCCCGTTCTGCACTTAACTCCTCCTTATGCCACCTTACATCTTACACCCACCCCCTCCATTGTGTAGATGGTCCCCCATTCTGAACTCACCCAGTCATTCTTAGATGTCTCCATGCTGACCTGCAGCAAGTAAAATAAAAATAGCTGCTTACTTACCCTCCCGCGATCTGTGCTCACAGCGTCACCGCTTTCCTCCCATCTCTGTAGTGTCTAGCATCTTCCGATCATGTGACCAGGCCCATAGGCATGATGTCATCACTGTGGGCCTGGTCACATGATTGGATACCGAGCAGCACGGAGATCGGGAGACAGCGGTGATGCTGTGAGCACAGATCACCGGAGGGTAAGTAAGCAGGCTTTTTCTATTTTACTTGCTGTGGGCCAGCATGGGGACATCTAAGAGTGACTGGAAGAGTGCAGGATGGGGGGCCATCTACACAATCAAGGAGGTGGGTGTAGGACATGGGAGGGGCATATGGAGGGGGTGAAAGCAGAACGTGGAGGTGAGTGCCGAATGGGGGGCCATAATGAGGGTGTGTGTGCAGGATAGGGGTCATAGCCAGGATGAGGGACTATGTACCATCACGGGGGAGACGGGGGAGCATATGCAGGATGGGAGGGTTATGTACCATCCCTGTGGGCCATATCCAGGATGGAGGGCTATGTACCATCACTGGGGGGTATATGCAGGATGGGGGGCTATGAACCATCACTGGGGGCCATATATCATCACTGGGGTGTTTATGCAGGATGGAGGGGCTATATATTATCACTGGGGGCCATACCCAGGATGGAGGGCTATGTACCATCACTGGGGGGCATATGCAGGATGTGGGGCTATGTACAATTACTGGAAGTCATATACAAGATGGGGGGCTATGTACTATCACTGGGGTCATATGCAGGATAGGGGGTTATGTACCATCACTGGGGGCTATATGCAGCATGGGGGGCTATGTAGCATCGCTGGGGGGCATATGCAGGATAGGGGGCTATGTATTATCACTGGGGGGCCAAATGCAAGATGGAGGGTTATGTATCATCACTGGTGGGAATATGCAGGATGGGGACTATGTACCATCACTGGGGTCTATCTACCATCACTGGGGGCTATGTTCCATCACTGGGGGCTATGTACCATCACTGGGGGCCATATCCAGCATGGGGGGCCCACATACTAGGATGAGTGAATATATATTCCAGGATGGGGTATATATATATATATATATATATATATATATATATATTTACAAGGATGAGGGACTTAAATACTGATTGTAAGATCTTATAGTCAGGTGCGTCTTATAAAGCGAGAAATACAGTATATTTTGTATTTCTTGCTCTTAATAAACTGCAGCTATAAGGAATATTGAGTGCCAAGTTCTATGTACTATGTATGATTATCTTTGGCACTGAGTAGGCTTCAGAAATGATCAAGGCACAAAGATGATGTGAAAATCATCCGGACTGTGAGTGAGATGAATATTATTTCTCTAATCCTGTATAATACAAAACAGTAGGTGGGCAGCATGATGGCTCAGTAGTTAGCACTGTTGCTATGCAGTGGTGGTCCCACAAAGGACATCATCTAGAAGAAGATTATATGGGTTTACTCCGGGCACTCTGGTCTCCTCCCACACTCCAAAGACATACACACATGGTCAAAATTGTTGGTACCCCTCGTTAATGAAAGACTTCTCATGGTTATGGTTACAAAAATAACTTGAATCTGATAAAAGTAATAATAAATACAAAATAAATCTATGAAAATGTACAAATGAAAGTGAGACATTGCTTTTCAACCCTGCTTCTACAGAGTTTTGTTTTTTTTAAATTAAACTCATAAAATAAGCCTGGACAGAATTGATGGTCCCTTATCTTAATATTTTGTTCCACATCCATTTGAGGCAAGCACTGCATTCAAACAACACATGAAACTGTCTATGAGACTTCTGCTCCTCTCCACAGGTATTTTGGCAACTCCTCAAGAGCAAACTGCTCCAGTGTCTCATGTTTGAAGGTTGCATTTTGCAGACGCCAGGTTTCAGCTCTTCAAGATGCTCAATAGGATTAGTTCAGGGTTCATAGAATGCCACTTCAGAATAGTCCAATGTTTTCCTCGTAGCCATTCTTGGGTGTTTTTTGCTGTGTGTTTTGGGTCATTATCCTGTTGCAAGACCCATCACCTGTGACTGAGACCAAGCTTTCTAACACTGGGCAGCACATTTCTCTCAAGAATCCCTTGCTAGTCTTGAGATTTCACTGTAACCTGCACAGATTCAAGACATGCTGTGCCAGATGCAGCTAAGCAGCCCTAGAACATAACAGAGCCTCCTTCATGTTTCACAGTAGGGGCAGTGTTCTTTTCTTGATATGCTTCATTTTTGCGTCTGTGAACATAGCGCTGATGTGCCTTGCCAAAAAGTTCAATTTTTATTTCATCTGTACATAGGACATTCTCCCAGAAGCTTTGTGGCTTATCAACATGTAGTTTGGCAAATTCCAATTTGGCTTATTTATGATTTTTTTTCAACAATCTTCTCCTTCTTGGTCGTCTCCTATGAACGTCCACTTTGGCTCAAACAAGGACGGATGGTGTCATCTGACACTATGTTCCTTGAGATTAAAGTTCACCTTTAATCTCTGTAGAAGTTTTTCTGGGCTTTTTGTTACCATTCATGTTATCCGTCTTTTTGATTTGTCATCAATTTTCCTCCTGCAACCACGTCCATTGAGGTTGGCTGCAGTCCCATGGATCTTAAATTTCTGAATATGTGCAACTGTAGTCACAGGAACACCAAGCTGCTTGGTGATGGTCTTATAACCTTTACCTTTAACATGCTTGTCTATAATTTTCTTTCTAATCTCCTGAGACAACTCTTTCCTTCGCTTCCTCTGGTCTATGTTGAGTGTGGTACACACCATGTCACCAAGCAGCACAGTGTGTATCTGTAGCCCTATATACAGGCCCACTGACTAATTACAAGATTGTAGACACCTGTGATGCTAATTAGGGATGGGCGAATCTACTCGCTAGGACTCGTTACTCGGCGAGTAGTAACGGACTCGCAGGACTCGGTACTCTGCGAGTTTCCCAGTGATTACTCGCACGAGTCCAATGCAAATCAATATCAATCCTAGTTTTGTCAGAAACGCTGACAAAACTAGGATTGCCATTGTTTGCATTAGACTCGGCTACTGTGCCAGTGATAGCAGGGAAACTCGCAAAGTAACTGCTGTTACATTGCGAGCCGAGTCCAGTGTCTTCTCTGTGCAGCTCCAGGTCCTAGAGCCCACCTGCTCACAGAGATGATGTAGCAGTGCTGAGATTGTTCTCAGTCTGCTCATTCCCTGTGCATAGACATCTATATCTATGCACAGGGGATGTAGCAGAGAGGACATCGCGTTTTGGACTACGTCGGACGGAAGAGGATTTTTTTAATTAAAGATGGAGTCCCTAATGGCTTTTTTTTTTATTTCAAATAAAAAATTTTCTCTGTGTTGTGTTTTTTTAACCCTTTATTGGAGATTCTTAGTGGCTGGGTCAAACGTGGCCTGACATTAAGAATCTCGGGCTTAATACCAGCTTGTATAACAAAGCTGGTATTAACCCCTTTATTACCAGCGTGCCACCGCCACCAGGGCCGCTGGAAGAGCGGAGTTCAGCGCCAGAGGATGGCGCTTCAATGAACGCGCCATCTTCTGGGGCGGCTGCGGGCTGCAATTTGCAGCGGGGGGTGCCCAGAAAGCTTGGGCATCCCTGCGCTGCGGATTCCAGCCCCCAGCTGCTTAGCTGTACCTGGCTAGACATAGAAATTGCATGGAGCCCCACGCATTTTGTTTTATTATTTCATGAATTTCAGAGTCAGAGTCTCAGAGTCAGAGTCAGAGTCAGAATCTCAGAACTTCATGAAATAATTTTAAAAAAATGCGTGGGGCTCCGCGCAATTTCTATGTCTAGCCAGGTACAGCTAAGCAGCTGGGGGCTGGAATCCGCAGCGCAGGGATGCCCAAGCTTTCTGGGCACCCCCCGCTGCAAATTGCAGCCCGCAGCCGCCCCAGAAGATGGCGCGTTCATTGAAGCGCCATCCTCTGGCGCTGAACCCCGCTCTTCCAGTGGCCCTGGTAGCGGTGGCACGCTGGGTAATAAAGAGGTTAGGGCCAGCTTTGTATTATCAGCTGGCCCTAAGCCCGAAATTTATGGCGGTCACGCCAATATTAGACATGACCGCCATGAATTTCTATTAAATTGTTTTAAAAAAAACACAACACAAAGAAAATTTTTTATTAGAAATAAAAAAAAAAGCCATTAGGGACTCCATCTTTAATTAAAAAAATCCTCTTCCGTCCGACGCAGTCCAAAACGCGATGTCCTCTCTGCTACATCCCCTGTGCATAGATATAGATGTCTATGCACAGGGAGTGAGCAGACTGAGAACAATCTCAGCACTGCTACATCATCTCTGTGCACAGACATTCATGTCTGTACACAGGGAATGAGCAGACTGAGGACAATCTCAGCTCTGCTACATCAGGCAGCAGGCGGGCTCTAGGACCCTGCAGCTGGCAGCCAGCACACTGAGCAGACAGGACTCTTATCTGTGCGAGTTTCCCAGGATTACTTACAAAGTAAACGAGTCCAATGCAAATAAATGACAAAACTAGGATTGCTTCAGGCTGAAGCTTCCGAGACACATCTGCGATTTGTAAATCTCACACTACTCGCTATTACTCGCTTCCCCATTCATTAACATTGGACTCGCTAGACTCGCAACGAGTAGCGAGTCCTGTGCTCGGACTCGCTAGAGTCAAGCGATTCCGAGTAATTTAGGATTCGCCCATCACTAATGCTAATTAGTGGACAAACCTTGATTTATCATGTCCCTTTTGTCACATTATTTTCAGGGGGACCATCATTTCTGTCCAGGCCTAAAATATTCTGTGGAAGCAGGGTTGAAAAGCAATGTCTGACTTTCATTTGTTCACTTTCATAGATTTTTTATTTATTATGACCTTTGTCAGATTAAAGTTATTTCGATGACCATTGTGGGTCTTTCTTTCATTAAACGAGGAGTACCAACAATTTTGACCTGTGTCTACTTAGAGGGAATTTAGCTTTTCAGCCTCAATGGGGACAATGATGATCATGTCTGTAAAGCATTGTGGAATTTAATCATTATAAGGCTGGAGTCACAGTTGCGTGTGAATCTCTCGAGCCTTTCATGACATCACCCGAATGGCCACCCACTCTCCGGACAGGAGCATGTCAGCTGTATGTATTTCTATACAGTTGCATGCTCCTGTCAGGAGAGCGGGCAGTCATATCGGGTGATGCGATGTGAGGCAGGCGCAAATCACAAACAAGTGTGACTCTAGCCTCAGTAAGATAAATGTAAATGTAATCTCTGTACATCTGTGTCTCATAATTCCTAATAACTCACCATGCTTTAATAGTAACTTATCGTAATAGCAATGCAAAGAGTTGAAACTCGTAAGCAGACTTTCCATGTCCCCTTGATGTTTTAATAGTTGGAAATAAAAAAGAAAATTTATCCAAGACTTCAGCTGTACAAACTTTTATTACTGGAAGTTACTTTAATCGCCCAGCCTACAGGTGGCTGTAAAATGGGAATGTGATTCAGGATCACTACAAGATTTCATGGAGAGCAGATTCTTTACATGGCTATGCTTTAATAGTAGCCTACAATGAATAGTAAAAGCAAAACAAAATTCTTGTGTGCTGCCTTAAAGGTGTTTTCCCACAAACAAAGTTAATTTTAAAGTTTATTTTAATCAATAGATCCTGTAATAATAATAATTTCCACAATTGGATGTGTTTAAAATGCTCATGTGCTGAGATAATCTTATATAATATGTGCCACTGCTATGCACAGTGCAATGGGTGTGCCTCACCATTCTGGGACATGGTCTGATCATACCACATTTTCTGTGCTAAGATAATCTTATATATGTGTCCCTGCTATGTCCTGTGTAATGGATGTGTCTGACCATACAGGGATATGGTCTGATCATACCACATCTTCTGTGCTGAGATAATCTTATATATGTGTCCCTGCTATATCCTGTGTAATGGATGTGTCTGACCATACAGGGACATGGTCTGATCATTCCACATCTCCTGTGCTGAGATAATCTTATATGTGTGCCCCTTCTATGTACTGTGTATGGAGCACTGGTAGGGGAGGACGTGAAAGAGTGTAAATGTGGCACCCTAGGGTTCAGTTGCCACAGGAACACCTGGAGCAGGGAAGGACTTCAACATCAGGTAAGCCCACACACAACACCTTCTACTCCAGACCTGAAGGGGGAGCTCTGCTCACCGAGTTCAAGCAAGGTCCCCTATAAATTAGTTTAAGTGGAGTTAGTCGGTGCAGTTCCAGGGAGGACTATGAAGACATCCTGGTGAACAGAGCCACGCTAGGCCCATGCCAGTGAGTGAGCCTGACAGTGTGAGGGACCAAAGAATGAGGGTCGGAGGCAAGGCGAGTTAGCCAGTGGAGTGGAGCCATACCGGTTCGTCCCAGAGGAATGGCGTTAACAACCCGGACACCGGAGTCCCAATCTGCAAGGGAGCTAACTTCCCAGCAGTAAAGACCGGAGGGCCAGGGAGACTCCAGATCTTCTGGCCACAGCATCAACTGATGGCACAGCCGCACATAGAGCCCAGGGACAGCAGCTGCTACAGCGGTGCCCAGCTGCAGGGTTAACACCGCCTGCCGTACGGGTGAAGACAGCAGAAGATCAGGGCCTAGCTTCAGGCAGCCTAGGACCATAGTGAGCACAGCACAACAGAGAGGCCTCATAATTCATCGGGTGTGGTGATCCTGAACTGCCTCCAGACCACCCGGACTATTCCATGGACTTTACCAACAACCATCAGTAAAGGTACGGAAACAACAACCCTGTGTGTGACTGTTATTGGGGCCCCTGATCCTGCTCCCTCCATACACTGTACTACAACTCCCAACTTCCACAACTGCCCTGGGGATCCCGCTCCATCTATGGGGAGCGTAACCATCCAGCTGCCCTGTCATCACCCCGGAGGTCTGTCCCGCAGCACCTGTAAGCACACCAGAACCGTAGGTGGCCTCACAAAACTCTTAGATTTTTATTATTCTTATTTATTTTTACCGCCTTTCAGTGACCACCAGGGCCACAGGTCCAGGCACAGGCCACCTGTGTCATCCCCAGTGAAACCAAACGCCCAGAACCAGGGACCCCATGGACCTGGGTTGGGTCAGCTTCTGGCGTCACAAACAGAATCTTGTGCCCGGTAGAACTGGGTACTGACTGTGTCGAACTGTAAATTGTGCTGCCATAACTGCGCCACACGGAGAGCAAGGTAAAAGGAGGCATAACTGCTGAAAGAACGCGAAGATAGGCCACTCCCCGTGCTCTGCCATTGGCCACGGATGCGCAGCGGCCCGATCTGGAAATACCCGAGCACGCTCAAATCCCCACCTGAGGAGCCACTTACTGCTTTTTACATTTTTTAGAGACAGGCTGAGTTTAACTAGGGGGGAGCGAGCATGGATGCACAGGAGGGTGCGGATGCTGCAATGCCTAACCCAAACTTACCCCAAGATAAAGCGCGGGCCGGTACCTCAGCCGGCGGAGCAGCCGCAGCACCTGGAGCTATGGTACCGATCATGCCGATTGCTCTGCCATATGTCCCGGGAGCAACGTGGTTACTGCAATATGATGGCAAACCCGTTACCCTGGTTTTTGTGTAGGAAAAAGATATGCAATGTGTTGGACATGTATGCTATGACTGCAAGCAAAGAGCATCTGTTGTGCTAGGACAGTTAACGGGTGCAGCAGAGCATGAGGTCAAGTCCTGGCTGGACACAGATAAAGAATCAGAGACCCAAATCTTTGCTAACCTAAGACTTGCCTTTGAAACCGGTACTGAGGCTGAACTGAGAATGAGGGTCTACCATTGCAGGTAAATGCCGCAGGAGAGCATATGGAACTACGCCTTGAATCTCCAGGAGATGCTACGGGCATTGAGACAGGTAGACCCTGCAAGTGTGCGGGAGGTGAACAAAATGCTGACTAAACAGTTCCTTGAATGGTTACATTCACCAATCCATCATACGCCGTTGCGCCTATGGGCCCTAGAACATCCAGATGCAGACTTTTTAGGTCTAAAGGACCGGGCCATTAGAGCCCTGCAAACCCCTGTGACCCCAGACCCCGCACCTCAGCAGCGGCAAGCCATCATGTCTCCCCTGGAGGTGGTGCCTTCTTCCTTAACCACAGTGGAGACTAGTGGACAGACTGTGACACCTGGTGCCTCTGATGATCTGCGTTACCAGGTGCAGCAGCTGAGCAAAGATGTGGCCATGATCTTAAAGGCCATGCAGCTCCAACAGGAACCCAAGTCGTCAGGAAAGATCCAGGTCTCCGACAGCTCAAGGACGTCCCGTGGATGCGAGGAAGGAGGACCCCATCGTCCAGAGGAAGACCCAAAGACTGCTACGACTCGTCAGGAATGCCTATCTGCCGCCGCTGCAACAAGGCGGGCCAACCTGCCAGGTCATGCATTTTAAACCAGCCACCCCTGGGACCGAGGGCCAACCCCCAGGAATAAGACCACCAGGCCCGTCTGAGTGGCGGGATAGATATGTGGGAGAACGGCCGGTCCTATCTATCGTGCTGGATGGCATCCCCACATCTGCTCTAATGGACACCGGCTCGCAGGTACCCATGATCCCACATATCCTTTACAAAAAATTTTAAGATTTTGGGCCGATACTGAGCTCACCCGTCCAGACCTGGACCTTACTATATGTGCTGTTAATGGACAGCCGTTAAAACAAGTAGGGTTCAGGGAGGTAACAATAAAAGTCAGGAGGGTGGAGTTAAAAGGCCAAGGGCTTATTGTAGTGGATACTCATCGTGGTGAGAGATATCCAACAATGATATTAGGCACTAATGTTATTGAGAATTGTCTAGGAGAAGTGCTTTCCTTACTCCAACAGGTTGCAGAAACTGCCAGCAACGGGCAGCAGAGGGTCCTACAGAAAGAGATCAAAGGCCTCCTGCAGAGACAACAGGTAAAATTGTCTGGTGGAAAGATTGACAGTGTACGGGTAAGTTACCTGTTCCCCATTGTGTTACCCCCAAGAAGTGAAATGATGATATGGTGTCGGGCAGCAATAGGCCTCAGAGGGCAGGATTACAAGGCAATGGTCGAGCCCATGTACTCAGAGAGTAGGCCTACAATCCTTACAACCAGGTGGATAGTTGATTTACACAAAGGGAGAGTACCTGTACGTGTTCTAAACTGTGGAGAAGAAGAGGTCAGACTGCCCAGATGTGCTACCGTTGCCAAGCTGTTCACTGTCAATAACAACTCAATCCAGGCTGTGGAACCCTTGACCCCGTCCAATCAGGCGGAGGACAACAGCTCCAAGGGACAGCTGGAGGATTGGAGTCAGAACCTGCATGTACGCACTGATTTCACCCCTTGTCACCAAAAGCATGGAGTCTATCGGGTAGTACAGGAATTTGAACGGGTCTTTAGTAAGCATCCATTAGATTTTGGGAGGATAAAGGGGGTATCCCATACCCACAGGAGACTATCCACCCATAAAAGAGAGATACAGGGCTGCACCACCAGCTCACTATCAGTGTGCCAAAGACATGTTATGAAGGAGGCTAGGGTTGTTAGAGATAGTTGTAGTCCCTGGGCAGCACCACTTGTCCTGGTCAGAAGGAAGGACGGCACAATGAGGATGTGTAGACTACAGGCAGATAAACCACATAACACACAAAGTTGCTTTCCCGTTACCCTGCATTGAGGAATCACTTGCTGCACTTGAAAGCTGCTAATTACTTTTCCATCTTAGATCTTACCAGTGGGTATTGGCAGGTTTCCGTGGCAGAAGAAGATCGGGAGAAGACTGCGTTCACGACGCCCATTGGCCTGCTTGAATTCAACAGCATGCCATTTGGACTCTGCAATGCACCAGGAACATTCCAAAGACTGATGGAGTGTTGCCTTGGACACCAAAACTTTGAAACCATGCTACTATACCTGGATGATGTCACTGTGTACTCCAAGACGTATGAAGAACATCTGAAGCATCTGGCTGAGGTATTTGAAGCACTATCAAAGTTCAGGATGACGCTGAAGCCATCAAAGTGCCACTTGCTGAAGCCAAATATTCAATATCTCAGGCATGTGGTCAGCGCAGAAGGTGTGGCACCAGACCCTGAAAAGATCACCATCATTAAGGACTGGCCAGGTACTACAGGTGTCATCACGTGACAATAACCCTTATCCCTGTACATAACCCCCTTATTGAAGTGTCACCCAGGCCACGGGCTCAGGCGCTGCCACCCATGACATCCGCGTGGAAACCCCCTCCAAGCCTGATACCCAAGTACCCCAGAGCCTGGGGCTCGACATATATTTCTGGCACTCACAAACAGGATCTCGTGCTCGGTATTACCAGGTACTGTGTGCCTTGGACTTTTGAACTGCATTGAAACAAACTTTTCCCGCCTTTGCTTGGCGCCAAAAATGCGTTTCTGCCATCACTGCAGAGGGACCCAAGATGGCCCCATAGCCATGTACTAAACACCATGTGTAGGCCCGGGGGTGTGCCTCAGTCCCTAGAAGAAGGAGGGCCAAGACAGAGGCAGCAAATGTATGGCCGCCCCGATTGCCATCAATCAATCAGGGGTGCGGCCCACAGGAAGTGCCTCGGGAGTGGCTGCCAATAAAGAGACAAACCGGAAGAGAAGGACATAATGAGCAAGGTTCCTTTATACCCAGCATGGCGGCACCCCGTTGGAGAGACATCGTGCGCGAGGTTTAAGAATAGGCCAGAGCCGCACTAGGAGACCCAGCAGCGGTGTCCCTCTTAACACTAGAGGGGGATGCCGACTACTGGAGAGACAATTTTGGACGGCTCCGCCAGGACATGGAGGAAGCACTCAAGTGGGTGTGCTGGTGGTGGAGCGCGGAGAGGGCCTGTGAACTAAGGACTATGAGAGAAGGCCGAGAAGCTCGAGAGGCAGCGGTAGCAGTACAGGCAGTCATGGAATACTGAGCCTCCTTACCACTCGTCCCGCCACCTGTCCAGACTCGGGACGCAGGAACTCAGACCGGAGCCCCTGTAGAACCACCGTCCCGTTCCCGCGGCTATCCCCAGCTAGAGCCAGCGCGCCCGTCCCCAGCAGAACCAGACGTAATCGTAGAAGCTGAGGAAGAGGGAGACGAGACAGACTTTGAGGAGCCGGAGGACGTTGAATGAGCCTCAGGAGGGAACACCCCATAAGCCGCATGGTGGGCCGCATGGCAGCAGGCAAGGTACCCCCATCATTGTGAGCACAGCAGAGACGAGAGCGTCACCCAGAGTCCCAACCGGCAACTCACCAGCACCAGAATACCAGTCGTCCCTGAACCAGCGAGACCAACTAGCAAGACAGAAAAGCAGAGAAGAATGGTTCCAGAAAGAACAGGCTACCCGGCGACTTCAAGATGAAGCTAGAGCACAGCCTCTGCTTCCATTGGAGTTGCGCCGCCAAGGAACTGTTGTTTCCGTTTACCACGATGAAGGATGGGGATTCCTACGTGAACCCGGACTTCAGGAAGACATTTTCTTCGCCAGACGAAAAGTTGAATCATACCTGCGGCGTGGACACCCGAACTGTGATGTGTACCGAGGTGAGCAGGTGTCCTTTGGAAGGCATCCAGGCCCCTTAGACTGGTTCGCTATTCGTATATCCCGCCAACAATAGACTCCCATTGCAGAGACTTGAACTGTATATAGGCCCTTTTTCAGCCATCTTTCCCATTTATTTTTCCCCTTTTTGCATCCTTGAATAATGAGCAGTGCTCCTGTGTGTTTTGAACCATGAAGACACATAGACTTTTGTTTGGAACTTTGCCCCTGAGTTTATGTGGCACCCCAGGGGTTAATGTGCCACAGTAACATCACACGGGTTCCCTCCCCACAACACAATGACTTACACTAACACCTCTGGGCCAGGAGGGGGAGCACAACCAGCTCCCATATATACTCCAGCTCAAGAAGAAGTAGTCAGAAAGTGAGAAGTTTAGTGCAGAGTTAGTTTCAGTTTCTGGGAGAACTGAAAGAGGCTGTAGTGTCAAGGAGCTGTGCCAGGCTTCTCTATGGTCTGCTCATCGATTCCTGGCTTAGCCAGGGTCGGAGGAGAGGAGAACTAAAGGACAGAGAAACACATCTGGGAGCTTGAGTGCCATCACCACTCGCCCCAGAGGAGCGCACAGAACGGACACCGGATCCGAGACTGTGACTGACACACACAGCACAGTCAATCCAGGAATAGTGGAGTTTCTAAATCAACACTGTACCAGTGCAAAGCAACACGGCGGGGTCAGCAGTACACAGAAGACTCAAGTTGCCTAGCCAAGTGGTACCAGAAGGGAGAGAGAGAGTGAGCCAGTGCCAGCAGCTCAGCTAGAAGCAGCCGCAGAGCCACACAAACACAGTGCAGCACGAGGAAGCTGAGGACCCGGACAGGGTGGGAGCAACCCGGCCCCAGTACAGACTCCGTGGACAATCAGCTACTGACTCACCGTGGCCGGGACTCCGGTTTAAGACAGGCGATCGCTTCGCATGCAGTCGTCTGCCTAGGGTCGCGCTCCAGCTGCGAATCGTCCACTCGACAGTCTCAATTAAACCGCACCCAGAGGTCTTGCAAAGCATAATGCCAAAAGTCGGGGCTGCCGTCGATAGTGAGGACAGGACCCGGACCCGCATGGCCTAGGGCTGCTCTTGCCTCCACCACGACCTGTTGCATAAGGTCATGAAGTCTCATGCTGGCCATCTTCTTCTCGGAGTCAACCACACCCGTCCAACCCGGTAACCTTTCTGGTCGAGAGCTGGTGGAGAAGGTTCTGACACTCCCACTTCCTTGGGGGCTTTTGTAGTCCAATGGTGGGAAAAAGTCTTTGGGTCCGCCCCCAGGTTGATTCGAGCAATCAGGGCGGACAATGATTTTGGCGCCTTTGCCTTTAGACCTCGCACGAAGAGGGGCGGTGGCTCACCCCTGGGCTTGCACGTGGCGGATCCTCATGGCGGGGACGCCATCTTGGGCGCCATCTTGGCCCAACGGTGAAAAGGCGGGAAAAGTTCTTTTTGGGAAGAACAAAGTACATTTTAGCAAAATAAAGTCTTTTAAGCACATAATACCCGTTAAGGAACGGGCCTGCTCATATACTGTTCGTGACGCCAGTTTCTGACTCACCGTGGCAGGGACTCCGGTTTAGACAGGCGATCGCTTCTTTCTCCTTGTCACGGGTGGACCGCGCCTGCCGGTAGTGGGGCCCGGTTGAGTGCAGATTAAAAGATGAGACGTCTTGTGGGAACAGATTAAGGGGTTAATTTGTCGTGACGCCACCTATGAGTGATTCGGTAACTTTACCGACGCTGCTGGCCCCCGGGGGATGGAATGCAGCAAGATGGAACGCTCCCCACAGGCTAAGCGATGATCCCCGGAGGCTGGATCTGCCTAAGATGTTGTGCGGCAGCTGCGGTTACCTTATGGTGCGGACGGACAGTTCATAAGAAAGCACAGACACTGTGAGTCTCTATAACGGGTTCTTTACTGTAACCAGCAGGCAGTACATGGTATACAGTTTGCAGGTAGTGGACCGGGTGGACTCAGCAGTGATGGGTGTGTTCTCAGAGATCCGCGGTGTTCCTCCATTCTAGCTAAGTACTGTGCCGTTGTCGCCCAGGAATACCAGGTTGGGTACAGGGAGGCTGCTTGAATGCCCTATCCGGGGTATACGTTCCGAATGTTTTGGGGAGCCCTGGGTCCCTTGGTGGGTACACCGCTGGTTAGACGACTGGATTTGGTGGTGGTGGGGTGCTCCTGTAAAGCGGTCCCTCTACTCCTCTGGTTCGCATAGCAGAGCTGAACTGCTGCTAGCTTCGGTACCAGCAAACCGGCTGTAGATGGGCACGGGATGATTTTGGACCCGCATGATGATGCCCGTAGTTGGTAGGGAGACGGTCAGCAAGGGTGGCCAGGGGGGCACGGAACTGTGCAACCCCCTCTTCTAGGTTGCAGAGCTGGGATCTGCAGAGGTCTTCTAGGTTGCTGTTGCTTCCCCAGACCCCACTAAAAGACTGACTTCCACTACACACTACCCTTGCACTCCGCCCTCCAGGACCCTGATTGGCCCTCTATTCTAGGTGATGCATGCAGGGTATGGATCTCTGAGTTAACTGTTCAACTGCTGGGTCAGAGAATATTGCAGCTGCATTTGTGGCTGCAATACCCTCCTGTGACGCACTCGTTGCGGGGCGCCACACTACAACATCTGCAGTAAAGCTTTGGAAAACTACAGAAACGTGAGTGTGTGTTCCTTCAACCCGTCTCCACTATCAATCCCTTATTACCACATCCACCATAGACTATAACAACCACTGCCCCGGGGAACCAGCCTCTAACTACGGAGAGCAGAACCATCTAAGCTGCCTAACACCATCCCCGGAGGTTCTGCAGCAGCGGTGGTCCCATTCCTGACCACACACCGTGGGTGGTGTCACGACAAACTATTATCCCCTGTAAATATTCCCCTTTTACTTGCCAGGGCCCGGGACACGGTCCAGACCAGGCCCTCCGTGACATCCCCAGCAGCAAACCCGGTCTGGTTCCGAGTATCCCGTCCTACTGGGCTTGACATTTATAATGTGTGATATATATGCAGCAGTCCGGCAGTGATAACTCACACTGGATTGTGCTGGACAATATGTTACCGCCGTACCCGCACAGTTAGTACCGGTCCCTGTTGGGCCGATATAGACTCAAAAGTTGTTTTATGCACATAGCAACAAACAGGAGAGTAATATCTTAGCCAACAGGTGACCCGAGGACCATGGGTCTATAACAACTGCTGCAAATGTGTAACGTTATAAAAAATGTGCCTCCTAGAAATAGGAAGAAGCTAAAGTATGCTTGATTGTATATAGTTTACCCGTTGATATTGTTGAAAATATAAAAATGCTTTTCACTCCCCGGATAACAGGTACCCATACTCGAGGACGAGTATGTTTCATCAGGGGGGAATGTGGCGCCCCACATGGTAAGGCGTCACAGTGGGGTAATACACTCGTAAAAGTGGTGTAATCTTCCCCAGCTGCAAGTGGATACTAGGCTGGTGGGTGGGACCCATTCCTGCACTCCCACATTAGAGTAGTGGTGGGAGGTTACTCCTGGGAGGGAGATATAGTCACCTCTGGTGGGAGTCAAAGAAGTAGTTAGGAGTCAAGGAGGAATGTGGAGTGAGGCAGAAGGTTAACCCGGACAGTTCTACGTTAATCCGGAGGAAAGATGAGAGAGGATCCTGAGGGGATCCTGAGAGAGGGTGCCTGACGTGGGAGTCTGGGCCCTAGAGAGAAAGGTGGAACCCCAGTGTGGAGCGACCATACTCCAGGGAATTAACCAGTCCTCCATGGGAACGCTGGACTGAAGGAAACGGCCAGAGTCTACCTCTGAAGTCGTCAACTGGCTTCTGAGGTCTGCTCAATGGCTGCGGCACCCTGCCAGACTGAGCGGTCTGCCTGCTTCCTCACCACGAGGGAGGGGAGCCCCAAGTCTACCTTCAAGGAGCCATTGGGTATAGACTCATCCTAGGCGGGGAAGAAAGGACACGGGTTCATCAACTAAGGTATACCACGGGTACCACCATACCACCTGGCATCCACTTGCAGCCACCCATAGAGCTGCCTGTTTCTTTAACAACGTTTGCTGAACTGTGGACTTGTATGCTGATGACTGTATACAGTAAAGTACCAGGGAGAGTGACTTTGCCTCCGTGTCTTTGCGCTGCAGAATTCAACCTGTTTGTTTACAGCAATGCTGCCCTGGAGGACCAGCTCCACCTGTATGGAGCTTTACCATCCTTGCCGCAATACCATCGCCCTCCGGAGAACTGTGGCGGCGCTGGTGACCCATCTCCAGGTACTACAGGTGCTGACACGTGACAATAACTCTTATCCCCTGTACATAACCACCTTATTGACGTGTCAACCAGGCCACTGGCTCAGGCGCTGCCATCCGTGACATCCCCGTGAAAACCTTCTTCGAGCCTGATACCCGAGTACCCCAGGGCCTGGGGCTCAACACAAGCACTACGTGGCGGTTGTAGAGTTCACCATTCTCACGAAAAACAACCCTCTCACTCACCTGGATTCCGCAAAGTTAGGCGCACTGAAGCCGCGCTGGATGGCCCGGTTGTCAAACTATGACTTCACCATCAAATACCGGACAGGCCGCAAGAACGCCAACACAGATGCACTGTCAAGAATGCCTCACTTACCAGATGCGGGAGAAGATTTGGATGAGCTAACAGTGATAGAGCTGCCAGCCTTTCACCACCACAGTGCATCCCAATGTCACCAAACTTGTAAAGACAAGCGTCAAAAGGCCATGCTGAACCCGTTACCTCACCATGGGTGGAAGGAGACGCAAGATAGTGATCCGGCTGTTAGCCTAGTCAAGGAGCTGATAACTCAACCGGGATCCCGTCTTAGCCCAGATGCTCCACCTGCAACATCTGTGGAAAGAAAAGAGCAGGCTGTTCATCTACGATGGTAAACTATGCAGGCGCTTCATCAATCCCAGAACCCACGAGATGGTGTGGCAGATAGTGGTACCAAAGGGAGATGTCCAGATGATGCTAGAAGCGTACCACAACAGAGCAGGACACTTCAGGTGGAAGAAGCTTGAGGTACTGTTACGCAATAGATTCTATTGGGTTGGCATGAGAACCACCATTGAGAATTGGTGTAGGAACTGTGGCCAGTGCAACCTCAGAAGAAAGGATTGTGACAGTCAGAGAGCACCACTACAGCCAATTGTCACCAAACAGCCATTGGAACTTGTAGCCCAGGACCATGTGAAGCTGATACCCAGCAGATCAGGTTATACGTATGCCCTCACTTTGGTGGACCACTATTCCCGATTTCTGGTTGTAATACCTGTAAAGGACTTAACAGCAAGAACTGCAGCGAGAACCTTTCAAGCCTACTTCTGCAGACTCCACGAGTACCCAGAGCAGGTGTTGACAGACCAAGGTCCTGCATTCAAAGCTGAAGTGTTCCAGGAGTTTTGCAACATGTATGTGTGCAAGAAGATCCGAACCACGCCTTATCATCTAAAAACCAATGGCATGTGCAAGAAAATGAACTAGGTAGTCATAGACCTGTTGAACACCTTCCCCTTGGAAGAATGAAACATGTGGCCGTAAAAGTTACCTGACTTAGTGGACATGTACAACAAAATCCTTGTAAGGTCCACCAATTGCACGCCAGCATACTTGATGAGAGCAAGACCTGGGAAGTTACCTGCTGACCTCGAAATGGGAATTGTACCTGAAAGCAGTACACCTAATGTTGATTGGGACACTAAACACCAAGAGCAGTACATGAAAATACAAGAATGTGTAGAGAGAAGCCTAAATCAAATTAGAGAGAAGCAAGAAAAAGATTACAACAAAAGTGCACAAGCTGCTCCCTTAATACCTGGACAAATGGTTCTCAAGAGAAAAAAAAAGAATCCCACAACTTGATGACCAGTGGGAAGCAGAACCTTACACCATATTGCCCTCTAACTTTGATAACAGAAAAATGTGCTTAATCAATAAAGACAAGGGAGAGGCATCAGCTACAGTTTCTAGAGATCATCCTAAGAATTGTCCTAAACAATTGAAGCCAAAAGAAATCATCCCATGTAGATCTCAACCTGAAGAGAAGAAAGAAAGGATGATACGAACAGTACTTGGAGATTTCCCTGAAAGTTGGCATCAGTACAATGGAGCTGTAATTGTACCATTACTCACTTTCCTGCAACCAGTAGAAGTTCCAGAAAGACTGGAAGGACCTGTTGAAGTCCCAGAAGAACCAGAGGATCCTGCAATCGGTGAGACTGGTAAGACTAAGGAGTCGCAGACAACTGCCAAGCCTATCTGTCACAGATAGGCCTACAAGCACAATAGTGGATAGTGCACGCACAGAACCAGATGAGACACCAGTGTTATCTAGAGCTAGTCATAGCAACTTTGGTCAGCCACCACCCAGGTACAGAGAATAATGTGAAATGTAAGAGAATGTAAATATGTGTTCTAGTGTGTAAATAGCTAACTTGTAAGAATAGTGTACAGAAGTGTAGAGCAACTGTAGTCAGGTCCAGAAACATTAAGTTAGGAAGCTAAGTTCCTGGAGGTAGAAGGTAGAAGCAAGGACTCCTAAGCAGAGATGCCCACAGGGAACTGTAAGTGTGTTTTTGTGTGTTAATTTATTGCAACAAGGAAACAGAAACCATCAAGCGTATTATGCCTACAGAGACTTTCCTGTATGAACTTTTTGCATTTTCTTGGACTTCTATTACTTTAAAAATGGACCATTAGCCATGGGACTGGTTGTGGAAAAGACTTTGTGTAAATACAGCACCCACAGCTTGAGGCGGATGGACTAGCGCCGTAAAACTGCATTTTTCCCGTTTTCCTGGTTTTGCCATCTTTGATTCTGACACTCTGTTATTCTTAATGTTATGTTTTGTCTGTGTTTTCTCAGTCCAGGAGTACTGAATTTAACTATGGGGGAATGTGGAACCCCAGGGTTCGGTTGTCACAGGTACACCTGGAGCACTGAAGGACTTCCACATCAGGTAAGCCCGCATACAACACCTTCCACTCGAGACCTGAAGGGGGAGTTTCTACTTGCTACTTGGAGTTCAGGCGAGGTCCCCTATAAATTCAGGTTTGGAGGCGGAGTTAGTCAGTGCAGTTTCAGGGAGGACTGTGAAGACATCCTGGTGAACAGAGCTGTGCTAGGCCCGTGCCAGTGAGTGAGCCTGACAGTATGAGGGACCCAAGAGTGAAGGTTGGAGACAAGTCAAGTTAGCCAGGGGAGTGGAGCCATACTGGTTCGCCCCAGAGGAACAGAGTTTACAACCCAGACACTGGAGTCCGAAACTGCAAGGGATCTAACTGCCCAGCAGTAAAGAATGGAGGCAAGGGAGACTCCAGATCTCCTGGCCACAGCAGTACCTGAAGGCATAGCCACATATAGAGCCAAGGGACCACAGCCGCTACAGTGGTGCCCAGCAGCAGGGTTCATGCCACTTTGCATAATAGGTGAAGACTGTATGAGAGGGTCAGGGCCTTGCTTCAGGCAGGACTCCTCATGATGAAGCGTTTGTACTGCTAATATTGCGAAACGTATGTCAGGAGTCCGGTTCAGAGGGGCCCCTCTCATCCCATCTCCCCGCAGTTAGCACTTTTTGGTATGGATTGACAATGGAATTTTGATTGTAACTTTGATTGTGCTTATGATTTTCCTTGGTAACTAACTGTGAAAACATGTGGGTATGTAGTCAGGTTTGACAGAAATAATAATGGAGTAATCTGTTTAAATCCCTTTGGGCATGCCACACATGTATTCCTCATATCCTATGGGATCATATAAACTGCACTGTCATTGATGGTTCCTGTATAATTGTCATCCCTGTAAAACCATGTAACATTTTTTACTATTGTACTAATGTGCTAATATTTTTGTCAGCTGTTCTCCTTGCACACTTCGGGTGTGGAGATCCTGAACTGCTTCCAGACCACCTGGACTGTACCCTGGACTTTACCAACAACCATCAGTAAAGGTACGGAAACAACAACCCTGTGTGGCAGTTATTGGGGCCCATGATCCTGATCCCTCCATAGACTGTACTACAACTCCCAACTTCCACAACTGATCCGGGGATCCCTCTCCATCTACAGGGAGTGTAACCATCCAGCTGCCCTGTCATCACCCGGAGGTCTTTCCCGCACCACCGATAATCACATCTCACACTGGAACCGTAGGTGGCGTCACAAAACTCTTTTATTTTTCTTTTTATTTTTACCGCCTTTCAGCGACCATCAGCACAGGCCGCCCGTGACATCCCCCGTGAAACCAAATGCCCAGAACCGGGTACCCCACAGCCTTGGCGCGGGTCATATAGACATTATAACACAGGATCATTCCTTATTCCTTTTTCAAGGTAAAACATTTTCCTGCCTGTTTTTAAAAATGTTTATATCTCAAAGAAGGAATCATTTGCAATCCCCCATGCTGTAATGTCTGTATACTCTATTTTATCCTCTCCTGCCCATGATCAAATCATGCTCCGGTCAGACACGGCCATTACACAGTACATAGCAGGGACACATATATAAGATTATATCAGCACAGGAAAAACATTTTTAAACACATCCAATTGTGGAAAATATCATTATTCTATTGATTAAAATAAACTTTAAAATTACCTTTAATCATGAGACAACCCCTCGTAATTGTTACCTATTTCTAATTTGACAATGAAATTCAAATACTGACACAATATGGAGTAAAGAAATAATTTTCCTATATTACTGAAGCAAATTACCTTGAACAACACGATTTCTTTCCTTTTTGGTCACATAAACAGTCATAACAATTGTCATCCCTCCACTCAGAGCCAAGATCATGTAACTTTCCATTATGGAGACAACCTAGAAGATGAGGCATAATACAACTGTAAAAAAATGCATGAGGAAATGTAAATGACTTCTGGCGTTATAGAAAAGAAAAATTAATGAGTTTTATAAAAAGACTTTTATTTTGCATCATACAGGTTACGGTACCCATATGATAGTCAGAGGTGCTTGCAGTACTGAAGTAGTGAATTCCATATTATAATAGTAATAAAGAATTATGAAATATTTTGTAAAGTCTGTTTTCCCATAGGTAAGAAAACAACCCATGACTGAAAGCCAGAGGCTGCCGGCAGGAATAAAGTTCCTTTGCTCCCAGTACCTTATAGTAGTGTTTCCCAACTCCAGTCCTCAAGGCACACCAACAGGTCATGTTTTCAGGAATTCCTTAGGATTGCACAGGTGTTAGTTTAATCACTTGCACACGGGATAATTCCATCATCTGTCTAATGATAAGGAAATCCTGAAAACATGACCTGTTGGTGTGCCTTGAGGACTGGAGTTGGGAAACACTGCCTTATAGGGTCATTCCATGTCAAGTGAACCAATGATTATTACCTCTATATTTTTAATTCTTTTGAGATTTTGTTATTTGATAATAGCATGTCAGACAATGCAAAATGTGAAGAGAAAATTTTTTTTAAAAATTTATTTTTTTTAAAAATGATTTTCAAAGTTCGGAAAAAGTGCGAATTTCGCTGTTGCCTGCCTTTACGTTTCTCCTCATAACTAAGGCTAGGAATAAGATAGAGAGACAAAATAAACACCATTCTACTCAGAACTATACAGGCTTTCACCAGATATGTCACAAGAGGATCTTTGTTAATATTTTACCCATGTGATTGCAAGCGCAAAACTTTAAAACGCATTTCCGACAAATCGGCGCGCTTTAAATATTTAAAAAACTGCCCATGTGTCTGCTATGCTCTTAGCCACATCTGTACCAAATTTAAAGTTGGGATCGCGATAGGATCATATTTTAAAATATTTTACTATTAATAGCGTCAATGGGTCATTCCATATCAAGTGATCTAAATATGAATATTTTTTTTTACCTGACGTCTTTAGATTTTTTTAATTTTTTTTCCTTTATGAAGTACTACTTTAGTTAATTGCAATTAAAAGTTTAGAATTTTTTTCTTCATCAGTTAATTTTTTACAGATTTTTAAAGTTTAAAAAAAGTGTGAATTTTGGCCTGGTATGACTTTACATTTTTTTATCTTGGGCTAGAAATAAGATAGAGAAACAAAATAAACACCATTCTACTCAGAACTGTCCAGGCTTTCACCAGATATGTCACAAGAGTATATTTGTTCATTTTAATTTTTTACCCATGCGAACGCAAACGCAACATTTTGAAACACATTTCCGAAAAAAACGTTTTAATAAAAATTTTCCAAAACTGCCCATGTGTCTTTTATGCTCTTAGCCACATCTGTACCAAATTTCAAGTTGGGATCGTGATGGGATCATATTTTAAAATATTTAACTATTATAGTGTCAATTCAAAAATCTTGAATTCAGATCTGTTCAACCTGTGGTCTAAAAGCGTGGGGTCTATATTAATCAAATCCATTATTTTTAGACATTACTGTATTATTTTGATATGTTACAGCTTAGAAGCAGGAGAGGACATATAGGAAAAAGCTTTGTTAGGGCTCAACCTGAGAAAGCACAGGGATAGACAGTGAATGCAGAGCAAATGATAGGCCAGCAGCTCTGTCAATCATGTTAAGTGTCTACCCACTGCATTCAGGAAGTAAGACAGCTCGTTCAGACCTTTCATGTCCTGACATGTCTGGACATCTTCACTCCTGAACAAACAATAGTCTGTACAAAGCCATCAAGGCTGTGTACTAAAATATGGGTGAGTAAATTATTAATAGTTTAATGCTTTTATTATTAAGGGCCAATACACACAGTGCTATTCTTAGGGATCATCATTTAGAAAAACAGCCCCATTGATTTCTATGGGGTTCACCACATGCAGTGTTTTTGGAAACACTCAAGAGTGAGTAAATCACTGCTTGAACTACTTTTTAATCGCTGCAATAAACGCAGCATTTATCATTTATATAAAAAAAAGCTGCCATTTTTTTCACTAGCGATTAAAAAAACTAACGCATATGTGGTAAAAACTTGGTAGAAAAACAAGCTGCCAAAACTGCAGCGTGTATCTGCAGACAGAAAAAAACTGTGCACGCTAGCCCTAAAACTCACTTTATAGTAATACAGTTCTATCTCAAGTGTACTGTAAATCTTTATTTTTATTACCTATCTTCCTTACTTAATATTAACTGTATTTTTCTCACACAGCAATGGCTGCTACTTCTCAAGAAACAGCATTTTATCATAGACACTGTTGCAATCCTTTTGAAAAAATATGAATATGATTGGCGCTGGTGGCTGGCTACTGTACTCTCCAAAGATTGTGAAAATGAAGAAGTAGAATTGACTTTATTGCATCCTTCTGGTCCAGGGCCATCCTTTGTGTATCCAAGAAAGCCAGACATTTTAAAAGTGCACAAAAATCAGATATTAACTCAGGCGGAGCCTAACACCGTGACAGGCCGGACATACTCTTTGACACACAAGGAAATGGCGATTGCTAGTAAGCGTTTATGGACAAGATTACATTTCACCCACTAGAAGGGACAAATTGATAAAATGCCACTTTAAAAACATGCTATTAATTGTTTGATTAGTTCATAATTTATAGAACGATGATTTAACTACTGTACTATTCTTATTAAACACTTCATATATCACATGTTTAGTGATAGAATAGAAAACAAATTTATATGTATAAATAGGGGTTAACATTTTTGGTTCTTTTAATCTTGTTCAATCAAACTTGAGGATATGATCACCTTTTTTCTTTTGGTTTGTTCAATACATTCAAGTTGAAAATGCTGAGCGTTGTGTTCTGATGATTAAGATGTATTTATCCTGGCCCTTATGGGATTTGTTTTTTGTGTTTCTTTTTTGTTGCATATAAATGTTTTATTCAATAAGTTGTGATAACTCATACAACCATAAAATAAAAAATATATAAATTTGACAGGTCCCAAGTTGAATCTCTGCACAAATATAACCAGGAACACAATCAGTCATTTTTTCACAATTGCCCGTCAATAATTTGAATTTGATATAAAGAAACATAGTCTTGTAACATATCAAATGAAAGCTGTTACCGTTCTGAGGAAAATGATGCCTCTCCCACTTCATTATCTTATTTCTAGCCTGACATAAAAAAATGTAAAGTCATACCAGGCCAAAATTCACCCTTTTTTTAAACTTTAAAAATCTGTAAAAAATTAACTGATGAAGAAAAAAATTCTAAACTTTTAATTTGCAATTAACTAAAGTTGTACTTCATAAAGAAAAAGAATAAAAAAAATCTAAAGACATCAGGTAAAAAAAAAAATTCATATTTAGATCACTTGATATAGACTGACCCATTGACGCTATTAATATTAAAATATTTTAAAATATGATCCCATCGCGATCCCATCTTGAAATTTGGTACAGATGTGGCTAAGAGCATAGCAGACACATGGGCAGTTTTTGAAATATTTAAAGCGCGCCAATTTTTCGGAAATGCGTTTTAAAGTTTTGCGCTTGCGATCACATGGGTAAAGTATTAACAAAGATCCTCTTGTGACATATCTGGTGAAAGCCTGTATAGTTCTGAGTAGATTGGTGTTTATTTTGTCTCTCTATCTTACTTCTAGCCCGAGATATGATAGAAAATGTAAAGCCATACCAGGCCAAAATTCGCACTTTTTTAAAACTTTAAAAATCTGTAAAAAATTAACTGATAAAGAAAAAAATTCAAAACTTTTTTTTGTAATTAACTAAAGTTGTTCTTCATATAGAAAAAAAATTTAAAAAATCTGAGGACGTCAGGGAAAAAAATATTCATTTTTGGATCACTTGACATGGAATGACCCTATAGTACGTTATCAACCTGCAGATTAACCTCATATGTGCAAATTAATAGTGTTTTTTTGATTATGACAGGTTCCCTTCAATATTTGGGAGTATAACATCCTCCTACATACAGTAGCATAAAATTTCTTGGCTAACTGATTGTCTGGTTTCAGGCATAGGTATTGATATATGGACACCATACCATATGGTCTGTTCGATACTTTATGTGATATATTTATACAACAACAGACATACAAGTTATGAAATATTTGTCTGATAGGTACTTTGTTTTTTTCATATTATACTCAAAACATTTTAAAGGGAACCTGTCACCTCGATCTACCCCCCTAACCTATCACTAGCTGTCCCTGCACCTACTAGCTGATCCCTAACCATCCTTGTCTCACCTAAAAGGTTCCTATAAAGAGTAAGAAAATGAGTTATATATTTACATATAATCTGGATAAATAGTCTGCGATGGGTGGGCTCCAGGGCTCCATCCCTCCTCCTCACTTGCTTGCAGCACACCCCGCAGGGCATCATCGATGTTCTTCCATTTCGCCTATATTTCAAAGCTCCCATCTCTTCTGCTGCAATCAGAAGACAGCCGGGACGTCAAATCCGGCCAGGCGCATTTTGAGGGCTGGTCATGTGGGACAGCCTGAATTCAGTGCATGCGTAGTGCGCATAGTGAAGCCGAACTGGTGACGTCATAAGCCCCCACAATGCACCGCGCCAGATATGACGTCCCAGCCGGCTTCTGATTGCAGCAGAAGAGGTGTGAACGTTGACATAGAGGCGGAATAGAAGAACAACGATCACGCCCAGCAGGGCATGCTGCAAGCAAGCAAGGAGGGAAGAATGGAGCCCAACCATCAAAGACTATGGATGCAGACTACACATAAGTATATAAGCCTTTTTCTTAATCTTTATAAGGCAGCTTTTAGGTGAGACAGGGATGGTTAGGGATCAGCTAGGAAGGTGCAGGGACAGCTAGTGATAGGTTAGGGGGGTAGATCGAGGTGACTGGTTCCCTTTAAAGGGGTTGTCCACTAGTTACACCACTTTTCATTTACCATGTCTGCCCCATTCAAATAAAAACAGTTATACTCACCTCCAGTGTTGGTGCGGTTCAAGAGGTACAGGCAGTTGCTCCACTGGGACTTCTCTCTCCCTTCAGACGTGTATGTAATCAACAGGTAGTGCAAATTGTGGCTGCCACTCAATTCTTCTTGATTACTTCAAAGTCTGAAGGCAGGGAGAAAGAAGCTGGTGGTCATTGGGATGGGGCTCCCGTGTTATCACAATCTCACGTGAGCCCAGAGAGAGTGAGCGCTGGCACCGGTGGCATGAGAGAAGTGTATAAAGGTTCTTTATTTTAATGGGGCCAAACATGGGGAATGTGAAGAAGCTGTCCTAGTAGTGGACAATCCTTTTAATTACTTATTCTTGAAAATTCATGAATTATTAGACAAATGTCTGAACGTATTTTAGAGAGACCAATTAGAATGTAATGGTGGGTTTACACACACCAATTTATCTGTTCAATCTTTGAACCAATCTCTGGTTGCAGTGAAATCATGGATACATTGCTTCATTTTGTGGCTGTGTACAACATGGAGCAATGTATCCATGATTTCACTGCAACCAGAGATTGGTTCAGAGATTGAACAGATAAATTGGTGTGTGTAAACCCACCATCAGTGTATTGCCCAACATCAAATAAAGAACTAACTGGGAAATATTCACTTACCCTCAGGTGTCTCGCCTTCATTTAATGCTGGAGGCAATTTATGATAGCAGGCGGCATTAGTAAGAGTGATAAACACTCCAGCACTGAGTATAAGAGCCACAAGACACTTCTGAAAGATACATAGAAACAATATACACTTGTTATTGTTTTTTTTATGTAGGATGTAGCAGATATTTTTGATTACATCATTTTGTTGTAAGGCTGAAGGCACACTATCCGTTTGCCTTGCATGAATGCAATGCGAGGGAGACTCGCATTGCACTCGGACTAGTATCATTAAATGATACTGGTCACATTAGCGCGAGTTCCTCGCATTACACTCACATTGCGAGAAAAATTCAAGTTCAATCGCTGCATGCGGCGATTGAACGCGATTTCCTCGCACAAATGGCAGTGCAATGTATATTGGTGGGAGTCAAACTTGCACCCATACAGCACACTGTGAGATAGTCGCACGAGTGTGCTTTAAAAATGCTTCAAACTCCAAGGCTGTCAAAGCCGCGGAGTTTGAATTTGCCTGTTTCCTGGTACAGTAACCAATCATCTTTCTCCACTGTGACAGCAGCGGTGAAAGATGTTTATTAAAAACCCAGCTGCTGGGCACATTATGTAAATCGCGGGCTTTAGCTGCATATAAACCCCATCTGCAGCCTCTGAGCGGCATGTCAGCACAGAGGCTGCAGATACGGCTAATAGGCCATTTTATGCAGGTTTAACCTGGTGTTAGTGTGGTACCAGCTTGTGTCCAGGGAGTGTCCACACTCCCTGGACACATGCTGACATCACACACTGGGTGTGAATGGGTTAATATATGGTTTAACTAAAAGCCGCTAATTGTCAGGGAAGAGTAATTTACAGTAAATGCCGGGGGCTCCTGAGTTCAGGAGCTGCCTGAGGTACTGTACGCTATAAGTGTACAGTACATGCCGGGCGGCTCCTAAAGTCAGGAGCTGTCCGCGGTACTGTACGCTATTAGCGTACAGTACATGCTAGGCGGCTCCTATAATAGCGTACAGTACATGCCGGCGACTCTTGAAGTCAGGAGCTGTCAGAGGTACTGTACACTATTACCTCGGACAGCTCCTGACTTGAGGAGCCGCCCGGCATATACTGTACTCTAATAGTACACATCAAAGGGTCCCTTTATACTACCATGCTTCACCTTGTTAAACGTTATAACCTTACAAAAGATCAGTGTATCCCAGACAGGGCACACCAACACTTTTCTAGTGAAAACGCACACCAATTTCTTTTTTGGCAAAAAATAAATCACTTTATTCATTAAAACATATTATCCATTAAAATACTTTCCAATACCGTTTATATAAACATGTAAAAGGGTACTCAGTTCCTTATATGCTGGCCGCACTAGGGAAGCGTGGATGCGTTCCCTCTGGTCTCCATGGAAGCGCTGTGAAGCCGATACGTCATCATGAAAGATGATTTGTTACTGTACCGGGAAACCGGCAAATTCAAATTCTGCAGAGTTTAAATTCACTGGTAAATGCTGTCCGCAGTCTTGAAGTTTGCTTCAGGACCGCGGACATCATCACACTGACACGCATCACATACGCCCTCACGCAGCACATTCACATGCATATAGCCATGCACACTCACCCACACGCACCACACTCACAGCAAACACGCACAACACTCGCATCATTGTCATGCATCAAACATGCTCCATGTTTGAAGCATGACAGTGTGCTTCCAATCTAAATGTGATGTGTTGTTCTCCAGTTATTGTATTATATTGCAATGTTGTGCGACCAAAAAACTCAAACTTTGGTGTTTTTACTTTTTTTTCCATTATGCAGTTTACAAATCAGATTACCGTAATTTAATTTATATTTTTATAGAATGGGAATTTCTGAGTGCAGATATACTAAATGTTTATTTTTTTGTATTAATTTTTTTTATTGTTTTATTTTCAATAGGGCAAAAGGGGATTGATTTGAGTTTGTGTTTTATTTAAATTTTTTTTCATATATTTATTTTGTAAAAACTTTTTCAAACAAAGTTTTCAGTGTATTTATTAGTCCCCATAAGGGACTTGAGGCCTGCTCTGTCTGATCACTTGGGCTATACAGCGCTGTGCTAAAGCACGGCCTTGCACGCCACGGATAATCCTCCCTTGTGAATGCCTGCGCTCAGCCAGTGTTCACAGGACGTGAGTTATGACTGTGATAGGGGTCATCAGGTGACCCTTTGCTGTAATGATAACCCATAGTTGCCCCGCAATCATCTATGGGAGCAGGGAATTGCGTAAACCCTTCCAACATATGTTAGATCGCTCCCTCAGCATGAACTAACATATGCACCCGCACCTGTAAGCTGCACATATTGGCTGATCAGATATCAGTGTGAGCCCACATTAAAGGGAGGGAGGTGACCAAGGACATACCTCTTCATCCTTGGTCATGAAGGGGTTAAAATTCATAGCTCATGAAACATTTCCTCCCATTACTGTCCCTTTGCTAATCTAATCTCACACCTTGTGTCCTTTATGTCTACTATTTTAGAATATATTTAATATAAAACTTTACAATGTCACAAATGATTTGAAACCAAAAACTGAATCCCTTTGCATGCACTGTATACTCCCAGTCCAGTGCATGCTAATATCTTCCTTCTGTGGCCAACTTTATCCCTCTAGTGGTGGCAGCAGGTGACAAGTCTGAAATCTTTAAATTCAATCAACCCTACTAAGACTGGTTTCTCATTGCGATTTTTGTGCATCCGTAGCTGTCTGTTGTAAAACGGACAGCCACGGATCAGATTTGGCCCCCATGTGTCCCTATGGGTAACGGATGTGCACGGATTTGTCCTTAATGGCATCCGATTTGTGACAGATCCGATTCGGTCCGATTTTTTGCTGTAACCAAAATCAGAAACCGCTCCGATTTTGGGCACAGCGTGTCAAATCAGACACAATCGAATTCAACACAATCCGCGGCAATTAATATGGGGGCCCATAGAGCGCGGGTCCGAGAAAACACAGGATCGTTTCTCGGACTCGAATTTAGTGTACTGAGCATGCTCAGTACACTAAAACTTCTCTGTTCCTGTCTTATTTCACTTCCACAATGTATAATATACATTGCAGAAGTGAAGCAAGGGTTAAAAATAAAAAAAAAGATTCTCACCTCTCCGGCGTGTGTCCCTGCGATGTGCGGCATCTACTGTAGCTCATGAAACTGGGAATCAACTGACCAGGAAGGGCGGAGCAACCCAGTCAGCTGATTCGTCACATGACTGCATCATTTTTGGCGGCCGGGAGATTTAAACCAGAATTGGCATCCGTGGGCACACCAAACTGGCATGACAGGTATGTTGGATGACTCCCGGTCCTGTCTGTCGTGCTGGATGGAATCCCCATAAACGCTTTGCTGGACACTGGTTCATAGGTGACAACAATACCATATATCCTTTACAAAAGATACTGGGCAGACTCAGACATTCACGTGGCCCAAATGATGACTTTAATATAGTGGCTTGTAATGGTAAACCTGTGCCGCAGATTGAGTTCAAAGAAGTGATCATCAAGGTGGGGCAGGTGGAGTTAAAAGATGAAGGGTTAATTATTGTTGGTGTTGACCGACATGGACGTAATCCAATGATAATTTTGGGCACTAATGTGATAGAAGACTTAGAGGGTGAGACTACCAAGACGTCATTGCGCATGCTGGTTACGCCGAGGAGACTTGAGGGACTGCACAAATTAAGGCTCAACAGATTTGTGTGCCTTTCTGGTATGCCGTAGCGTCACCTCAATACATGACGAAGGAATCGCAGGGTGACGGACGTGCGTGACAACTGAAGGACATACATGCGTTACTATTTCCTTTCTGCCAACATATGCTTTGTGATTTGGGTATGGTGAACATGTTGCTTTTCACATTTCAGCCAACACCAATAGCACTTAGCTTAGTACACATATATTTCAGGGTATGTTTGCATACACCAATGTACATTTTCAGCCTTTTAACATTTATTCAGGACGTCAAAACATCAGAACGCAGTATCACTATGATGCGGAACTCCATGACGCTCATACTTTGTCTTTCAAGACACTTACGAAGAAGAAGATGAATCTGGTGAAGAACGGAAAGATCATCAAATATGGCGCTTTAGCCATGGCCAGCCAATGGGAGCACAGGAGCGGCCACCAATAGCACCAGACGGGGTGTGCCAAACAGAATGCTCAGGCATGCCTCTGGAATTGCTTACAGATAGCGATGTAGAAAGCGAGCTCAGACTATCACCCTGTCACACGCCATGATGCGCAGAAATCGCCTGGTGGAAATTGCCTGATTTCACTGCAGAGCAGGACAATCATGCGACGTGCCACCAGCGATTTCTCGCCGTAAAATCGCCCTGTCTCACGACGCACTGGCGATGTGGCTTTCACATCGCCGAAAACGCAATTTCACGGAGATATCGCTGGCAATATCGCCGCGTGTGACGGTACCTTAAAGGGTGTAATTCCTACCAGTCATCTCTCATACCCAATGTATTGACCATGAGCCCCAATTGCCCCTCCTCATTTGAGTTAAGTTTCCATCCCCTCTCTCTTGCATCTGTCGGCGTCGTCTGTCTTCACCAGATCTCATGACTTCATTAAAATCGCCCCCTAGCAGAATGTTAGGGTTGGGGTCGAGCAGTAGTCTACTCTGCAAGTCTGTGAAAAATGTTCTCCTTGATGTATTAGGAGCGTAGGCATTATATAGACTAAGTTGATCGCCCTGGCTATGAATGACTATATGCGCTAATCTCACATAAAAACAATAGTACAGCGGTCTCAGGGAGCGCCAAAGGAATACTGGACAAATTAGTGGATAAGAACCGACCTTTATTCTTCCTCCAATATCACTGTCACAATGCGTTTCGACGGTCTAAGATCTTCATCAGGTAATCTTGTAGACGTACACAACCATTATAGGTGAGTGCACTGGCACTTTTTATTTATACAAATAGCCCTGTGTGTCTACACATGCGCCCTTTTCTATTTCTTTCTGTATATGCGCTAATCGGCCTTCTCCGTTCGACCCCTCCTTTATAAGATTATAAGCAAGGTTTTTGTGCAACAGAATTAATACTCCTGCTTTTCTGTTGTATGCTCCCGATCCAAATATTTCCGCCACCCACATTTATTTCATTCGGAAGAATTTGTGGCACCCTGGCATCTGTTGGGCACCACAGAAATCCTTAGGTACAAATGGAGTAAGTAACAGCACAGCAAAAACCACAACACAAACAACACTTAGAACACCTGGTTTCACCCCGAGCCTCTAGGGGGAGCTACACTGGTGACTTCTAACCAGTTCCCCCTATAAATAGAGTCTTGGAGGGAGAAACTTCAGAGTGTGGTAGACGCTACAAGAGCTGCCAGCCTGTGTGAAACCTCCACCCTATGAGGAACACACTAGGCCCAACCAGCCTGCTAGCCAGTGGAGATCCCTGCAATTGGGATAATAGGAAGAAGGAGATCACCTCTCAGGAACACAGAGTTAATCCAACTCTTTCCAAATCAACCGGTTACTGGAACCGAAGCTGTGGAAGCTACAAAGCCCTCACAGAGAACCAGCACATCCAACAGGAGGTTTAGCCACCTGTTACACCTGATGCACCCATCCACGAGAGCCCAGGGAAGAGTACTGATCCTGCTCAGACCCTTTTACAGTGCCCTCAGTGCTGCTAACCAGGTGAAGCAAGTTCCATTGAACAAACTGCCCGGTCCGGCTGGATTCCACATCCACCCGACCTTAGCACCAGAAGTAGAGAAAGGAAGCCTAACACTGCTTGCTGTGAAACTCCATAAGTGCCAACTTCACTATCCCGGTCCGAGTGTACCTGACTACCATCCAGTAAAGGTACCTAAAAGATACTTTGTGTGGTTGTACATTACTCCTGGATTCAGCGCAGCGTCCCGCAGCTGCCTCACAACATCTTGCGCAGCTCCCGGCTCCGGGGATTCCCGCTCATCCTGTGGGGAGCGTTCCATCTCGCTGTGTACCATCCCCCGGAGACCCGAACAGCGCTGGTAAGGTTACCAGAACACCCGCAGGTGGCGTCACGAAGACAAATCAACCCCACTGTTCCGCCATTCCCCTATTGATCTGGACCACCGGGCCTACACCACCGCAGGCGCGGTTCCGTGACTGGAGGAGAAGCAACGCCCGCAACGTGTACCCCTGGCTACGGTGAGTCAGAATTTGGCGTCACGAACAGGATACGAGCAGGCCCGTTATCACGGGTATTGTGTGCTATTTATTGACTGTAAATATCGAACTGTACATTTGGTCCGCCATTGCTGCGCGAAAAGGCGGGAAAAGAAGGGGCGTGACTGTGCAGAGGGCGCGAAGATTGGCCCCGCCCCCACGCTCTGACGACTTCCTCCGTACGCAGCAGGAACCGGAAACTCCCGTGGTGCCTCACTCCTCACCGCGAGGCCGACACTTCCGTTTGCAACCGAGGGAAAGGCTACGCTTAACTAAGGGGGAGCGACCATGAGTAACCCGGCTCCCGATCACGCGGTGCCCCCGCTAGACCAAGCGGTACCTCAAAACATACCTCTTGATGGACAGCAACAAGTCGGCGGTATGCTACCACAACCCGCTCCGATTATGCCGATGTCTCTACCCTACGTTCCTAGTGCGACCTGGTTACCCAAGTACAGCGGTGTACCCAGCACCTTGGAGAACTTCCAGAGGAAGATATGCCAAGCCCTGGACATGTACCCGATGACCGGTAAGCAAAGAGCTTCAGTTATTATGGGACAGTTAACTGGTGCAGCCGAACTGCAGAGCCGCAGCTGGCCTGTAGAAGTTCAGGAATCTGTGGAGCAGATATTCGCTAGATTAACCCGGGTCTTTGAGTGCCATACCGAAGCTGGATTAAGACTGTCATTCTATCGTTGTAATCAAGGGGCACAAGAAACTGTCCTTGATTATTCACTGCGCTTGCAAGAAGCATACAGACTGTTAAAACAAGTCGATCCTGACAGTGCTCGAGATGAGAACAAAGCGTTAATTGGACAATTTATTGTGGGCCTTAAACTATCTGAGGATAGAAAGCAAGCAAGCTGGTGGTCCATACAAAATCCAAGTGCAGAGTTTGACACCTTGAGGGATTTAACAGTTTGGGGACAGCGACTCGCTGTAGTACCTGATCCCGCTTCACCGCAGCAGCAGCAGTACGCTGACACCCCTTCCGTGCCGGCAGCAGCATCTCCAGTCCCTGCGATCCAGTCCAGTGCACAGACTGTAACACCTGACCGGTTTGATCAACTGTGTGCTAATGTCGAGCAGCTGATGAAAGACGTGGCCAAGCTACAAGCTGGGAGAAGACCCAAGACAGATGCAAGGCCATCAGACAAGATTCAACTCGCCGACAGTCCAGACGACGTCCCGTGGATGAGGAGAAAGACACAGCCGTCGCGAGGAAAACCTGCAGACCGCCGCAGTCCTGACAGACGCCACAACAGTCAGCAGAACGACTTAGGAGGACGCAACCTGCAATCCCGTCCTTTAAACGAGCGACCCCTGGGCGAGAAGGGCCAACCCCAGGAGTAGACTGTCCAGGCCCTACGTCCAGCTGGGAACACAAGTATGTGGGAGACTGTCCATACTTACCAATCGTCATTGATGGCATTGCGATCTCCGCCTTGATAGACACTGGATCCCAGGTGACATCCATCCCCAGTACCCTTTACAAGCAGTTCTGGCCAGATGTTAAGCTAGAACCCCCTAACCCTGAGATGAACCTTGAAGCCACTAATGGTATTCCGGTTACCATAGAGGGACAGTGGGAAGCTACAGTAAAGGTGGGGAGGGTGCAGTTGAAAAACCAGGGTATCTTAGTGGTCCAGGATAAGCCTAACCACAAGGATCCATATGTCATATTGGGTACCAATGTAATGATCAAATGCCTCGATGAAGTGTTGTTTTTACTCCAACAGAGTGCTGAAGCCGGTAAACCCAGAGAAAAGAGGGCTATCCAAAAGCAGATCAGAACTCTGGTGTATCAACAACAGGTAACCTTGTCAAATGGTGAGATTGGCAGAGTAAGAGTCACAGATCCCATTCCAATTGTGGTACCACCCAGAAGTGAAATGATGATCTGGTGTCGAGCAGCCATAGGCCTCAGAGGGCAGGACTACCAAGCTGTAGTAGAACCTGTAATGTCTGACAGTAGTCCTACGCTCTTGACAGCCAGAGGGTTAGTCGATGTAAGAAAGGGGAGAGTCCCCGTACGCATATTGAATTATGGTGATGACGAAGTCAGACTACCTAGATATGCAACTGTTGCTAAATTGTACCAAGTAAAAGATGATGCTGTGATTGATGTAAAATCCTCAAACCAAACAGTCACTGATGAACCCCCTCACTCCAAAGATCAGTTAGAGAAATGGTGTCAAGATCTCAGTGTAGGAACTGACAATACACCCTCTCACCAGAAAAATGGAGTATACCGGGTAGTTCGGGAGTATGAGCAAGTGTTCAGCAAACACCCACTTGACTTTGGGAGGATTAAAGGGGTACAACATCATATCCCCACAAACAACCATGCACCTATCAAAGAAAGGTACAGGCCTATACCACCCACTCACTACCAAAAAGCAAAAGAGATGCTTCAGGACATGAAGAATGCAGGAGTCATTAGGGATAGCTGTAGTCCCTGGGCCGCACCACTAGTCCTGGTGAAAAAGAAAGATGGTAGTATGAGGATGTGCGTAGACTATAGGCAAATCAACAAAGTCACACACAAGGATGCATACCCGTTACCACGCATAGAAGAGTCACTAGCTGCACTCAAATCTGCCAATTACTTCTCCACATTAGATCTTACTAGTGGGTACTGGCAGGTTGCCGTTGCAGAGGAGGATCGTGAGAAGACAGCCTTCACTACTCCTATGGGCTTATGCGAATTCAACAGTATGCCATTCGGTTTGTGCAATGCCCCAGGAACATTTCAGAGACTTATGGAGTGTTGTTTGGGCCACAAGAATTTTGAGACTGTCTTGTTATACCTTGATGATGTCATTGTCTACTCTCAGACCTATGAAGATCACCTCCAACACCTGAGTGAAGTGTTCGAGTCACTGTCCAAGTACGGGATGAAACTGAAACCGTCCAAGTGCCACCTGCTGAAACCCAAGGTCCAATACCTAGGACATGTGGTCAGTGCCGAAGGCGTAGCACCGGATCCGGATAAGGTCACCGTCATCAAGGACTGGCCAGCACCTATCAATCACAAAGAGGTACGTCAATTTCTAGGACTGGTCGGGTACTACCGACGATTCATCAAGGGCTATACCAAGATAGCCGCACCTATGCAAGATCTCTTAGTAGGTCAATCCAAAAACGGCAAGATCAGGGGACCCCCGCTCCACTGGGGCCCAGAGCAGGACAAATCCTTCCAAACGTTAAAAGATGCTTTAACTGGAGAAGAAATCCTGGCTTACCCTGACTACAATCTACCGTTTTTATTGTACACCGATGCAAGCAATGAAGGTTTAGGAGCAGTCCTATCTCAACGTCAGCAGGGCAAGGAGAAGGTGATAGCCTACGCCAGCAGAAAGCTCCGTCCCACCGAGAGGAACCCAGAGAATTACAGCTCCTTCAAGCTGGAGTTCCTGGCCCTGGTCTGGGCGATCACAGAGCGTTTCAAGCATTACCTGGCATCCACCCCGTTCACAGCTTTCACAGACAACAATCCTCTAACACACTTAGAGACTGCAAAGCTGGGAGCCCTAGAACAGCGTTGGGTAGCAAGACTCGCTAACTACGACTTCACTGTAAAGTACCGGGCAGGTCACAAGAACGGCAATGCTGATGCCCTGTCCCGAATGCCCCACCTTCCTGAAGAGGGAGAAGACGTAGATGACCTGGAAGAGATTGAACTACCTGCTTTCCACCGTTCCGGTACAGCAACATGTCATCAGAGAAACCAGACACGTGTAGAGAGGACCGTGAACCCGTTACCTCACCATGACTGGAAGGAGGCTCAAGCCAACGACCCAGATGTCAGCCTGGTAAGGGATATGATCACTCAAGAACACGCCAACATGGACTCTGATGCCTCACCAAATGCTAAACGCCTGTGGAAGGAGAAAGGAAGGTTGTTCGTCTACCAAGGTAAACTATGCAGAAGATACCTCAACCCGAGAACCCATGAACTCATCTGGCAGATTGTAGTTCCCAAGACTGAAGTCCAAATGATCCTTGAAGCATACCATGATGATGCCGGACACTTTGGATGGAAGAAGCTGGAGAGACTCCTGAAAGATCGGTTCTACTGGGTCGGTATGAGAGGTTCCATTGACAAATGGTGTAAAAACTGTGGACCATGTCACCTTCAAAGAAAAGACCATCTAACTCAGAAAGCTCCGTTGCAACCAATTGTTACCACCAAACCTCTTGAAATAGTTGCTCTCGACCATGTGAAGCTTACCCCAAGTCGAACCGGGTACACCTACGCTCTCACCATCGTCGATCACTACTCAAGATTCCTGGTAGTCGTTCCAGTTAAGGATTTAACTGCCGAGGTAGCAGCCAAAGCGTTCCAGAGTTACTTCTGTCGCCCTCATGGGTATCCAGACCAAGTCTTAACTGACCAGGGGCCAGCCTTCGAATCAGCTCTGTTCCAAGAATTCTTAGGGCTGTATGGGTGTAAGAAAATCCGCACAACACCTTATCATTCTCAGACGAACGGTTTATGTGAGAAGATGAACCACATAGTCATTGACATGCTCAAGACTTTACCGGTTGAAGAGAGAAATCAATGGCCAGAGAAACTTCCAGATCTCGTGGACATCTACAACCACATACCCGTCAGTTCGACAAATTATACACCTGCCTACTTGATGAGAGCAAGACCAGGTAAACTGCCTATTGATTTGCAGATGGGAACCATTGAACCCACAGAAGATTCTTCTGATGAAGACTGGGTCAGCCAACGCCAAGAAAAGTACAAGAAAGTACAGGAGAGTGTTGAGAGGAACCTGGAAATCAGTAGAACCAAGCAAGAAAAAGACTTCAACAAGCACGCCTCAGCTGAACCGCTAGCTATAGGTGATGTAGTGCTGAAAAGAAAAAGAAAAACCAACAAATTGGATAACAGTTGGGAATCCGTACCCTACACCGTTATGCCGTCACACTTTGACAACTCAAAAACTTGTGTTATTAGTAAAGACAATGGGAATACTATTGCGACTGTCTCAAGGGATCATTTGAAGAAATGTCCGCCACAGTTAATCCCACAAGCAACCAGTTACCCTACTGTAACTACAGATGAAGAAACAAAAGAAAATCTCGTCCTTACAGAAATTGGATATCTACCAGCTGATTGGCCACAAATAGGTGATGCATTCCTCATACCAGTTATGCACTTCTACCAGCCTACAGAAGATCAGCCAAAACCAAATCCAATTCCACAAGTCCAACAAGAAGAAGTCCAAGTGCAAGAATTGCAGCCTGTTATCATGGAACCTGAGATTCCTGTAATCGGTCAGCCTGCTAGTCCCACAGTAAGAGAAGCCATTCCTAATCAACTACCTACAGAGGTCAGTCCAGTTGATAGACTCCGCACTTACTATGGTCTTACACAAAGCAGACATAGAGAAGTACCAACCACTTCGTACACTACACAAACAGCTTTGGAAACACCCACACTACGCAGATCCACACGTAGTACATTAGGTCAACCCCCACACAAACTTGGAGAATGGGTTTAAAATGTAGTGGAAAATGTAACCTGTAAGTGTTGTATATAGTACTGTTTTTCAAAACCTGTAAAAAGTAGTGTACAGAAGGGTGGAGGAACTGGGCTATGTCCCAAGTATACTAAGTTGGGGACAGAAAGCGCCTGGTAAGGTATAGTAGGTTAGTACCGGCCTCCCAAGCAGAGACACCCATAGGGAATGTATAAAGTTTACCGTGTATCCCTGGACTTTACCTTTTCCTTTTACATAAACTTTGAACAATAGTCACAGGACTTGTGTGACCACTAACTTTACCTTTTCCAGCCTGCGGCAGATGGACTAGTGCTGTACGGACTGCTTTTCATCTTTTTCCCATTTTTCACTCCTTTTCAGTGATTTTTGTGTTTTCTTTAAGACTTTGTAAATTGAATGTTATAAAATGCTTAGTGTTAAGTTGTAAAAATAACTTTTTGCTCAGCCGGGAGAACTGAGGTTAACTAAGGGGGAATGTGATGCACCTGTTGGGCACCACAGAAATCCTTAGGTACAAATGGAGTAAGTAACAGCACAGCAAAAACCACAACACAAACAACACTTAGAACACCTGGTTTCACCCCGAGCCTCTAGGGGGAGCTACACTGGTGACTTCTAACCAGTTCCCCCTATAAATAGAGTCTTGGAGGGAGAAACGTCAGAGTGTGGTAGACGCTACAAGAGCTGCCAGCCTGTGTGAAACCTCCACCCTATGAGGAACACACTAGGCCCAACCAGCCTGCTAGCCAGTGGAGATCCCTGCAATTGGGATAATAGGAAGAAGGAGATCACCTCTCAGGAACACAGAGTTAATCCAACTCTTTCCAAATCAACCGGTTACTGGAACCGAAGCTGTGGAAGCTACAAAGCCCTTACAGAGAACCAGCACATCCAACAGGAGGTTTAGCCACCTGTTACACCTGATGCACCCATCCACGAGAGCCCAGGGAAGAGTACTGATCCTGCTCAGACCCTTTTACAGTGCCCTCAGTGCTGCTAACCAGGTGAAGCAAGTTCCATTGAACAAACTGCCCGGTCCGGCTGGATTCCACATCCACCCGACCTTAGCACCAGAAGTAGAGAAAGGAAGCCTAACACTGCTTGCTGTGAAACTCCATAAGTGCCAACTTCACTATCCCGGTCCGAGTGTACCTGACTACCATCCAGTAAAGGTACCTAAAAGAGACTTTGTGTGGTTGTACATTACTCCTGGATTCAGCGCAGCGTCCCGCAGCTGCCTCACAACATCTTGCACAGCTCCCGGCTCCGGGGATTCCCGCTCATCCTGTGGGGAGCGTTTCATCTCGCTGTGTACCATCCCCCGGAGACCCGAACAGCGCTGGTAAGGTTACCAGAACACCCGCAGGTGGCGTCACGAAGACAAATCAACCCCACTGTTCCGCCATTCCCCTATTGATCTGGACCACCGGGCCTACACCACCGCAGGCGCGGTTCCGTGACTGGAGGAGAAGCAACGCCCGCAACGTGTACCCCCGGCTACGGTGAGTCAAATTCATCTTGGGTCAGGTGCATCTCTTGTAGCAGTTCTATGTCTGCTTTAAGCCTCTTTAGATGTCTGAGTACCATAGAATGTTTATTAGGTGACCTCAACCCCTTAACATTCCATGTAACTATTTTGATAATTGTGGTTCCCAGAAATGGATGTTAATGTCCATGTTGTTTGGAGTACTACAGTGTCTGCGGCTTGGTGAATGTGATGAGATGGTAAGTGAGTTGGTCGACAGGGTAGGGGGTACTCGGATACCAGGACAGGGGGTTGCTTCGGTGGGAGAATCACGGCTGGTTGGTTCCCGGTTCCATGCCATGGACCCTCAATGGCGGGGTATGGGTAATGGTGATGGGGGAATTGTAACGTGACGCCACCTGTGGTACCTGGTGATAGGGTTACCAGCACTGCGGCTGGCAGTTGAAGTGATGTGAATGCAGCTTTGGTAGTACAGCTCCCCACAGGTGGAGCTTTACCTCAGAGCAGTGGGGTGGAAGAGGGGAGTAGTAGTCCACACCTCGATGATGTTGTAGAAGTCCTTCGGGTGGCGAATAACTGAGAAAGAGTCCAGATTAGCTCGAACAGTTCTTTACTGGTACCGGGCAGATGTTAAGATACACAGTACAGTCTGGTTGAACAGGGTTGGTAGCCGCAGATCTTGGAGGACTTTCCAGAGTCTGGCAGTGATGCCTCTAATATGGCGTTCCTGGTGCTGCACCTCTGTTTCTGTCTGTATTTGCCCTTCTTGAGCCAAGTCTCTAGTCCTCAGGGTCTGTTACCTAAAGTCTCTTACTTGTCGGTGTCGTGGACCCAGCTGTGGGACTGATGCTGGGCTTCTTTAGGGGTGCTTTGGCTCCCTTGCATCAAGCCCTCAGCTTGCCGGTCTGCAGTTAGGGTTAGACCTTTCACTAGCTGCCTCGGCTCCGGTATGCCGGTGGTGACCTGGGCCTCCAGCTGGCTCCAACCAGTCCTGGAATAACCCCCTTCCGAGTCTGGGTCACCCCTCTCCTAAGAGGCGCCCTCCAGTTGCAGCCGAAGGGTCTCCTGCGTCTGCCTTCCTGGCTCTCCTCACACAGTCTGCCTGACACTATTGTCACTCCCTGTCTCCCCTCTCTAGGCTCCACCCACTGGGACCTACTAAATACCAGTCCCCTGTATTAAAGTGGCCTACTGTTTGGATGCAGGGTGCAGATTCTGTAGGGTCCTCCATATCCACGGCTACAGAGGCACTACACCTTCTGTTTGGGGTGCAGTACCTCCCTGTGGCGCCTTGCTATAGGGGCGCCACATAAGTATTTCAGCCATTGATAATACAGAATGTAATCCACTACAATAATATGAATGGTAACAAATATAACAAAACCTTTCTGACACCTCCGTCATCCTCATACTCGCCTTGAGCATCTCCTCGCCCTTTTCTTTTTTTTTTTTTAAATCATTGTGTTTTTATTAAAGCATTTTCAAACATATAACATAAATAAGGCGAACAAAAGTGTACCCAAACAGAAGGGTACAATGGAAACAAAGCTGTTACATAGATAATTAAGTGTACAACTTTAGATTAAAGTATAACCAAAAAAAGAACAGATTTCTTTAGGACAAACAAGGAAGGAAGGGTAACCTTAGGGAAGGTAGGGAAGAAGGGGGAGAGGGGGGGGAGCATTTAGCAGGTCGGCTAGGGACCCCAGAATAAGGGGAAGTGTCTTAAATAACAACATTAGTCAAACTGACTTCATCACCAATCGTATTACAAGTATGTTTAGTTGGATATTACCACGTTATTATGTTGCGAGCTCACCCATGTGTCCCACCAATTAATGACTTTGGTGCATTTAGCTGTATCTGTTGACAAAACCAGTTCGTAGTTGAGGTGCAGGTTAAGTTGGGAGATGACTTCCTGTATAGATGGGAAGGTGGGGTTTTTCCAGTGCCTGGATATGCAGTAACGAGCTGCTATAAGTATATTTGATATAATTGGTCTCAGTCCCCGAGGTAAGTCCTGAATCTCTAAGCCCAGTAAGGCCATCTGTGGAGTCAACGTGAGTTTAAGACCGGTAGTAGTACATATCAAATGGTTGACTTGTGACCAAAAAGAGCGAATGCCCAGACAATTCCACCAGACATGTGTAGTGGTTCCAACCTCTCCACAGTTTTTCCAGCACAAGTTCATCCCAGGTCGGAGGCCTCTTTTTTTAAAACTAGCAATTTTGTCTGGAGTCAGGTACCATCCGAATTGAAGTTTCTTAGCTTGCTCATGGTGGTTCAGGCATGAGGTATAAGAAAGAGCATGTGTTGATGCCTTCAACCACTCCTCAACTGGTGAGGTGAATGCAAGGAGAGCTTCCCATTTCGTCATAAACGGGAGCTTAGACTCTGCCTGTATTTCTGACATAGCCCTGTAAAAAGTGGAGATTCCCCTGTTGGCAGCAGTTGTTTGCTTGAAAATGGATATAACCTGTGGGAGGCTGGACAGTGTATCTTCCATTGGAATAACTATGGTTCTGAGAAGATCTTTTAGTTGAAGGTAAGAAAAGTAGTCAGCATTAGAAAGACCATATTTTTCTTTCAGAGTTGTAAATGATTGTATTTTGGCATTGTGCAGCACATCCGAAAGATGTTTAGCGCCCGCCCTCCGCCATTTCGCCAGGGAGAAAGCTGGAGAGTCTACACAGCACTCTACAGCCCTCAGTGTTATGTATCTATATAGGCCTTTTAGGAGTAAGAGGCTGACCCCAGACCAAACCTCAAGCACTGCTTGCATGGACTTCAGGGGGAGGTTTCCAGGCCTATGGCGGAGGAGGTGCGACTCTAACAAAAGACGAGTTGAATTTTGTGGGGAATACCAGGATTCTATTTGTAGCCACAGAGGCAAGAAGTTTGCTTCAGCATTGGGGATCCACCATAACTGTGAGATCTCCAGATTAATTGCTCTGTAGTAATACTGTATGTTGGGGGCACCCATACCTCCCAAAGTAGTAGGCCGAGTTAACGTTGAGAAACCGACTCTATGAGGTTTGTTCATCCATATAAATTTGCCCAGAATAGATTGGAGAAGGTTAAGGGTTTTTCTGGGGAAGCGTATAGGAATGCAACGGAGAAAATATAATATTTTCGGAAATAGTAGCATTTTGGTAATTTGAATTCTGGCAATCCACGACAGCAGCGAAGGGGAGTAAGATTGTATCAGAGAGCGTAATTCCTTAGTTAGATAATCAGAATTTATTTTAACTATAGATTTGGTGAGAGAGATTTGGATACCCAGATATGTGAAGGATCCATATGAAAGGTAGCGTTCGACGTAATGTCAATTGTTCTTTAGCTGGGATATTTACTGGGAAAAAGGAGGATTTGGATAGGTTGAGCTTATAATATGATGCTGCTGCGAATTCTTCCAGGATAGACATTAAAGCCGGAACAGTTTGTTTAAGATGAGTGCATGTGAATATCACATCATCTGCATATAGATTAATTTTGTGTTCCATTGGTCCCACCCACACCCCCGAGACCTGCGCCGTGTTACGCACTATAGATGCCAAGGGTTCCATGACCAGGGCGAAGATCAGAGGAGAGAGGGGGCAGCCCTGTCGAGTACCATTTGTAATCTCAAATTTTTGAGATAAGAAGCCAGAGGCACGGACTAAAGCTGAGGGGGATGAATACAGGGACATTATAGAGTCCTTAAATCTTCCAATAATATGGAACCTATCTAGGACTTCACTGAGGAACCCCCAGTGCACCCTGTCAAACGCTTTCTCTGCGTCGAGTGAGAGTAGTGCACCGGGGGCACCCCCCCTCTCCATGATGTCCAGCAGGTTTATTAGCCTTCTTGTGGCATCTCTGGCCTGACGCCCCGGAATGAAACCCACTTGGTCCCTGCCCACGAGGTCCGGAAGTACTTCCATAAGACGACTGGCAAGGATCTTGGCATACAATTTAATATCACAATTTAACAGTGCTATCGGTCGGAAGTTACTCGGGGATGTGGGGGGTTTGCCTGGTTTGGGAAGGGTAGTGATCACAGCTTGTAAACCCTCCTCCTTGACCTTTCCCGTGGACTGCCAGAACCGAAACAGCTTAGTTAAGTATGGGGTCAATAATAGGGAAAAGGAAGTGTAATACTTATATGTATATCCATCCGGGCCTGGGGCAGAGTGTCGTTTGGAGGTTTGGATGGCCTTTTGTACTTCCATTTCAGTTATAGGGATATTTATTTGAGCAACCTGTTGGGGGTTCAGAGAAGGTAGGGTGGCCTTATCTAAAAAATTTTTAATTATTGTTTTCGTTGGTTGAGGGGTGCATGAGTCATTTTTTAAATTATATAAAGTTTCATAGTATGTTCTAAACTGATCTACAATTTTTATGGGGTGTCTTATTTTGGAACCATTTGAGTCCAACAAGTGAGAGATTTTGGTGGTGGCCATACGCTTGCGGACTCGTCTAGCCAGCAGCTTCCCTGCTCTATCTCCCATTGAGTAGAACCGGGCTTTAGTTCTGGTCATGTCTTTTTGTACTTAGATCAAGAGTGTAGTGCGGAGTTGTCTACGAGTTTCTAATAGCTCAGCCGTTAAAGTTGGGGAAGGGTGGGATTTTTGTTTGTGTTCCAGGTTTTGGATTTGGGTCGTGAGGGTGGTAACCCTATTTACATGTTGTTTTTTCGCCCATGCTGACATCTTTATAAGTTTACCTCTGAGGACAGCTTTGTGCGCCAGCCAAAGTGTCTCCGGGGAAACTTCTCCTGTGTCATTTAAGGAGAAGTAATCTGTAATAAATCCTGATATCTCTTCTAGGTGTACAGGTGAGGAGAGAATATATTCATTAATTTTCCATAGTGTAGTGGGAGATACAGCCAGTGCATCCTCAAATTTAATGGCAACAGGGGCGTGGTCTGTCCACGAAATGGAACCCACTTCAGCTGAGAGGCAGAGCGGGAGCAAGGTGTCATCAATTAGAATGTAGTCAATTCTTGACCAAGAGCCAAATCTGGGTGACATATATGAATAATCTCTCTGCTCTGGATGAAAGCATCTCCAAACATCGTGAAGCCCAAATTGCGTAAAAGTCGGTCCCAACTCTGCCCTATACGCTCCGATTCCAGAGCAGTCCATTTTTTTGTCTGCTGGAGCATTTAAATCTCCGGCTATAATTTTCCTTCCCAATGATAGGGGGAATAGGGTTTCCAGAGTTTGAGACAGAAATTTAACCTGACCTGTATTAGGGGAGTACATGGACATAAGTGAGTAGGTGGCATTATTTAATTTGCAGTTAAGGAGGATGTAGCGTCCCGCTGGGTCTATCGTAGAAGATATGTATTCAAACGTTAATCTCTTATGAATTAGTATAGCCACCCCCGCTTTTTTGGTGTCTGCTGTTGCAAAGAAACTATGAGGGTAAAGCTGCGACTGCATTCTGTGTGTATCTGCTGCCAACAGGTGCGTCTCCTGTAGAAACAAAACATCATACCTGAGCTTTACGATCTGTCTCCATGTCAAAGAACGTTTCTCAGGACTGTTAAGTCCATTTACATTTACTGAACCGCATATTATACTCATGGTGGATCAAACACATTCAATTGTAGAATACAATCATTACTGTTGGGAGACCAGCCGACCTGTAGGGGGAGGGGTGGATGGGAGAGGAGGGAGGGAAACACATGAGGATTAAAGGAACAAATTCCATTAACTGGAGCAACAATAGGCATGATGAGCACTATAAACAGACAAGTAAATCTTGCGTACATCTTGTCCAAAAACCTGTGGGTAAAACCACAGAAAAATAAAAACAAAGAGTGCCAACTGAAACGCACTCAAGGGGCAATATTATCCCAGTATTCACTGGGATAAAGAAATAAGCAAATCAGTACAGTAGAGATTTAGATTGGAGAAGAAGTGAGAGAGAGAGGGGGGAAGGTCTTAGAGTGTGGTTGTGCAGAGAGAAAAGAAAAAAGCAATATAGAAGGGGGAGTGAGAAGATGTGTTAGGGAGTAAGGATATGCCAGGGGAAGGCACGTGTAGTGGGGGAGGAGAGGGAGGGATGTGTGAAGATTTAGGTCGAGTGTGAGAAGAAGAAGGTAAGATCAAGAAAAAGAATTTAGAGATCTAAACAGAGTTGTTTAGAAAGAGAACAATAAAAGGTACAAAGATAGTTTCAGGAACATAAAAGTACAAGAGTTCCTGATCTACTCCGGGCTATCAAGCTTTATGGACCTGCAGTGGTATCATACTGTGAACCATTCAGGATCAATTCTTGGTCTGTTTCCTCTTTTTTTCTTTCCATCCAAGCCAGTTTGTGAGCCAGGTTTATCCGAGCCCTCCACAGGGGGGGAGTTCATCAGTCCCCATTGTTTCAATAGTCTTTCTGCATGAACAGGCAGTAAGCAGACATAGGATTTGTCCTCTTTTTTGATGATAAGCTTTGTAGGGAATCCCCATCTGTAAGGGATGTCGTTCTCCCTCAGGATTTTAGTGCAATGCTGAAATGCTTTGCGTTGAAGTAAGGTTCCAGGTGAAATGTCCTGATAAACTTCAATATGTGCATATTTATCTGGTAGTTCAGGACGAGACCTAAGAGACCTAAGAAAGTCTTCTTTCACTTCAAAATAATGCACTCTTGCAAGAATGTCTCTGGGCAGGGAGGGATCCAGGTTTGATGGTTTTGGAATCCTATGTATTCTATCAATTTTGAAATCCATGGGGTCTGTGTCTGGTAGAGCTGCAGTTAGGAACCCCTGCAGAAAGCTCCGGAGCTCTCTATTTTGCACATTTTCATCCACCCCCCTCAGCCTGACATTGTTGCGGCGTGATCTGTCCTCAAGGTCCAGATTTTTGCTTTGGACTCTTGCAATCTGCTCCTCTAGTTGCTCATTTGCGTCCAGCAGGGCATTATGAGAGGAAATGATCTCTGTGAGCTTTCTTTCTAATGAATCTGTGCGTGCGCCCAGCTCTGCTATTTCACCCCGCACCTCTGCCACCATTTTCATCATGTCGGTGTGGAGAGAAGCCCGGAACTCCTCCAGCAGCTCCCTCATGCTGGCATGTGTTAGGGGAATCTCGGGTGCCTGACTCCCACCAGCCACCTCCTGAGAGTGTGGACCGCGTTTGGCCGCTCGTGCTGCTCTGGGTGAGGGAGGCGCCATGTTGGGCTCCTGGAGCGCGAAGGGCTTGGGGGCTGTGAAAAAGTCGGATACCCGCCTTGGTGCTAGTCCTGTCACTGGTCTGGTCTTACCCATCGGTGCAGTGAGGGATCCGGTCTTTTGTGGTGCAGAGGAGATCGCTGTTGCAGGCTCTGGAAGCTGGTAATGGCCGTTTCTGTGCCCGGGAGATCAGGAGCTCAAAGATATGCAGCCTCTGCCATTGCCAGTCAGGCCACGCCCCCCCTCCTCGCCCTTTTCTGAACTACAGTGCAAGTGTAAAGAAAGGAAAAAAAAGAACAGTAGGAGAGAAGGAATGAGAGAAGGAAAAAAATTCCATAAATTGATTTCCTTTTTTCCGACATGCAAAGCTCCTCAATAAGCACCCCCCAAATGCCTATGTAACCAGGATTATATACTGGCTATGACCAGTACTAACAGCCTTACTGATCCTATAACGTATAATCTTTCTCCCTAAAAAAAAAAAAAAAAAAAAAAAAAAAAAAAAACCACAGGCAATTTGTCCGTCTCTAATCCATCTTCATTAGCGGACATCTTGTAGTGGCAGTTGTCACACTGTCCGTTCGCCTCACTATCCAAGTAAGTCTTGAGGCAAGAAGGATGTCGAAAAGTTAGATAAAGAGAGTACGGTAGCTCAGGTTTTCAAGTGTCCCGCTTTTTTTGGTGAACGAGTCAGGTGGGCACGCTGTTCCCTTGGTTCAGGCCAAGTCTCATCCTCCATCAACATACTTGCTTCCCGTCTCTATTGATGAGATCTGCTTGACTCATTTTCTTCTGTGGTTCGTCGTCTTGTACCCTCTGTTGGGGATCTTCCAGGGCTGGCTGGCCTAGGGGATCTTGGTTTTGGTGGTGGAGCCCCTCCTTGTGCTAGCCGCATGGCCTCTTTCGGATCTGTAAACAAATTCATTGCACCATTCGGAGCTCTGAAGCGAAGCGTTGCCGGATACATTAAGTGAAAGCGTATATTTTTCTTGAATAGCAATGTGCACACTTCACTAAACAATTTCTGTTTACGTGATACCTCTACAGAAAAGTCACCATATATCAAAATCTTGTGGCCTCTAATTATCAGCGGCTGCCTTCTGCTCTTAAAGCCATGGAGGATTTCCTGCTTGTCTTTATATTCAACAAATTTGACCACTTCTTGTCTGGACCGTGGTTGTGTAGATTTGTTCTGGCTTCTGGCTTGATTGTCAGGTGTATGCGTATCACTCGGTGGGCCCACCCGGTGTGCTCTCTCCACATCTATGAGTCAGCCCTAGTGCTTTGGGGAGCTCATATTCGCATATTTCATCTAAGTGCCTGGCCAAGATGGATTCTGGCAGCCCCACTAGCCTTAGATTGTTTCGCCATGAGCGGTTCTCTAAGTCCTCAGTTTATCTCCCATGTACATAGATTTTTTTTGCATGCTGGCCATCTGCGTCTCCAAGCATATTATCCGATCTTCTGCCTCAGAAAGCCTTTGCTCAGTTTCTTTTAGTCTTTTCTCATGCTGTTCTGTTTCTGCCCTTATATCTGTGAGTAAGACCTGTATGACTTCTTTTAAAACAGTTTTAATCCCCTCAATGATGTATGGTGGAGCCTCCTTAGTTATCAGCCCATAATTTATGCTGTTATCCGGTTTTCCACACCATTCTGTGTTCCCCTTACTCCTCCTGCGATATCCTGGTCTCCCTCACTCGCTTCGCTGTGGCATTGATTTACTGTTGCTGTACCTGCATGTGTCGGCAGTAGTTGTTCTGATCCCGGGCACCCTCGCGGTCAGCACCATTTTAGATGCCGACTCCTCCTGTCCCCGCTCCAGCTCCGGGTCTCCTCCATCTCTCCCGTAGCTGCGCAGCACGTATCTTTCCATCTCTGGTACCTCCCGGCTTGCAAGGGCCGTAGTTGCAGGGCTGTCCAAGTGCTTATCGGCTCGTAAGTAGCTGTTGTGCGGTGGAGGTTGCGGGAGCTTTCACCTCACCCTGCTTCCATGTCGGCGCCGGAACCGGAAACAGCCTTTATGTCTTTTTTAACCATTTATTTGAGATTCCTAATGGCTGGGTCTAACTTGGCCTGACATTAAAAATCTCAGGGCTTAATACAAGCTGGTAATATAAAGCTGGTATTAACCCTTTTTTACCCAGCGTGCCACCACCACCAGGGCCACTGGAAGAGCCTTGTAAAGTGCCTAGAAATGGCAGTACAATGAATGCACCATTTTCAGGGGCGGCTGCAGACTGCTATTCTTTAGTGCAGGGGCCCTAAAACAATGGGCCCTCACCCCACTGAGAATACCAGCCCTCAGCTGCCTAGTTTTTACCATGGATACTGATACTGAGCCAGATCACAATGTGAACAGGTCTGTACAACCGTGTCCACACCACCAATAATCTACATCACAAAAAACACAGTATAAAAAATGTCCAAAATTAATCTGCTATATAAGTAAAGGTAAAAAGCAAGTGCAAAAAAAGTGTCAATAACAGGGCACTTAGTTAATACGTTTTTTTGCAAAAAAGGTACGAAAGACGTTCTACCATGTCACGGTGACCCTTTATCAGAATGGTCCCTAACACTAAAGTATTTAAAACTTGATCTAATGTGAAAATACCTCAAAGATACAGGATGCAGCAGGGCCAGATTCATTAAAGGCACAAGGTGTCTGACTTAGTTTCTTGTTATGCAAGTTGGGAAGTGCCCCAGCCCTTCTTACTGAAGTGCTGCTTCTACTTTGTGCCCTTAATGAATCTGGCCCTGCTGCATCCTGTATCATTGAGGTATTTTCACACTAGATCAGGTTTTATATACGTTAGTTTTAGGGTCACCATGACGTGGTAGAATGGCTTTTGTACCTTTTTTGCAAAAAACATTAACTGAGTACCCTGTTATTGACACTTTTTTGCACTTGCTTTTTACCTTTACTTATATAGCAGAGTAATTTTGGACATTTTTTAAACTGTCTTTTTTGTGATCTAGTTTTACCATGGCTAGCAATTAAAAATAAGGTGTAGTCCATGCATTTTTTTTTGCTACTCAAGGTAAAATTAGGCAGCTGAGGGTGGCAGCTCGCAGCTGTCCACTTTCACTGCAAAAATACTGCAATTCCCCACATGTTTTTTTTAATTATTTATTAAACACTCTATGACAGCAGGTTGGTTGCCATACACCATTGTGTATGGCAATCAAGCACAATCACTGTCCAGATTGAGGAAATGCAGTCTGACTGCAACAGCCAATCACAGAGGCTCTCACAGAGTGTGGACGTCTGTGATTGGCTGTTACCAGTCAATGCATTGAATATTGATGAGGCTTAATGGATCGGCCCCAGAAGCAGCAGCGGGACACTAGTAAGCCCGATCTAGCTATTCTAGCATCTATCCGTCTATTCTATTCAACATATCTATCCTATCTGTCTATTCTTTTCTAACTTTATACAGCATGGAAAAGACCATGTTAAAATCGCAATGTACATGGACACTACACAGATGTCACATAAATACAACACTTATGTTAGCTAAAAAAACGCACAATCACATCACATTTGCACTACACTCGCATGACCATAAGGAAAGCACTTGCGCGACTGCCATGCATCAAAAGTGCTCCATTTACGTATATGCTAGTGTTCACTTGTATATTTTTTTATGTTCCCCAATGAGGGTGTGGTTTTTGTTTTTCAGGTACATTAATTGTGACTTTTAAAAAGTCTCAATATTTTTGTGCAGCTGTACTCCAGTCTCATCTTGGAGTGATTTTCATGTATCCTTTCTTTTTTGCTTGCAAGTTTTGCCACATTTTCGCAGAACATGAGACTTTTTATTGTAAAAAGCTGCAAAAAAACTAAAGGACAACAAAAGAGCATGTTTGATTTTGCAAAATTCATGACCTACATGCTCCATTTAAAAAAAAAAACAAAAAAAAACAGTTGGCCCAAAAATGTCAATGATTACCACAAGGCAAAAAAAGAAAAGTGTCTGTGTCACTTTTATTGATGAGCAAACCTTTTGAAGGTCAGGTTTGATTCGATTGGCCGAATTGGCATATGTTCGCCGAACTTCCAAACCCAGTTCATATCAATAGCAGGTAAAATCAAGGGCATAGAAAACACTTTAAAAGGGACACAAAAGCTGCTAAACACAGCTCAAATTAGAGGCAGACACAAGGAAAAGTGATATATATTCCCAGCAGTTAAAATTCATTGTGTATTAGGGATGCATGGGACAAGGCCTGGCTCAATATTTTGTGCATTAACATTTCTCAGGAAAAGGGAGATGAGTGACAGGTGTAGGCATGGTGCTTAGAGAGCTCTGCTAAATTCACAAAACAAGCAATAAAGACACCCCAAGTAGAGTCTCCACATTTCCAAAAAGTAGGGCTAGATACCACCAAAGTGGCATCAATTGACCCAGACTAAAAATTGTATAATGGTGCAGCCTGCATGCATAGTACGGGGTTCAGGAAAAGTGCGTGGCATTTCAAGGTTAATTATTGATCAGGAACAGGGGTAAGGGAGGAAAAATGCAGGATTGTTTTGGATCAAAGGGCCAGAAATTGGGCTTTTTCCCATGCGGTAAGTGCATTGCCTGCCCCAATTTATTGAAGGCAACAAATTTTACCATGATTGATGGCAGAAAATTCAGGGTCACGAAACACATCAACTGTGAAACTGAGGCAGTGTTCTTGCAACCTAGCATATGTGCGGCTGACCACAACAAGAAATTGAAGATTAGAGCCGCGAACATGTGCAGGATATCATTAATGCAGCAGAAAATGAAGATCACTTTACATTGAAACAGATACAAAGGCACTTGAAAAGCCATCAAGGATGTGATGCAACATTCCTAAAAATAATAGGTATTGACAAAGATGATAACCAACTTGGGGCAGGGGGGTAGAAATTTGAAGAAAAACCTCTCACAATTGGAAACCCAGTGGATCTTGCATCTGAATATGATATGACCAAATGTTTTAAATAAAGTTCTGAGTTTTGTCCCATTTTTTAATATGTATATATGGTGCCTTTTTTGAAAAACCTATTAAGAATTTTTATACATTTTAATTCATTTGCTATGGAAGGACTCAGCAATTAACAATTATGGCTCATCCAATTTAATGTATGTGGGTTACACAACCAATATTGTATCAATATTGAAGTAATGGTGTGGTTTACAACAACAACAATCACTGCAAATCTGTGATTTTCCAATATCTGTAAACAAGAAATTTCTCTGGTTGCAGTGAAATCATGGACACATGTTCCATTTTGTGGCTGTGTACAAATGTAACAATGTGTCCATGATTTCACTGCAACCAGAGATCTGTTCAGAAGTTGGTCACAGAAGTTGATGTGTGAAAAGCGGCCCTTATGGGACGACTCCATGTTACCACATATGGTGAAATTAAAGCTAAAATTATGATAATCTCTTCTATATACAGGATCAGTCAGATGTATAAAAGAATTTTAGTTTTTTTTCAAATATCATTTTATATTAGTTCAGTTGATAGATTGTAGGTACAAATGGATTAAAAAGTCTTATGGCCACTTTACACGTCCCAATGTCGGTCGGATATTGGATCCAACGCCGCGGGAGCGCGCTTTTTCTGGGCAGAATTCCAAGATCGCATAGGAGATGTTACACAGAGCGATATCGGCAGGCAACGCTCCAGCGATGTGTACGCCCCCTTATACGGCCGACCCAGGAACGACCATTTAACATGGGAGAGAATAGGGTACGTTGTACTTCACATCGTTGTTGGGCTTTTACACAGCCTGATCCGGCCACAACATCCAACCAATATCGGCCCGTTGGAGAGCAGGCTCATTTGATCCCCGATATCGGTTTGGCATCGATCGTGCATCGTATTGGACATTTACACCATACAACACACGAACGATATCGGGGACAACGCACGAACCACTTGACTTTTGGTCGGAGTTGGACGCTGATATCGGGACGTGTAAAGTGGCCATTAGTGCTGCTTTACACACACCAACTTCTGTGTCCAACTTCTGAACAGATCTCTGGTTGCAGTGAAATCATGGACCCATTGCTCCATTTGTACACAGCCACAAAATGGAGCAATGTGTCCATGATTTCACTGCAACCAGAGATCTGTTTCGAAGTTGTACACAGAAGTTGGTGTGTGTAAAGCGGCCCTTAGATTAGGATTGTAAAAAATTAATTGATTAAATATAATTCAAATTATTCTAAAAATAATTGAAAGTATACTAGATGAATGAATTTCCATCAATTTTGTTTGCAGTCTGTTAATACCATGTACACTGTGTTCCAAATTATTATGCAAATTGGTTTTAAGTGTCATAGGGTTTTATTTTAATTTTTTCAATGAAACCCATTGATGGTATTGTGTCTCAGGGCTCTTTGGATCACTGAAATCAATCTCAGATATCTGTGATAATTAGTTTGGCAGGTGAGCCCAATAAAAGGAAAACTGGATGTTCCACAATATTACGCAGGCCACAGTTTTCAAGTAACATGGGAAAGAAAAAGGATGTCTCTGCTGCCGAAAAGCAACAATAGTGCAATGCCTTGGACAAGGGATGAAAACATTTGATATTGCACGAAAACTTATGCGTGATCATCGTATTGTGAAGAGATTTGTGGCTGATTCTGAGCACAGATGTGTTCGTGCAGATAAAGGCAGAATGAGGAAGGTTTCTGCCAGGCAAGTTCATCAGATTAAGAGAGCAGCTGCTAAAAAGGCCTTACAAACCAACAAACAGATATTTGAAGCTGCTGGTGCCTCTGGAGTCCCTCGAACCTCAAGGTGTAGAATCCTTCAAAGACTTGCTGCGGTGCATAAACAGTGCTAAACAGTGCTCACAAGCAGAAACGGTTGCAGTGGGCCTGGACATACATGAAGACTAATTTTAAAACAGTCTTGTTTACTGATGAGTGCCGAGCAACCCTGGATGGTCCAGATGAGTAGAGTAGTGAATAGTTGGTGGATGCCACCATGTCCCAACAAGGCTGCGACGTCAGCAAGGAGGTGGAGGAGTCATGTTTTGGGCTGGAATAATCATTGGGAAACAACTGGTAGGCCCCTTTAAGGTTCCTGAAGGTGTGAAAATGACCTCTGCAACATATATAGAGTTTCAAACTGAGAACTTTCTTCCATGGTGCAAAAAGCAAAAACGTGCCTTTAGGAGCAAAATCATCCTCATGCATGTCAATGCACCATCTCATGCTGCAAGGAATACCCCTGTGCCATTGGCTGCTATGGGCATAAAAGGAGATAAACACATGGTTTGGCCACCATCTTCCCCTGACCTCAACCCTATAGAGAACAGGAGTATAATCAAGCAAAAGTATAATCAAGCAAAAGATCTATGAGGGTGGGAGGCAGTTCACATCAAAACAGCAGCTCTGGGAGGCTATTCTGACATCATGCAAAGAAATACAAGCAGAAACTCTCCAGAAACCCACAATATCAATGGATGCTAGAATTGTGAAGGTGATATCAAAGTAGGGTTCCTATGTTAACATGTAACTTGGCCTGTTAGGATGTTTTGGAGTTAAATAGCTTTTTATTTCAGTGAATGTGACCTGTTAATGCTGCAAATTCAACAAATGAGCATTTTCAGTTCTTTCAAACATATCAAATGTTTACAAACTCTACTGTGCGTAATAATTTGGAACAATGCATTTAGAGTTTTTTAATTTTCAAAATTATACTGTTATCATTGCGAGATTTCTTCAATAAAATTTGATGTATACTCTAACGGGTGATGACTTTTATTACACTGACTGTCATGTGCACAAACCATTTACAAAAATCAGAGAAAAAGAACATTTGCATAATTATTTGGAACACAGTGTAGTTGTGTAGTTTCTGATGTTAGTGGTACTTCAATCCTGTGTTTAACCTATAGGGGCATCAAAGACTTTGTATTATTATTATTATCATAATACGAAGACCGTGCTCCTTCTTTGAAGATAGTGCCGAGTTCTCTCCAGATTTGTAAAGTCTCACAAGACTTCGGCACTTCAATGGAGGATTATGGTCACCCACTCCACTGCGCAGGCGCGAGTACGCCTGTCACTCACCAGCCGACTACAGGAGGGGCGGGAATTTTCAAATTGCAAGGCAGGTTTTGCTGGCAAGGGGCGGTGAGGACCTAATCTGCCAGGACCAAAGAGCATTCCTCCCGAACCTAATAGGATGCAGGGTGACAGAGAATAAAAGTTGATCTCTCAGGTATGAGGGGGAAGTCTAGGCACAGGAGGGGTTACAAGAAACCCATTTACATTATGTTAATGCTGGTGGGCACAGGTTAAAATGCCCAGAGGGGTTGAAAGGTTCCCTTTAATGAGGGGCAAGCAATCCCATACCCCCTTACATTGATACACTGCAGAGCCTGCAGTCAGTTAGTGTGCGCAATGGTAAGAGCCACCGTTCACTCTCTACTTACTGTACTGAATGGTGCCTGAAGCCACACCACTATGACTTTGACACCTAAGGCATATAAGTTAAAGGGATCCTGTCAACTCCAAAACGCCTCATAAGCTAGCAAAACATGTCCCTGCAGCATATTATCACTAATCTCACACTTCTTTTGTCTAAAAGCATCCTGTGAAAGTACATAAAAACGTTTTAATACTTACTCATTAGTGATTATAATTATCAGGGGCTATATTCTTTAGACACCAGGGCATGTTGTTTTGCAGCCTGAATGATCCAGACCTCTCTCTGTCTGTGCTGCTGTGATATGCAGCTGAAGGCAGGACTAATGATTTGCATTCTGTGAGTGATAGAGAGGGGGGAGGGTAAAGCCTGCACAAGCAGAGCACACAGACAGAGAGAGGGTGGATCCTGGAGCCTGCAAAACAGCCCGTCCTGGTGACTAAAGAATATAGCCCCTGCTAATTATAATCACTAATGAGTAAGTATTAAAACGTTTTTATGCACTTTCACAGGATGCTTTTAGGAGACAAAAGGAGTGTGAGATTAGTGAATGGATGCTGCAAGGACATGTTTTGCTAGCTTAGGAGGCGTTCTGAAGGTGATAGGATCCCTTTAAAGAGAACTTGACAGCTGAAACATGGTGCCTGATCCAGGAAAAAACATACAGGAGCACCCTAATGAATTAGAATATTTTTAAAAAGTTAATTTATTTCAGTAATTCAATACATAAAGTGAAACACATATATTATATTGAGTCATTACAAACAGAGTGATCTATTTCAAGTGTTTATTTCTGTTAATGTTGATGATTATGGTTTACAGCCAATGAAAACCCAAAGGTTATTATTTTAGAAAATTAAAGTATTGATATCGCGGCGGTGTCATTGAGCATGAGAGCGCCATTTTTTGCTATGCTCTCACCGTATATTTTGAAATATTACATTCATATCTACTCTTTGAATAGACCTCTTGTGATTGGCGATTAGTTCTTTAAATGGCCGACCTGACATCCCCTTCTGAGTAACCAAGACAAGCAAAACATGTGTCAACGGGTCCCCACTGTAATGTTATTTCTTTAGTTGATCACTGCACCACCTTTGAATTAAGATACATTTCTGGTTTGGGGCTCTATGTGCCTGTATGTGTAACCACTAATTTGGGTAGTTTTATGTATCTTGGTTAAGTAGGTCACTGATATTACTAATGTCATCTATTAGCCTCACTGAGTATTTTACCCTTACTTATTCATACAGCATATAAGAGTCTAAATTACTTAATATTGGTAGACCTCTTCTCAGTAATACTATTTGGCATATTATCTACTATATAATTGTATAGGCGTCTGTCGGTCACAGAAATCGCACACCAGACAGAGGCCAGAGGTGGCCACCAATGAGCGCAGACTATGCAGATAGGTGCGCGAATTCAAAGTTTGAATTTAGCGCCAATTTGCAGCCCGGCGAAAGCGGCGCATTAGCGCCACTGTCGCCGGGATACATGGTTCCGGCCGATGGTGGCCACAGCGCGCGCAAACCAGGCGGGAGATGACCGGCGCCAGCCGGTCTTCTCCTGGCTGGCGAGCCGCTGACCGGAGCTCAGCCGTGGCACCGGTACCCACTGCCTTCCTCCTCACCTTCCTGCCTCCCTCCACACCTCCCGCTGTTCTGACCCATCTTCTCCGTGTACAGCGGTCATGGGACATGCCCGCCCTGTCACATGTCGCTGTACACAGTGCGATGCTGCGGGTGAGACCAGAGGGGGCGAGGGGGATCCTGCCCCCCCGCAGCCATCCGGCCCCCCCCGACTCCATCCTACCTCCCTCTCCATCCTGCCCCTGCCCTGGCTCCATCCTGCCCCCCCGCATCCATCCTGCCCCCCCCGGCTCCATCCTGCCCCCCCCCCAGCTCCATCTTGCCCCCCTTCCCGGCTCCAACCTACCGACTTGCTCCTTCCTGCCCCACTCGCTCCATCCTGCCCAGCTTGCTCCGTCCTATCCCGCTCGCTCCATCCTGCCCCACTCGCTCCATCCTGCCCCACTCGTTCCGTCCTGCCCCGCTTGCTCCATCCTGTCCCTCTCGCTCCATCCTGTGCTGCATGCTCCATCCTGACCCCCCTGCATCCATCCTGCCCCCCCGCATCCATCTTGTCCCCCACCCCACATCCATCCTTGCCCGCCGCATCCATCCTGCTGCCCCGGCTCCATCCTGCCCCGCTCGCTCCATCCTGCCCCCGCCACTATCCTGCCCCCGCCACCATTCTGCCATCCTGCCCCCCCGCCGGCTCCATCCTGCCCCCGCCACGATCCGGCCCCCTGGCTCCATCCTGCCCCCCTGGCTCCATGCCCTGCCAGCTCCATACTGCACCCCCCTCCATCCTGCTCCCCCGACTCCATCCTGTCATCCACTGCATCCATCCTGCCCCCCCACATTCATCCTGCCCCCTCACATCCTTCCTGCCCCCCCCACATGCATCCTGACCCCCTCGCATCCATCCTGCCCCACTTGCTCCATCCTGTCCCTCTCGCTCCATCCTGTGCTGCATGCTCCATCCTGCCCCCCCGCATCCATCCTGCCCCCCTGCATCCATCCTGCCCCCCCGCATCCATCCTGCCCCCCTCGCATCCATCCTGCCCCCTTCGCATCCATCTTGCCCCCCCCCACATCCATCCTGTCCCCCCACATCCATCCTGCCACGCTCGCTCTATCCTGCCCCCCGCCAGCATCCTGCGCCCCCCTTGCCTCCATCCTGCCCCCCCTGCCTCCAACCTGCTCCCCCCCCGGCTCCATCCTGCACCTTCGGCTCCATCCTGCCCCGCTCGCTGCATCCTGCCCCCCGCCACCATCCTGCCCCCTCCCCACCATCCTGCCCCCCCGTCACCATCCTGCCTCCTACTCCATCCTGCCCCCCCTGCAGTTAGCAGTTTCCCAGGCAACAACAGGTCCTAAAGGCCTGTAGGACCTAGAAGACGGAGGTGGAGCGAGCCAGCGGACAGATGAGTATCCTCACTGAGGATTTTTTTATTTTTACTTTTACTGTGGAAGAGCGAGGGCCAGGAGGAGCGGGGTGGCTGCGGGGTACGGAGTATCGCCATATACCATAGTGCTGCTATACATGTACTGTAATGTACCGCCATATGCTATAGCGCTGCTATACATGTGCTTTAATGTACCGCCATATACCATAGTGCTGCTATACATGTACTGTAATGTACCGCCATATACCATAGTGCTGATATACCTGTACTGTAATGTACTACCATATACTATAGTGCTGCTATACATGTGCTGTAGTGTACTGCCATATACTATAGTGCTGCTATACATGTGCTGTAATGTACCGCCATATACCATAGCGCTTCTATACATGTGTTGTAATGTACCACCATATACTATAGTGCTGCTATACATGTGCTGTAATGTACCGCCATATACTATAGTACTGCTATACATGTACTATAATGTACCATCATATACTATAGTGCTGCTATACATGTACTGTAATGTACCATCATATGCTATAGTGCTGCTATAAATGTGCTGTAATGTACCGCCATATACCATAGCGCTGCTATACATGTGCTGTAATGTACCGTCATATACTATAGTGCTGCTATACATGTGCTGTAATGTACTGCTATAAACTATAGTGCTGCTATACATGTGCTGTAATGTACTGCCATACACTATAGTGCTGCTATACATGTGCTGTAATGTACCGCCATATACTATAGTGCTGCTATACATGTACTATAATGTACCGCCATATACTATAGTGCTGCTATACATGTGCTGTAATGTACCGCCATACACTATAGTGCTGCTATACATGTACTGTAATGTACCACCATATACCACAGCGCTGCTATATATATATATATATATATGTAGTTCACTCACATTGACTGAACAAGTTCTGTAAGTCACAGTATGTCACCTACATACATATTCTAGAATACCCGATGCGTTAGAATCGGGCCACCATCTCGTATATATATATATATGTACATATATCAGTGCCTTGTGAAAGTAATTGGCCCCCTTGAACTTTTCATCCTGTTGCCACATTTCAGGCTTCAAACATTAATGGTACCTTTACACGCCGCCACAACAGGATGGATACCAACGGCAACTTCACGTGCACGAGCACAGCCGAACGGTTACCAACGGGAACCGCACCCTCTTTACACGCCGCCACAAGGTGCGCTACGCCACGCTACATCTACAGCTAGCTACATCGCCGGGTGTCGCAAGTAGCCATCTGTAGCTCAATTACACACCGCTATAACCAGCTACTATGGGCGGACCTGGTGCAGCAGGGACAGCACATAGGCGTGCCACAATTGAGAGTACGAGCCGTCCGTACGCTGATAGGACAAAGCAATAACATCCTGATTGGCCAGGCATCGCAGGAGGCTGAGTAATACAGCACGCTCGAGCGATTGTGTAGTGTGACTCGTCAGCTCCTTAAATATGCCTCCCTAGGCAGCGACTACCAATCGTCATGCAGCAGCTTCCACCAATGATCGCACATGGGGCGTGGTAACACGGAGCCAGGGTCACGCCTTAGCTACATTGCAGGCTGTCCCGAGTTCCCTTCCGTAACGTCTTTACACGCCGATACAGCTCGCTACAATCGGCGGTGTAGCCATATGTTTATGGGCAGTGCACGGATACAGAGGTATCTGTAGCCGGCTGTGTCGTCCCGTCTTCACACGCCGCTACTACGGGCGATATTGGCGCTACAAGCTACATTTGTAGCCTGTAGCGGGTTGTATCCATCCTGTTGTGGCGGCGTGTAAAGGTACCATAAGATATAAATTCTAATTTTTTTGTGAAGAATTAACAACAAGTGGGACACATTCATGAAGTGGAACGAATTTTTTTGGATATTTTAAACTTTTTTAACAAATAAAAAACTGATAAGTGGGGCGTGCAATATTATTCAACCTCTTTACTTTCAGTGCAGAAAACTCACTCCAGAAGTTCAGTGAGGATCTCTGAATGATCCAATGTTGTCCTAAATGACTGGTAATGATAAATAGAATTCACCTGTGTGTAATCAAGTCTCCATATAAATGTACCTGCTCTGTGATAATCTCAGGGTTCTGTTTCAAGTGCAGAGAGCATCATGAAGACCAAGGAACACACCAGGGAGGTCCAAGATACTGTTGTGGTGAAGTTTAAAGGCGGATTTGGATACAAAAAGATTTCCCAAGTTTTAAACATCTCAAGGAGCACTGTGCAAATGATTATATTGAAACGGAAGGAGTATCAGACCACTGCAAATCTACCAAGACCCGGCCGTCCCTCTAAACTTTAATCTCGAACAAGGAGAAGACTGATCAGAGATGCTGTCAAAAGGCCCATGAACACTCTGGATAAACTGCAGAGATCTACAGCTGAGGTGGGAGAGTCTGTTCATAGGACAACAATCAGTCGTACACTGTACAAATCTGGCCTTTATGGAAGAGTGGCAAGAAGAAAGCCATTTCTCAAAGATGCAAACGTGAGATAAATGCGCATAGGGTCTTATCCTTTTTTTTAAAAAGTTATATCGGTGTAAATTGAGAACTGCTCACCTGATTCAGTTGTGTCACCCACAACCAGTATAATCGCCTGTAAGATGGCTTATAAGATGGCTGCTGCAGGGCCGCACCTTCACGATAAACGTGGAAACAGGAATGCTGTAATAGGAACAAATGCCGAAATGCCCGCGCTGCCAAACAGGAATCACCAGGAAACGAAGAGTTAACTGGGCAGATTTTTCTTTATTTCATCCTACGCGTTTCGGAGCCTCTATCCGAGCTCCTTCCTCAGGGAACAACGTTTTTTCCTGGTGATTCCTGTTTGGCAGCGCGGGCATTTCGGCATTTGTTCCTATTACAGCATTTCTCAAAGATGTCCATAAAAAGTCTCATTTGAAGTTTGCCACAAGCCACCTGGGAGACACCAAACATGTGGAATAAGGTGCTCAGGTCAGATGAAATCAAAATCGAACTTTTTGGCCACAATGCAAAATGATATGTTTGCTATAAAAGCAACAAATCTCATCACCCTCAAAACACCATCCCCACTGTCAAACATGGTGGTGGCAGCATCATGATTTGGTCCTGCTTTTCTTCAGCAGGGACAGGGAAGATGGTTAAAATTGATGGGAAGATGGACGGAGCAAAATACAGGACCATTCTGGAAGAAAACCATTTGGAGTCTGCACAAGATCTGATACTGGGATGGAGATTTATCTTCCAACAAGATGCCGAACATAAAGCAAAATCTACAATTGAGTGGTTCAAAAATAAACGTGTCCAGGTGTTAGAATGGGCAAGTCACAGTCCAGACCTGAATCCAATCGAGAATCTGTGGAAAGAGCTGAAAACTGCTGTTCACAAACGCTCTCAATCCAACCTCACTGAGCTCCAGCTGTTTCCAGCTGTTTTGCAAGGAAGAAGGGGCAAGAATTTCAGTCTCGAGGTGCAAAACTGATAGAGACATACCCCAAGTGACTTACAGCTCAAGTGGGCTGAATAATATTACACACCCCACTTTTCAGTTTTTTATTTGTTAAAAAAGTATAAAATATCCAATAAATTTCGTTCCACTTCATAATTGTGACCCACTTGTTGATATTCTTCACAAAAAAAATAGAATTTATAGCTTTATGTTGAAAAGCTCAAGGGGGCCGAATACTTTCACAAGGCACTGTATATATACAGTACATATATATACATATATTGTGGTGATGCGACCCATGGCTGGGTGCATCACACGGGTTGTCGGTATGTGACTCTGCACATTAGCCGGTTTTATTGTGGTTGTGCTGTGTGAAACCTACCCGGAACACAGTGAGTTAACAGGTAAAAGGAGTAGATGAGCTGGATGAGCGGCTGTATGGGAACTGTGTGTGTACTGATTGCATAGCAGCCCAGGTGCGTGTGTCAGTGTGGGTGGGGCATCTACGATAGGAGCTAGCCAGGTGTCTGTGTGAGGGAGACTAGAGACGATGGGAATGAAAGCAGTCCTGAGCTCTGTGGTGTGAAGACTAGAGATGAGTGAGTACTAAAATGCTCAGGTGCTCGTAGCTCAGGCTGAGCATCCCAAGATACTTGTGTACTCGGCCCAAGCACCAAGCCCAATGTTATCCTATGGGAGACGCGAGTATTTTTCTGTCATGACACCCGGCAGCATGGATAAACCCTAAAAATGTCACAAAAGTATCATAACAGTGCTCAAATGACATGGGAACAGCATGAGGAAGACCCCTGTAAGGGCTGGGGTCACACATAGAAATCCGTTTTTGGAAGTGACTTCCATGACCAATCTGTTTTTTTTTGGGTGCTTTTTGAGCCTCCTACACCCCTGAACGTTTTTGGACTTAGTCATTTTTTGACCAAAATTCCCAAAAAAACATATCCGTTTTTTTAAGGCACCCCTAAAAAACGTATCCGTTTTTCCATTGGGCCTATGTTAAAAAAAAAAATGTTTTTTTTTGGAAAAACGGCCTCAAAAACGGACATAGCAATGTTTTTAAGTGCAGAAAAAAACGGACAGGGTGTTTATTACATCCAATCCGTTTTTCTATCAGTTTTTGGACTTAGAAAAAAAAATGCCAAAAATGAAGCCAAAAACAGACCAAGGGCTTATGTGTGACCCTAGCCTTAGCATTTCAGACTCCAAGGTCACTGCTGTAAACAATGTTGTCAGACTATTACTCCACGTTTATGGACTGTCAAGAAAATGTTACAAAATAATAATAATAATAAAGCTTTATTTATATAGCGCCAACATATTCCGCAGCGCTTTACAATGTAGGGTTAGAGTACAGAAAATATACAGTAAGTAATTACAGTAGAGAACAAAAATGAAACCAATATAGATTTTCATGGAGAATTTATTAAGGGCTCATACCCACTTGTGAAACAGAGTTGGTGTATGTTAGTTATTTGGATTACATGAAAGATTTTTTTTTAAATAAATAGTGTGGCACTCCGATGCCCCTGAGAAGAGACGTACATTAAGGCCTCTTTAAATATTGTGCCCATTTTAAGGAAGTTTGTCTTTTGTAGTATTGCCCTTTGGCAGGGCAGTCAAAAATTGGGGGGCACTCTGATGCCCTGGATAGAGACGTGCATGAAGGCCTCTTTAAATATTGTGCCCATTAAAAGGAAGTGGGTCTTTTATAGTATTGCCCTAGGCAAGACTGCTAAACATTGGGAGTCACCCCAATGCCCCTGGAAAGAGACATGCATGAGGGCCTCTTTAAATGATGTGCCCATTATAAGGAAGTGGGTCTTTTGTAGTATTGCCCTTTGGCAGGGCATCCAAAAATTGTGAGGCACCCCAATGCCCCTGGAAAGAAACATGGAGGAGAGCCTCTAAATATTGTTCCCATTACAAAGGAGCGGGTCTCCTGTACTTGTAATGCCCATTCTGTAAGCATGGACTAAAACATTTACCCCTGGGGGGTATACATGAAACTACTGCCTAACTTTTGAACAGTTAGGGTCATCATCATCATATATAAGATGTAAATAAATTATGTTTTCGTGGCATCATGAACCACGGTCGCACTGATCATATGATGGTGGCGGATGAGGTGAAGGAGGTGCAGTACAGCAAGTAGCCAAAGTCATGAAGTGTGTACCCATGTGTGGGTGTGCGGAGGTGCATGGCAATTTACAGGCCCAAAATTTAAATTCCGCTATCATTTGGTGGTGGTGTGGTGAAGTCAGGCCCAATCCAACCCTTGTTCATCTTGATCAGAGTCAGCCTGTCAGCATTTTCAGTTGACAGGCGGGTGCGTTTATCAGTAATGATTCCACCTGCGGCACCAAAAACAAGCTCTGACAAAACGCTAGCGGCAGGCCAGAACTTCCAAGTCGTTTAGAGCCAATTCCTGCCACGTGTCCAGCTTGGATACCCAATAAATATAAGGCACAGAGGAATCTAGGAGCACTTTTGTACGATCAGCAAGGTACTCCCTCAGCATCTTCGCAAACTTTGCAGTCCTTGTGACACTACCCCGCACCTCAGGGCCTGTGCCACGGGAGGTGCTGAGAAAACTGTCCCAGATCTTTGAGAGTGTTCCCCTACCTCTGATGGATTGGACTTGTGCCTCTCTCGGCTGGACGCCTTGGTTGTCCACTGAATAGTGACCTCTGCCGCTAGCGTTTTCACAAGGGAATTTTTTTACTAATTCCGCGACTATGGCCTTCTGGTACTGTAGCATTTTTGTAGACCTCTCCACCTCGGGAATAAGAGAAATAAAGTTCTCCTTGTAGCGTGGGTCTAAAAGTGTCACCAACCAGTAATGAGTGTCCGCCAAGATGTTCATAACGCGAAGGTCACAAGACAGGCAGCGTAACTTAAAGTCAGCCACGTGAGCCAGACTGTTAACAGGCAAGACTTCAGGGTCCTCACCAACATCAAGACTGTCCATGCTGGCCTCATCATCCTCCTCATCCTCTCCCCTGTCCTCTGGCCATCCACACTGAACCAACGGTATGACGGTTGTGTATGTATTACTGTCAATTCTCATGAAAGCAGCTCTATTTCTTCATCGTCCTCTTCCTCGTCATAGTCCTCCAATGCACGTTGGGATGAGAGGAGGCTGGGCTGTGTGTAATCACCCAGTACGGTTTCTTGCTCCAACTCATCGTGCTCCACCTGCAATGCATCGTTTTTGATTTTGAGCAGAGAGTGTTTTAGAAGACAGAGAAGCGGGATGGTGACGCTAATGATGGCGTCATCGCTCCTCACCATCTTGGTGGAGTCCTCAAAGTTTTGGAGGACGGTACATATGTTGGACATCCTTGTCCACTCCTGAGGTCTTATGTGTGGAGTTTGAACCGTATACCGACGGCCTAGTTGATGCTGGTACTCAACAACTGTTTTCACCGATTTATAAAGGTATAAGGATATCCAAATTATAAATTTCAATATACTACAGGAGTATCTCTTATTAGGTAGTTTTTATTGTACATTAAAATGTCCTGTGTGGACTGTGTGACAGTGTTACAGTGTTTAACATACACAACACATAAAATATATAACCCTCCCCCACACCCAAGAAAACACAATATCTATTGTATTGAGGAAGAAAATTGATTCCATAAATGTCACCTGAGCAGTGTTTTACGTATAATTCCTAACGGGTTGTCTGGATATGAGTCTCCAGACATAAACCACGTAGGTATTAATGGTCCGTCTGTCACTATCAGTCACTGTTAGTATATATCACAAGCGGAGTCCCCAAATAACATAGGTATAAGAGAAGGTCTCCAATGATATGTAACATCTATTAGATCTGACAGTTCCGGGTAGGATTTAAGAAACCGCTGAACCACGAGGTTGAGCACATGGGCCAGGCATGGAACATGTGTCAGCTTGCCTCGCCTCAGAGCCGCCACCAGGTTCCGCCCATTGTCACACACGACCATGCCTGGCTGTAGGTTCAGCGGTGTGAGCAAGTGATCTGCTGTTTCAAAGCTGTCCACAACTCTTCAGCATTGTGGGGTTTGTCACCTACGTATATTAGCTTCAGCACAGCCTGTTGCCGCTTAGCCGAGGCAGCTTCCAGCTTGGGACTGGTGCGGAGGGTGAAGTGGAGGAGGAGGAGGCTGGGGAGCATGATGTTCCGGAGCTGTACACTGTGGGTGAAACCCTGACTGAGTTAGGGCCTGCAATCCTTGGTGTCAGAAGGACGTGTTCCGTCCCAAGCTCAGACTGGGTCCCAGCTTCCAGAATATTAACCCTGTGTGCCATCAGCGAGATGTACCGGCCCTGTCCACAAGCACTTGTCCACGTGTCCGTGGTTAGGTGGACTTTGCCTGAAACTGCGTTGTTAAGGGCACATGTGATGTTTTGTGACACGTGCTTATGTAATGTGGGGACGGCACACCGAGAGAAATAGTGGCGGCTGGGGATCAAGTAATGTGGGATCAGCCGCCGCCATCAGGTCACGGAATGCTTCCGTCTCCACTAGCCTAAAAGGCAACATTTCCATTGCAAGCAGTCGCGAAATGTGTGCATTTAGAACTGTGGCATGTGGGGCGTTGGCAGCGTATTTGCACCTGCGTTCCAAAGATAGGTGTATGGATAACTGAACGCAGCGCTGGGAGAAGGACATGGTTGATGATGGTGCTATTTCTGCTTGTGCAACTACAGGTGAAGGACAGGAGGCATCTTCGCATGTAGTATGGACAGGGGATTGTCTTGCACGCACAACAGTGGAAGACGCAGCAGTGTCACCCACAGACACTGCTCCTGGACTCTGGTGTACATCCCAGAAAGTCGGGTGCTTTGCTGACATGTGCCTGATCATGCTGGTGGTACAAAAAGATGGAAGCGTGATGTATGTTTGGGCGCTGAGGTAAGGAAGATCTCTGATGCTGGCTTCTTTTCCGGACTTTATTAAAATAATTGCAGTTATAATTATTCAAGCTTAAGGCTCTCAAAACCCACGATGCATTTCGACGTGCACACACGTCTTTCTCAAGTGAGAAAGACGTGTGTGCACGTCGAAATGCATCGTGGGTTTTGAGAGCCTTAAGCTTGAATAATTATAACTGCAATTATTTTAATAAAGTCCGGAAAAGAAGCCAGCATCAGAGATCTTCCTTACCTCAGCGCCCAAACATACATCACGCTTCCATCTTTTTGTATCATTCTGACTCCCTATGGGGAGAGTGGTGGAGTGAGCTGCAGAGGAGGGAGAGGACCTGAGAAGACGTCAGCTGGATCAGCCCCTTTACTAGACACGTGACGCCGCCCGGCACTAGTGTTTCCCCGGAGAAGACCTCGTAGGAAGCACGAGGACGGATCGGAGGATTCCGCTGCTTCATATTAATAAGCTTATCTACGGGCTGTGGTTTACAACCAGACCAGGTGAGTTTAAACGCAAAAGAACCGCCCGTTAACAGCCCCATGTGTACAGGCGCACTACAAGCTGTTGTTGTTTTTTCTTTACATATTGATCATGCTGGTGGTGGTCAGGCTGCTAGTTTTGCTACCCCTGCTGATGCTGGCATGGCAGCTGTTGCAAATGGCCTTTTTGGAATTCTGCTGACACCTTAAAAAACAGCCAGACTCGGGAAGACCTAACAGTTGTACTGGCAACTTCTGTCGTGTTGTTGTTCCAGGGAACACTTGTCTGCCTTTTGCCTGTGGCCACCACCCTGCTACTTCCGGCTTGTTGTGATGCTACGCCTAACTTCCCCTGTGCACTGCTGTCCTCACTCTGCATGTCCTCCTGCGAGGTTGGGTCAGTTACTGGATCATCCACCACGTCGTCTTCCACTTCCGCACCCTGGTCCTCCTCCTGACTTTTTGACAATTGTGTCTCATTATCGTCCACCTCTTGTTGAGACACGTTCTTACTGTTGCCTTCGTGAGACCATGGCTGCCCAAATATTTGGCATTGGTACATACGATCTCCTCATGACCAACTTTAACTGGAGCTGGCGAGAGGCCAGAATCTAAGAATGGATAAGTGAACAGCTTTCAGAGTGTCCAAGTGTGGGATCAGTTATGTCCCAGGCCGGCCACTCGGCATGATGGGAGGAAGGAGGATCAGGGTGTGGAATGTGCGGTCCAGTCTCACGACTACTGACACTTGACAGTGTGGAAGACAGGGTATTTGTGGTGGTGCCAAACTGACTGGAAGCATTATCCGCTATCCAACTAACAACCTGTTGACACTGGTCTTGGTTTAATAGTGGTGTACTGCTGCGGCCCCCTAGAAACTGAGACAGGAAGGTCGAGCGAGATGATGTGGCCTTTGTCATGGCGCAATTTGAGCTTGTACACAGCCTCGGCCTCTGCCTGAACCACCATCACGTCCAGTTCCTTGTCCCTTGCCACTGGCCTTGCACATTTTTAATGTTGTTCTGCCTGTATACAGCAACCACCATAATCAAGCATTCGCCACCAAGGAAAGACGCCTCTTTCCAACCTTATCCTAGAACGTTCCATGACCTACACCTGCCAATTGTCGTGATCAAGCCTTTGGTTAAAGCCGAAACGCGTTGACATCTGTGGCCATTAACTGTTCATAATAAACCTTGCATCAAAAACATCAAAAGGAGTGTGCAACTTTGTACCCATATTTACAGCTAAATGAAGGGTCCAAAAGATGTTTATTAGCTGCACACTGAGATTACAGATTACAGCGGTTCAATCCCGGCAGCTGGAACGGTCAGACACAAACGCTGATGCGTATACCGTGTTTTGGCGTATACTACTTGGAGCTACAAGCCACTCCTGACGCAGTAAAATGGTAAATGAATGCAAACAAGAGTTGGTTTTTAGTTGCACACTGAGATAACAGATTAGAGATTAAATTACAGCAGGTATACCGATCAGTCACAAACGCTGAGATGGGTATACTGAGTGTTTTGGCGTATAGAAATTTCAGCTACAACCCGCTCCTGCCTCAAAAAATGGTAAATGAATGCGACAAGTTGTTTTTAGCTAGATACTAAGATTGGAGATTAAATTAAAGCAGCTATACCGGTCTGACACAAACGCTGACGAGAATACAGAGTGTTTTGGCGTATACTAATTTCCACTACAACTCACTCCTGCCGCACAAAAATGGTAAATGAATGCAGACAAGAGTTGTTTTTTAGCTGGACACTGAGATCACAGATTAGAGGTTAAATCCAAGCAGGTGGACCGGTCAGACACAAACGCTGACGAGAATACAGAGTGTTTTGGCGTATACTAATTTCCGCTACAACCCACTCCTGCCGCACAAAAATGGTAAATGATTGCGGACAAGTTGTTTGGTCTGTTTAGTATAAGCACTAATCAACTAAAGTATTGGGAAAGTTATTCACAAATTAATATAAGCAGGCTTATATACATGGTCAGACACAAACAGCTGACATGAGCATACAGAGTGTTTTGGCGTATACAACCCACTCCTGCCTATAGAGAGCTAAATTAATCCCTAAAAGCACTGTTTTGGGATGGATGAGATTTCCAGCCTGTCCAACAGCCACAGATGTGATGCAGGCTAGTATACTGGCACAAAGAAGTTTGCTATATACCCTGCCTCCCTGCCTGTATACAGCTCTATTAGTCCTCAGAAGGACTGTTGTGATAATTAGATTAGCAGCCCTGCATCTACACTAGCTGAAAGGCCACAAGTCTGTCCCTAAGTCAGGAGCACCTCTCCCTACACTGCCTGTCTGTGGAGCAGAGTGACAAGCAAAGCGTGGTCAGGTCTTATAAAGACTTGATCACGCTGTGCGGCCAGCCAATCACTGTAAAGCCACAACCAACAGGGCTGTGGCTTTACAGTGGCTGTTAGCCAATCCCTGCTTGTGGGCTGGCTCTGTAAAGAGCGCCAACATGCAGGGAGGTGGACCCTGAGCATAGCAAGAGTATCGCGATATTACTCGGTACTCGCCGAGTACCCAGAGTACCGAGATATTCATGCGAGTACCGAGTAGTGACAAGCATACTCGCTCATCCATAGTGAAGACGTGCAGAAGCGATCCGTCCCGTTGGGATGAGGGGGGAGCCGGCTTATCTCCTTGTGGGAGGCCCCTGACCCTCTATTGCTTGTTTGCGAACCGGTGGCCGGGAACGGGGCGTTATGGCTCCTAGAGTGGGGAAACTGTGGCTGAACAGGTGGACGTTGGTCCGGATGTGTGGCGAAACACGTCCGGAAAGGAGCCCATGGGGATGCATGGTGTACCCGTGACTCAGGTTGCTGACCCGGATCCGTGCCCGGTAAGACAGCAGTTCTCATATGCTAGAGTGAACTGTGTACCATGTATGAATCATGCCAGGCAGGCATAGCCGCCGTTGGGTCCGACTAGACAGTCGGTAAAGGACCCATGGAAGTAGGTGATGGCTTATGTAAAAGTGCCATGGAAGTATATGATGTTTTATGTAAAAGTGCCATGTATGAGAGATGATGGCTTCTGTAAAAGTGCCATGTATGATGGGGGGCCGGGTGGTCCGTGTGTGAATGAAGCAGGGCAGCGCCCCTGGGAGAGGAAGAAGTCCAAGTCCTGGATTCCCCAGGGGAAACTGGGCCAAGAAAGGGCATGGCAGTCGGGCAGAAACCGTAAAGGTACCTTTACACGCCGCTACAGGATGGTGGAAACAACCGGGTGCTTCACGTGCACGAGCACGCACAAACGGTTACAAACGGTACACGCCGCAACAAGGTGCGCTACAGTAGGTTACATCTAGCTCTGGATACACCGCCGGGTGCCACAAGTTACCTTCTGTAGCTCACCTTACCTCATTTACACGCCGTAACAGAAGGTAATATCCTGGTGCAGCAGGGACAACACATAGGTGTGCCACAATTGTGGATTACGAGACGTTCATACGCTGATAGGACAAAGCAATAGCATCATGATTGCCCAGGCAGCGCAGGAGGCTGACTAATATATGACACTCGAGCAGGAGCTTCCTCCAATGATCGCTGATGGGGGGTAGTTTCACGGAGGCTGTGTAACGCCCCGGGGAGTTATCTAGGTGATGAATAAACCTTACTCTATTGTATTTACACGCCGATACAGGCCGTAACCATCGCCTTGAAATCAACCTGTTTTTGAGCTCTGCTCTGAAACAGGTGCCTCAAGTGACGGGTGGAAACAACCGTGTTCACACGCCGCTACAGCGGGTTGATTTGGCGGTGCAAGATACATTTCTCTCATCTACCCGGTTGTTTCCACCATCCTCTAGCGGCGTGTAAAGGTACCTTAAGGGTGTACCGAAACCCGGTGAGACGACAACTGACCCATGTACTCTGCGTGGGTAATGGTACATTAAGGGTACCAGGGGTTAAAGGATATGTGCAATGTAATGTGTTGTTGTATGTAACGTTATATTTGTAATGTCATGTTTATACGGTATTGTGAGGATTATGTAGCTATCATGTATTTATATGAGAGGGGCGGTTTGAACCCAATAAACTGCTGCCTAAATCTTATGGTTGAAACATGTTCGAGTGTCATTTCTCCGTGCCAAGTGAGTAACCCCGGGCACTACAGCCACAAAATTTTGCACAGTCACAAGTCTGGACCCTAAGAGCGTCATAGGCTGTGTTGTGAGGCGAAATTTTAGAGAGGTGCTTAATGACAGTGCCAAAGACTAACAGCATATACCAGCATATAGTCACTAAGGTGGGGCCCCGACATGGGATATTCACCACGCACGGGGACATGTATACACACCACATGCACACAAAGAGTAACAGCAAGTGTATAGTCGCTAAGGTGCAGCCCCAACATTGGATACTCACCACGAAACCCAAACGCACACACACACACCACAAAGAGACACACATAACACAGAGACACACACCCCCCCCCCACGGGGACACACACACCCTATAGCAACACATGCACTCACCCCACAGGGACACACACACCAAAAAGAGACACACACAACACAGAGGCACACACACACCACACAGACCCCCCCCCCACAGGGACACGCACACATACAAACCCTATAGGGACACATGCACTCACCACACAGGGACACACACACCAAAAAGAGACACACACAACACAGAGGCACACACACACCACACAGACCCCCCCCACCCCACAGGGACACGCACACATACAAACCCTATAGGGACACATGCACTCACCACACAGGGACACACACACACGCACATCACAAAGAGACACACACAACACAGAGACACACACACACCACACAGATTCCCCCCCACAGGGACACGCACACATACATACCCTATAGGGACACATGCACTCACCCCACAAGGACACACCCCAGGGACACACACACACCACACAGACAGATACAGATGTGCACAAATCACCTCACACAACTCACCTCATACGTGTGCTATCTTTAATTTCCAAAAATAAACATCTGATTAAAAACAGCCAATGTGCAACACATGTGCCATATAGGGAATTAAGGCAGATGTCACATGAGCTGTCTATTATGTGTATGTGTGAGGCAACATATACTGCCCGTCCAGGGGGAGGATTTACTGTTGGCTGGAGATTTATTACGCTGCCTATAGCAACCAATCACAGCTCAGCTTCTATTTTCGTACAGGTCATTAATATGACATATTCTAATTCAAAACTATTTTGTTATAACTAACATCAGTTATTTATGAACCCGGGTAGGACAGCTAGTATTTATATATTTCAATAGTACTTCTGAGAAGAGGTCTACAAATATTGAGTATACATATATACATATATATATTTATACTGATCAAATAAATAAAGGGAATATGTTAATTGTTAAATATTCACTTTATTGTTTTGAGCAGTGTACTACCTATGGACAATTGAATAGGACTAAGGCGGCCGTCACACGGAACGATATCTTGCCCGATATCGTTTAAGCGATCTCCTTTTTGATCGCTTAAGCGATATCGGGCAAGATATCGTTGCATGTAAACAAGCGATTCACGATGTGAAATCGCTTGATCGTGACATCGCTGATCTGAGGTTTGGTTCTCAGATCTAGCGATGAACGATGCAACGATCTGCATCATCGTGGTGTATGACACCACGATGATCCATCTCCCAGCGACCGCGCCTATGCTGGGAGATGGTAACTATGGTACACGTCGGGTAACTAAGCGACGCGCGGCGCCTAGTTACCCGATGTGTACCATAGTTACCAGCGAGATCGCGGCTCCGCATCGCTGGTGAGTCTGTCTGTGTGACATCTCACCAGCGATGTGAGCGATATTGTAAGCGATTGCGCGTGCACGTGATCGCTTACAATATCGCTAAAGATGTCGCAGCGTGTGACGGCCCCCTAAGACAGCTCACAAAAGTAAAGTAAATACTTAACACTTAACATGTCTCCTTTATCTTTTAGAGAAGTGTGTGTGTGTGTGTGTGTGTGTGTGTGTGTGTGTGTGTGTGTGTGTGTGTGTGTGTGTGGTGACAATACTGCCATCTACTGGCCAAAAGGGGTATTTTATCTAATTTTTGATTTTTTTCCGGAATATGTTTTTATATACCTTATACTGCCAGACTTTTTTATCTAGAGATACTTAGTAGCCTGCATTTGTGATTTTACCTCCTGACCAAAAATTGTGTATTTTATTCCATACTGCCAGAATTTGTCTAGTGGTAATTATGGGGTCTCTCCTTTTTGGTGCTTCAATAAAATATAGAAGTCTTGTAATTTAAAACTACCGTTTGGGATGTTTTAATTTTTGACCATCTTTTTGTATGTACCTCTCTGTCCTATTATGTCTTTTATGAAATTTATTACTAATAAAGAAAATGTCTTGATGAATCTGTATTAATTGGGCTTCTCATTTTATAGGATTTATTATGGTTAATAGAAACAGTGGCGTCCGGCTCAACAGGACTGGATTTTTCCTTTCTTTTTATTTCTCAAAAGAAACTAAAGTGCATACAAAAGAAAATTTACATGGTCAACATGACCCAGTTGATGCGTTTCGACTGCGCTAAGCAGTCTTACTCACTAAACACATCGACTGGGTCATGTCGACCATGTAAATTTTCTTTTGTATACACTTTAGTTTCTTTTGAAAAAGAAAAAGAAAAGAAAAATCCAGTCCTGTTGAGCCGGACTCCAATTTTTCTATAACCCTTGATGTGAGGCCAAGGTGAGGCTGGTGTCTGAGTCCCAGGTGGATGAGCATAGAGCAACTGGGTGAGCTGGAATCAAGTTTCTACTACATTTATTTTGGCTCTTGAAGCCCATATAAATCTACTCTGATTTTTTTATTTGCCAAAGAAAGAGTTAGGAGTAGACTGTCCAGTAACAGAAGTTGTCACTTCACTCTGGATACGACGAGCTGGTGTTTGATCAGTAAAGCCTTCAGTAATGTGGTAGCTAGGGATGGGCGAATCTACTCGCTAGGACTCGTTACTCGGCGAGTAGTAAGGGACTCGCAGGACTCGGTACTCTGCGAGTTTCCCAGCGTTTACTCGCACGAGTCCAATGCAAATCAATGGCAAACGCTGACAAAACTAGGATTGCCATTGTTTGCATTAGACTCGGCTACTGTGCCAGTGATAGCAGGGAAACTCGCAAATAACTGCTGTTACATTGCGAGCCGAGTCCAGCTGTCTTCTCTGTGCAGGCTGCCAGCTCCAGGGTCCTAGAGCCCGCCTGCTCACAGACATGATGTAGCAGAGCTGAGATTGTTCTCAGTCTGCTCATTCCCTGTGCATAGACATCTATATCTATGCACAGGGGATGTAGCAGAGAGGACATCGCGTTTTGGACTACGTCGGACGGAAGAGGATTTTTTTAAGTAAAGATGGAGTCCCTAATAGCTTTTTTTTTTATTTCAAATAAAAATGTTTCTCTGTGTTGTGTTTTTTTAACCCTTTATTGGAGATTCTTAGTGGCTGGTCAAACGTGGCCTGACATTAAGAATCTCGGGCTTAATACCAGCTTGTATAACAAAGCTGGTATTAACCCCTTTATTACCCAGCGTGCCATCGCCACCAGGGCCGCTGGAAGAGAGGGGTTCAGCGCCAGAGGATGGCGCTTCAATGAACGCGCCATCTTCTGGGGCGGCTGCGGGCTGCAATTTGCAGCGGGGGGTGCCCAGAAAGCTTGGGCATCCCTGCGCTGCGGATTCCAGCCCCCAGCTGCTTAGCTGTACCTGGCTAGACATAGAAATTGCGCGGAGCCCCACGCATTTTTTTTTTAATTATTTCATGAATTTCAGAGTCAGAGTCTCAGAGTCAGAGTCTCAGAGTCAGAGTCTCAGAGTCAGAGTCTCAGAGTCAGAGTCTCAGAGTCTCAGAGTCAGAGTCTCAGATTCAGAGTCTCACCCTCAGAGCCAGAGTCAGAGTCTCAGATTCAGAGTCTCAGAGTCAGAGTCTCAGAGTCTAGTCAGAGTCTCAGAGTCAGAGTCTCAGAGTCAGAGTCAGAGTCCGAGTCTCAGAGTCAGAATCTCAGAGTCAGAGTCTCAGAGTCAGAATCTCAGAATTTCATGAAATAATTTAAAAAAAATGCGTGGGGCTCCGCGCAATTTCTATGTCTAGTCAGGTACAGCTAAGCATCTGGGGCTGGAATCCGCAGCGCAGGGATGCCCAAGCTTTCTGGGCACCCCCCGCTGCAAATTGCAGCCCGCAGCCGCCCCAGAAGATGGCGCGTTCATTGAAGCGCCATCCTCTGGCGCTGAACCCCGCTCTTCCAGCGGCCCTGGTGGCAGTGGCACGCTGGGTAATAATGAGGTTAGGGCCAGCTTTGTATTATCAGCTGGCCTTAAGCCCGAAATTTATGGCGGTCACGCCAATATTAGACATGACCGCCATGAATTTCTATTAAATTGTTTTAAAAAAAACACAACACAGAGAAAATGTTTTATTAGAAATAAAAAAAAAAGCCATTAGGGACTCCATCTTTAATTAAAAAAATCCTCTTCTGTCCGACGCAGTCCAAAACGCGATGTCCTCTCTGCTCATCCCTGTGCATAGATATAGATGTCTATGCACAGGGAATGAGCAGACTGAGAACAATCTCAGCTCTGCTACATCATCTCTGTGCACAGACATTCATGTCTGTACACAGGGAATGAGCAGACTGAGAACAATCTCAGCACTGCTACATCAGGCAGCAGGCGGGCTCTAGGACCCTGGAGCTGCGGCAGCCAGCACACAAAGCAGACAGGACTCTTATCTTTGCGAGTTTCCCAGCGATTACTTGCAAAGTAAACTAGTCCAATGCAAATCAATGGCAATGCGAGTCTCTGACAAAACTAGGATTGCTTCAGGCTGAAGCTTCCGAGACACATCTGTGATTTGTAAATCGCACACTACTCGCTATTACTCGCTTCCCCATTCATTAACATTGGACTCGCTAGACTCGCAACGAGTAGCGAGTCCTGGGCTCGGACTCGCTAGAGTCAAGCGATTCCGAGTAATTTAGGATTCGCCCATCACTAGTGGTAGCACCTGCCACACCCAGCGTAAATTCCAACACCAAGCCTATTATCCTTTTCACAAGGCTTATGACCCTTTTCTGCCATGACCTTGAGATTTCTCACTCATGTAAAATGCACAGAGATTTGGAAATCACTTGTTTGAGGTCCAATAAAAGGTTATTTGACAATATACAGATTTGACAATCAGTTTTTGGAGGTCAATAAAAGACTGATAAGGGAATCTGGCACCCTACGGTTCAGTAGCCGCAGAAACACCTGGTGCAAGGAGGGATTTTCACATCAGGTCACCCCAGACATGAAGGGGGAGCTCTAATTGCTGACTTTAGGCAAGGTCCCCTATAAATTCAGGCCTGGGGGAGGAGTTAGGAGTGCAGTGCAATTCCAGGGACGACTGTGAAGACACCTAGTGAATGGTGCCGTGCTAGGTCCGTGCCAAAGGGGAGCCTAGCCAGTGTAAGGGACCCAGGAGTGAGGGTCGGAGGCAAGGCGAGACAGAGAGGGGGCAGAGCAACCAGTCCGGTTCATCCCAGAGAAGCAAGAGAAGCAACCCGGACACCGGAGTCCGAGTCTGCAAGGGTCCAGATAGCCCAGCAGAAAAGACCGGAAGGCCAGGGAGACTTCAATCTCCTGGTACAAGAACACTTGTAGCACATCCATTGACAGAGCCAGGGACCGCAGCGGAGTTAGCGGTGCCCATCAGGTTCTCATCACCTGCTATACAAGTGAGGGACACAGGAGAGGTCAGGGCCATGTTTCAGACAGGCCAGGACAAGAGCACACACAGACAGTAATAAGGAGGCCTCACAACTCATCAAGTGTGGAAATCCTGAACTGCCACACGAACACCTGGACTGTACCCTAGACGATACCTTGAACATCACTGCAGTAAAAGGTATGGAAACAACTTCCAGCGTGTATGTGTCTGTTATTGTGGCCCCTGATCCTGCCCTTAACATAGACTGTGCCAGCTCATCTACCTGACAAGCCTCCTCCCTGTGTAAAATCTCTATAATCCACACCTGCTCTGGGGACCCCGCTCCACCTACGGGGAGCATAGCCATCTTGCTGCATCATCATCACCCCGGAGGTCGGCAAGCAGCGCCGGTATTATTACTGGGAACCGTAGGTGATGTCACGAGACATTATCCTTCATTATTAACTTCTTTTTAAAAGCTGCCCCAGGGCACTAACCGGGCATTAGCCACCTGTGACAACCCCTAAATCCATGAACTGCAAGACCGGGACCGGGTACCCCAATGCCCTGGGGAGGGATAGCTTTTCCTGGTGTTACGAATAGGATCCCATGCCTGGTAAAAATAGGGTACTGTATGCCGTGTATTGACTGTGATTTGAACTGTTGATATCGGGCCACCATAACTGCGCCACACGGAGAGCAAGAAGAAAGGGGACGTAATGGCTGAAAGGGCGCGAAAACAAGCCCTGCCCCACGCTGTGCCGAGAGCTGACGAAGCACAGCGGCCCGATCCGGAAATACCCAAAGCGCTCAACTCCCGCCTGAGAAGCCGCCGACTGCTTTTTCTGTTGTAAGAGACTGGCTAAAGTTAACTAGGGATGCCAAGAATGGATGCGCAGGGGGATGCCGATGCAACAGTTCCTAACCCAAATCTTACCCGCAATGAAACACCAGCCGGGACCTCAGCCGACAGAGCCGCCAGAGCAACCGGAGCTGTGGCACCCATCATGCCAATCTCCCTGCCGTATGTCCTGGGAGTGGCGTGGTTACCGCAGTACGATGACAAACCAGATACCTTGGCTGGTTCATGAAAAAGATTTGTAATGTACTGGCATGTATGCAATGACTGGCAAGCAGAGCGTCTGTTGTAATGGGACAATTAACAGGTGCAGCAGAGCTTGAGGTTGAGTCCTGGTCAGATGCAGATAGAGAATCAGTAAATAAAATCTTTGATAACCTTAAAATTGCTTTTGAGAACCTCACTGAGGCTGAACTGAGAATGAGGTTCTACCATGGTAGACGAAGGCCGCAGGACAGTATCAGAGACTATGACTTTTGCCTCCAGGAGGCGCTGCGGACCCTAAAGCAGGTAGACCCTGCACGTGTGCAGGATGAAAACAAAGTGCTGATTGAACAGTTCATTCAGGGGCTGCAGTCATCCAGTGATAGTAAACAACTGAGCTGGTGGGCCCTAGAACACCCAGATGCAGACTTTGTTGTCCTGAAAGAATGGGCCATAAAGGCGCTGCAACCCTCTGCAACCACAGATCCTGCACCTCAGCCGTAGCAAGTCAGCATGTTTGCCCTGAAGGTGGCGCCCTCTTCCTCAGCCACCGAAGAAGCTAATGGACAGGCTGGTAAATCCAGCTGAGGAAGACAGCGGGTCGCTGTAGAAATGCGTATTGGTGTTATGAATAAAGGAGATTTGTGCTCCATTAATCTCTATAACCTTTTCTTCCCACTCTGAGCGCTCCTGCAAACTGACCACAATCTTCTCTCACTGTTATAAATCCCACCTGGGTTTGTGGCTGGAGCTGTTGGAGTTGGTGGATACCATCCCTGTGAGTTAAGGACCTGCCGTGACGTCAGCGGTGACGCGGAGTCACATAATCGCAATACCCACGTGACCAGGACCAGGAAAAAGCCTGTGGCGCGGTCCTCGCCATTACGTTACTTCCAAATGCATTACCAAGGTTGTGCAGGGATTGCACAATCTGATCAGGTGAGTGGCACCTTGTCACACCGGTTTTAAGCCCCACTAGACCACCGGGTTCCTCTCATGTGCGCTCTCCCCCCTTTTCTCTTTTCAATAGACAGGCTGTGACACCTGGTGCTTCTGATGACATACACTCTCAGGTGCAACAGCTGAGTAAGGATGTGGCTATGATCTTAAAGGCCATGCAACTCAAGCTGGAGCCCAATTCGTTCGAAAAGATCCAGCTGGCCGACAGCCCCGAGGACATCCCGTGGATGCAAGGAAGGAAGACCCCATCGCTTCGAGGAAGGATCAACAACTGGTACAGTACATCAGGACAACCCAATGCCGCCATTGCAACAAGGCGGGCCATCTTGCCAAGTCGTGTACTTTAAACCAGCAACCCCTGGGGCCAAGGGCCAACCCCCAGGAATAAGATGACCAGGCCCTTCTGACTTGCGTGATAGATATGTGGGAGTACGGCCAATCCTGTCTATCACGCTAGAAGGTATTCCCACATCTGCTCTATTGGACACCGGTTCGCAGGTAACAACAATACCACATATCCTTTATAAGAGGTTTTGGGCCGATATTGAGCTCACCCGTCCAGATCCGGACCTCACTATTTATGCTGAAAATGGGTTACCAGTAAACCAAGTAGGGTTTTTAGGAAGGTAACAATAAAAGTGGGGAGGGTGGAGCTAAAGGGCCAATGACTTATTGTGGTTGAAACTGATCCTAATGAAAGGAATCCAAAGATGATACTAGGCACAAATGTTATTGAAAATTGTCTAGGTGAAGTGCTGTTTTTACTCTAACAGATTGCTGAAACTGCCAGCAACGGGCAGCAGAGGATCCTACAGAAGGAGATCAGAGCCCTGCTGCAGAGACAACAGGTAAACCTTTCCAGTGGTGAACTCGATAGTGTACGGGTGACAGACCTGATCCCCATTGTGTTACCCCCAAGAAGTGAAATGATGACATGGTGTCGGGCAGCAATAGGCCTCAGAGGGCAGAATTACCAGGCAGTGGTTGAGCCCATGTACTCGAAGAGTAGGCCTACAGTCTTTACAGCCAGGAGAGTAATTGATGTGCGTAAGGGGAGGGTGCCTGTACGTGCATTAAACTGTGGAGAGGAGGAAGTAAAACTGCCCAGATATACTAACGTTGCCAAGGTGTTTACTGTCAGCAATCCAAGCAGTGGAACCCTTGACCCCGCCAAACCCGGCGGAGGGCAACAACTCCAAGGGACAGCTGGAGGACTGGTGTCAGGAGCTGCATGTAGGCACTGATTCCACTCCTTCTCACCAGAAACATGGAGTCTATCGGGTAGTACAGGAATATGAACAGGTATTTAGTAAGCATCCACTTGATTTTGGGAGGATAAAAGGAGTACACCATCACATACCCACAGGAAACCATCCACCCATTGAAGAGTGATATAGGCCTGTACCACCAGCTCACTATCAGCGTGCCAAGGAAATGTTACAGGACATGAAGGAGGTTGGGGTCATCAGAGATAGTTGTAGCCCCTGGGCAGCTCCATTAGTCCTAGTTAGAAAGAAAGATGGCACCATGAGAATGTGTGTTGATTACAGACAAATAAATTGCATGACATATAAAGATGCTTACCCGTTACCCCGCATAGAAGAGACACTTGCTGCATTGAAGGCTGCTAATTATTTTTCTACCCTAGATCTTAGTAGTGGGTATTGGCAAGTCTCCGTTGCAGAAGAAGACTGTTAGAAGACCGCGTTCACAACACCAATGGGCCTGCGTGAATTTAACAGCATGCTATTTGGACTCTGAAATGCTCCCGGAACATTCAAAAGAGTGATGGAGTGTTGCCTGGGGCACCGAAACTTTGATACTGTGCTACTCTACCTGGATGATGTCATAGTGTATTCAAAAACCTATGAAGAACATCTGAAACACCTGGCAGAGGTATTTGAAGTATTCTCAAAGTTCGGGATGAAGCTGAAGCCATCAAAGTGCCATTTGCTGAAGCCAAAAGTTCAGTATCTCGGGCATGTGGTCAGTGCAGAAGAAGTGGCACCAGACCCTGAAAAGATCACCATCATAAAGGAGTGACCAAGACCAACAACCGTCAGAGAAGTATGTCAGTTCTTGGGGCTGGTAGGATACTACAGGAGGTTCATAAATGGCTACATGAAGATGGCAGCGCCTTTGCAAGCTCTCCTGGTAGGCCAGACCAGAAGGGCAAGACCGCTAGCCTTCCATTTGAATGGAGTGAGAAAGAAGAGAACTCCTTCAGAGAGATGAAGTGGTCCCTGACAGGTGAAGAAATCCTGGCCTACCCTAACTGCAACTTACCGTTCGTGCTGTACACTGATGCCAGCAACATGGGATTAAGAGCTGTATTATCGAAGGTGCAGCAGGGCAAAGACTGTGTGATTGCCTATGCAAGCAGGAAGCGCCATCCTACAGAGAGGAACCCAGAGAACTACAGCTCATTCTTACTGGAATTCCTGGCCTTGGTCTGGGCTATCACCAAATGGTTCAAGCACTACCTGGCGGCTGCAAAGTCCATTGTCTTCATGGATAACAATCCTCTGACCTACCTGGATTCCGTGAAGTTAGGTGCACTAGAGCAACGCTGGATGGCCTGGTTGTCAAACTATGACTTTACCATCCAATACCGTGCAGGCCGTAAGAACGCCAACGCAGATGCCCTGTCAAGGATGCCTCACTTGCCAGAGGCGGAAGAAGACGTGGATGAGCTAGAAATAGAGCTATAGAAATAGAGCTACCAGCCTTTCACCGCCACAGTGCATCCTAGTGTCAGCAAGCTTGTAGAAAACGTCAAGAAACCACACTGAACCCGTTACCTCACCATAGCTGGAAGGAGATGCAAGACAGTGACCCGGCTGTTAGCTTATTTAAGGAGCTAATAACTCAAACAGACTCACGTCTTAGCACAGATGCTCCACCTGAGGTGCAACACCTGTGGAAAGAGAAGAGCAGGTTGTTCATCTATCATGGTAAGCTTTGTAGATGTTTCATCAATCCTAGAACCCACAAGATGGTGTAGCAGATAGTGGTACCGAAGAGAGATGTCCAGATGGTGTTGGAAGCATACCACAATGGAGCAGGACACTTTGGATGGAAGAAGCTTAAGATACCGATACACGAGAGATTCTATTGGGTTGACATGAGGAGCGCCATAGAGAGTTGGTGTAGAAACTGTGGACCATGCAACTTAAGAAGAAAACCAATTGTCACCAAACAGCCATTAGAACTTGTAACACTGGATCATGTGAAGCTGATACCCAGCAGATCAGGTTACATGTATGCCCTTACGATGGTTGACCACTATTCCAGATTCCTAGTGGTAGCCCCTGTAAAAGACTTAACAGCACAAACTGCAGCGAGAACCTTTCAAGGAACTCATTAACAGCTACAGGAAGTAACTAGAGGCTGTTATTTTTGCAAAAGGTGGATCTACTAAATATTAATGTCACTTTTCTGTTGAGGTGCCCATACTTTTGCACCTGTCAAATTTTGAAATAATGCATATTTCACATTTTTGGTTAGTGCAATAAACCTCATTTCAATCCTGAAATATTACTGTGTCCATCAGTTGTTACATATATCACACTGAAATAGCTGTTGCAAAAACCCAATTTTAAACAAAAAAAAATGAGTAAGATTAAGAGGGGTGCCCAAACTTTTTCATATGACTGTACTTAATGAGAGCAAGACCCGGAAAGTTACCAGTTGATCTCGAGATGGGAATTGCCGTTCCTGATGGTGACTCACCTAATACTGATTGGGACTCTAAGCGCCAAGAACAGTACAAAAAAGTACAAGAGTGCATAGAAAGAAGTCTAAATCAAATTAGAGAAAAACAAGAAAGCGATTACAACAAAAATGCACAAGCAGTTCCCTAACACCTAGAGAAATGGTTCTCAAGAGAAAAAGAAGAGTTCACAAACTTGATGACCAGTGGGAAGCAGAACCTTACACCGTGCTATCTTCTAACTTTGATTACAGGAAGACTTGCTTAATCAGTAAAGATGAAGGAAGAACAACATCAGCAGTTTCCAGAGACCATCTGAAGAAATTCCCTGAGCAATTAAAACCCAAAGAAGTAATCCCCTGTACACCTCAACCAGAAGAAAAGAAAGAGAAGGTGATACATACTGTACTTGGAGACTTTCCTAAGAATTGGCCTCAGTACAACAGAGCCATACATGTACCATTGATCACTTTTCCCCAAGCAGTTGAAGTTGAATAAAGATGGAAGAACCCGTTCAAGTTCAAGAAGAACCATCCATTGTAGCAGAACCAAAGGATCCTGCAATTGGTGAACCTGCAGTCCTGTAGTAAGACTAAGAGTCGCAGACAGTTACCCAGTCTACCTATAACACATAGGTCTACACAGAGTACAGATACTATTGGGACACTAACAGTAGACACTAGAGTACTACATGGACAAGCTGAGACTCTTGAGCTACGTAGGTCTATCCGTAGTAACATTGGTCAGCCCCCGTCCAGGTACAAAGAGTATGTGTAAAATGTATATATGTATATGTGTGGTGGATGGACTAGTGCAGTATGGACTGCATTACCTGTTTTTCACCATTTTTTTATTGGTTTTTGTAAATTTTTGAATTTTGAGACTTTGTTATAATACTTGTTATTGTTATTATTGTGTTTGAAAAATGTTTCTCAGTCCAGGAGTACTGAATTTAACTAGAGGGAATGTGGCACCCTACAGTTCAGTAGCCACAGAAACACCTGGTGCAAGGAGGGATTTCCACATCAGGTTAACTTACACATACAACACCTTCCACCCCAGACCTGAAGGGGGAACTTTTTTTGCAGACTTTAGGCAAGGTCCCCAATAAATTCAGGGCTGGGAGAGGAGTTAGGAGTGTAGTTCCAGGGAGTAATGTGAAGACACCTGGTGAATGGTGCCAGACGGGAGCCTAGCCAGTGTAAGGGACCCAGGAGTGAGAATCGGAGGCAAGGCGAGACAGAGAGGGGGCAGAGGAACCAGTCCGGTTCATCCCAGAGAAGCAAGAGAAGCAACCCGGACACTGGAGTCCAAGTCTGCAAGGGTCCAGATAGCCCAGCAGAAAAGACTGGAAGGCCATGGAGACTTCAGTCTCCTGGTGCAAGAACACTTGTAGCACATCCATCGACAGAGCCAGGGACCGCAAATGAGTTAGCGGTGCCCAGCAGAAGGTTCTCATCGCCTGCTATACAAGTGAGGGACACAGGAAAGGTCAGGGCCAGGTTTCAGACAAGTCAGGCCTAGAGTACACACACACAGTAACAAGGAGACCTCACAACTCTTCGGGTATGGAAATCCTAAACTGGACCAACAGCAAATCCTGAACTGGACAACCACCTGGACTGTACCCTTGACGTAACCTTGAACATCCCCAGTAAAAGGTACGGCAACAACTTCCAGCATGTGTGTGTCTGTTATTGCGGCCCCTGATCCTGCCCTTAACATAGACTTTGCCAGCTCCTCTACCTGACAAGCCACCTCCCTGTGTAAAATCCCTATGCTCCACAAGTGCCACGCAGACCCCACTCCACCTACGGGGAGTGTAGCCATCTTGCTGCATCATCATCACCCCAGAGGTCTGCAAGCAGCGCCGGTATTATTACAGGAATGCAATGAGGAAAGGGGTAGAGGAAGCTGCTCAACCACAATAGCTGTCTGGACTCTGGGCTTCCAAGCGGTGGTTCAGCTTCCACCAATTAGGATAATAGAAGAAAAATATCATCTCAAATTTTCCATTGCTTTATTGGTGCATACAGGTTAAAAACTTCATCATGTCCCCACCGGGATCGAATGCTCAGATGCGTTTTGGGGGAACCCCTTAGTTATTAATGTCAATGACTAAGGATTTACCCCCCCGAAACGCGTCTGGGCGTTTGGTCCCGGTGGGGACGTGATGATGTTTTTAACCAGTATGCACCAATAAACCAACGGAAAATTTGAGATGCGGCTCCAACATATTTTTCTTCTATTATCACCGGGAACCGTAGGTGGCGTCACAAGACATTATCCTTTATTATTAACCCCTTTTTAAAAGCAGCCCCAGGGCACGGAACCGGGCCCCAGAATTGCACCTTGGGGGACACCGACAGATAGGGGGTAGGGCGAAGAGGAGGTGTGGGAGTGGGTGACGCAGAAAGTCTGGTCCATTAGGTAAGAGGAGATCCAGGAGAGGGCTAGGTCGGTGATGCCAAGAGATTCCAGTATCTGAAGTAGAAGTGAATGGTCAATCGAAAGTAATCTCACATATACAGTTGTGGCCAAAAGTATTGGCATCCCTGCAATTCTGTCAGATAATACTCAGTTTCTTCCTGAAAATGATTGCAATCACAAATTCTTTGGTATTATTATCTTCATTTAATTTGTCTTAAATAAAAAAACACAAAAGAGAATGAAGCAAAAAGCAAAACATTGATCATTTCACACAAAACTCCAAAAATGGACCAGAAAAAAGTATTGGCACTCTCAGCCTAATACTTGGTTGCACAACCTTTAGCCAAAATAACTGCGATCATCCGCTTCCGGTAACCATCAATGAGTTTCCTACAATGCTCTGCTGGAATTTTAGACCATTCTTCTTTGGCAAACTGCTCCAGGTCTCTGATATTTGAAGGGTGCCTTCTCCAAACTGCCATTTTTAGATCTCTCCACCGGTGTTTTATGGGATTCAGGTCTGGACTCATTGCTGGCCACCTTAGAAGTCTCCAGTGATTTCTCTCAAACCATTTTCTAGTGCTTTTTGAAGTGTGTTTTGGGTCATTGTCCTGCTGGAAGACCCATGACCTCTGAGGGAGACCCAGCTTTCTCACACTGGGCCCTACATTATGCTGCAAAATTTGTTGATAGTCTTCAGACTTCATAATGCCATGTACACGGTCAAGCAGTTCAGTGCCAGAGGCAGCAAAGCAACCCAAAAACATCAGGGAACCTCCAACATGTTTGACTGTAGGGACCGTGTTCTTTTCTTTGAATGCCTCTTTTTTTCTCCTAGAAAAAAGAGGAGATACAAGAGGCGCAGATTGTGCCCTATCAAACAGACACTGTAGTTTTTGTGTGGATTATAAGAATATCCACTCACCTTTTTCGGTTGTGAGACCCACAACCAGTTTAAAAGCATAAGGCAGCTGCTGCAGAACCTCCACCAACGCCATAAAACCGCGGGAAATCAGGAGATAAAACTGGAATGGTATCCACGGTCCACGCTGCTGCTCTTTATCCAAGGATTTCACAAGAGGTTATTACCATCAAAAGTCCTTTATTCCATCACACCAATGCGTTTCAGTGCTGTCCAGCACTTCCTCAGTGCTGTCCAGCACCATGAAGGTGCTGGGACAGCACTGAAACGCGTTGGTGTGATGGAATAAAGGACTTTTGATGGTAATAACCTCTTGTGAAATCCTTGGATAAAGAGCAGCAGCGCGGACCGTGGATACCATTCCAGTTTTATTTCTTTTTTTCTCCTGCAAACTCTATGTTGATGCCTTTGCCCAAAAAGCTCTACTTTTGTCTCATCTGACCAGAGACCATTCTTCCAAAACGTTGTAGGCTTTCTCAGGTAAGTTTTGGCAAACGCCAGCCTGGCTTTTTTATGTCTCGGGGTAAGAAGTGGGGTCTTCCTGGGTATCCTACCATACAGTCTCTTTTCATTCAGATGCTGACGGATAGTACGGATTGACACTATTGTACCCTTGGACTGCATGGCAGCTTGAACTTGTTTGGATGTTAGTGGAGGTTCTTTATCCACCATCCGCACAATCTTGCGTTGAAATCTCTCATCAATTTTTCTTTTCCGTCCACATCTAGGGAGGTTAGCCACGTGCCATGGGCTTTAAACTTCTTGATGACACTGCGCACGGTAGACACAGGAACATTCAGGTCTTTGGAGATGGACTTGTAGCCTTGAGATTGGTCATGCTTCCTCACAATTTGGTTTCTCAAGTCCTCAGACAGTTCTTTGGTCTTCTTTCTTTTCTTCATGCTCAATGTGGTACACACAAGGACACAGGACAGAGGTTGAGTCAACTTTAATCCATGTCAACTGGCTGCAAGTGTGATTTAGTTATTGCCAACACCTGTTAGGTGCCACAGGTAAGTTACAGGTGCTGTTAATTACACAAATTAGAGAAGCATCACATGATTTTTCTAACAGTGCCAATACTTTTGTCCACCCCCTTTTTTATGTTTGGTGTGGAACTATATCCAATTTGGCTTTAGAACAATTCTGTTTTGTGTTTTTTCATTGAAGACAAATTAAATGAAGATAATAATACCAAAGAATTTGTGATTGCAATCATTTTCAGGAAAAAACTGAGTATTATCTGACAGAATTGCAGGGGTGTCAATACTTTTGGCCACAACTGTATCTGTACATAACAAAAAATTACTGTGACTAGATTTTCCAGTTTAACCCCTTCACCCCCTGACATTTTTGACCATAATGACTGGGCCATTTTTAGCAATTCTGATTAGTGTCACTTTATGAGGTGATAACTTTGGAATGCTTCATCGGATCACAGTGATTCTGAGATAGTTTTTTCGTGACATATTAGACTTCATGTTATTGGTAAATTTAGGGCGATAATTTTTGCATTTATTTTTTGGAAAAAAGGAAATTTGGCAAAAATATTGAACATTTTTGAACTTTGAAATTTTATATCAAGAGAGGGGGAGACAAGGAAAGGAACCTGCTCACCGACAGTAGAATACCAGCCTCCTACAGGATAGACTCGCATGGAGCAGCCCTGGTTCCAGGCTGGGAACAGCAATGTGAAAAAAATAATCCAGCAATTCACTCTCCGTTAATATGATGTGGTTTATTGTATCTTCCATAAAAGCTTCAAACATACAGGCAGGCAGTGTGCATGGTACAAACAGGCCAACGCATTTCGTCACTCAGGTCTTAGTCATGGCTGATTGAAACAGACTGGGGGTGCAGTTTATATATACTGATTAGGGCACAGCCGAACTAGTGTTAAATTACAGTGACAGACAAATATAAAATATAAAAAATAAAAAAAACTGAAGAAAATTATACAGTGCACAAAGTAGTATTACACAGAAAAACACAAAAACATTAATATTGCAAAATTATATCTTGTGTAATGTTGAGACCCAGTAGAGCATGGGAACCAAAGGAAAATATCCAGTAAGATTCCCTATGTAAAAGTTTGTGCCTTAAGTCCCCGCCCATAAAGGGTTAGTAACTTTTTCTATGCATTGAAACCATAAGGTAGAAGTATTGCTTGGGTGTTGAGAGGCAAAGTGCCGTGAAACAGTGAAGATGTTGATCGCGGTTTTGCTGCTGGAATCTGAAATGTGCCTACAGATTCGTCTTTCAAGTTCCCCTGAAGTGCAGCCTATGTATTGAATTTTACATGCATTGCACTCTATCAATAAAATAACATTAGTGCTGCAGCAATTAGTGTGAGACCTAATGTAATATTTTTTATCATTGCTACAAGACAATGGTATTACTCTTTTCTGCATAACCACAGGCTGTACATCTGTTATGGCCACATTTATAGAAACCTCGCAGCACTAACCAGGCACTGTTGCTCATAGTGGCTAGGGTCACACTTAGCATGCAGTTTTTCTGCATTTTCAAAACCTGATTCCGTTTTTGGAAATTGCCATTTTTGCATCCAAGAAACGCTATGCGTTCACGGATGGTACCTATATGAATGATGCATTAACGGACGCATTTCCCATATGGCCCCATGCTAAAAAAATGCATTGCGCTTTTTTACTACACCCAAAAACGCTGCTAGCAGCATTTTTTGTTGCAGTTTCAAAAACACATAGCATTTTTTAGTGCACTTTTGACACTGCATTTTTTGTATAGGAGCCTATGGATCCGTTAAAACCATCAGTTTTTCTCAAATTCTAAGTTGAAAAACTGATGGTTTTAATGGATCAAGTGTGACTCTAGCCAGTGGGAGATTTTCTGGCGCTAAAACGTACACTACAGTTTTTCAGGATTTGGGCCAGTTTTGCATCTTGAGATAGTATGGGAATATATTTTGCAATTATCCCAACAATTCTGCCATACTGTGGACTGTACATAGTTGAGAAAGTCACAACAACTCTGTTAACTTTTAAACATTTTTTATTTCTTGTGTTTGCAATAAGGTCATTCCTATCAATTGTGCTGACGAGAGAATCAGCATGATTCAAAACGCTACAGAAGTAGACCTTGTGATGCAACCTCCTCCTCATCATTGTTGCCTCAGCTCTAAATCGATCTGGGTCTGAACAGTTTCATTTAATATGAATAAGTTCCCCTACCAGAATATTTTTAACCACATGTGCAGAGTGTAGAACTGAATGATAACCCCAAACTTGTAAATAATTTAACCATTTTTATTTAGACAAAAAATACAAAAATACCTCAAAGCCCAAAGTGACAATAGTGACATATTAATTAAAAAATCATATTGAATGTCGGCTCTAAATACATTCCTACCATCAGGGTTTTTTCATACACTTTTTCTCCCTGCCTATCAGCAGAGTTTTTTTCCACCCTAATTTGTACTGGTGTACACCTCACTTCAAGTATGGTAACGATTGGGACCTCACAATCACATCATGGGGCCTCGATCAGCATGGAGAGAGTGTGCAGTCTATCTGCCAATCCCCTAAGTGCCACAATCGATATCGATCAACGCATTTAGTCAGTGTTGGGGCGTGATTAGGCTGGCTTCACACTGCGGTCAGGTCAGGTCAGATCAGGTCAGGTTTTGTGTTCCAAAACCAGGAGTGACTCCAAAACCTAGAACAGGTGTCAATCTTTCAATTATACTTGTTCTCGGCAAGTTCTTCTCCTGGTTTTGGAACACAAAACTGACCTGATCTGACCTGACCTGACCGCAGTGTGTAGCCAGCCTTACAGCCTCCATTCCCAGTGTTGAGAGGAGTTTAGTTGCTCCAGGAATGTCTGCATGACTCAAGGTTAGTAGCTCTCACAAAAAATAAAGTTAATTTTTCCCTGGATGCCAAAGTTTCTGGACAGTGGTCACGTACTTATGCTGTTAACCTGCCGGATAACCGTGTGTCTGCAGATTAATAGTGTTATCAGACTTGATAGGCTCCTTTTAAACCTTTCGTGTAAAAGTGTAAAACGTAAAACTATCTCTACACTAATACATCTTGACATATAGATTGGATACGTTTACCGGATGTTACAGGCACGAGACCTGTATTCACCCGATCAGTAGCTGACCTAAATTGTAATATGAAACAAAGGGGAAGCCAGCACAGTCAGAAAAATATTGGAAAAATAAATTGTGTAAATATCACATAGTGTTTCCATACTGCACAGTAATGAGACATTTCGCAAAAGATTAAATAATCTTTTGAGCCACACTTCCACGCCAAGGAATGTCTCAGATAGAGTGGTCCTATTCTATGAATTTTTAACTTTTGTTGTGTCCTAAAACATGCAAAATACATATAAAATATAAAATGGACCATATAAAGCAATCACTTCACCTTATGCTTATCAGACCATGCTTGCAAGGTGTCAGGTTAGGTCAGTGAATAGAATGGTCCATTTTATATGTATTTATATTTTTCTATTAAAATGGTCCATTTTATATAAATGTTATTTTGACTGGTTTTAGGACACAACAAAAATTAAAAATTCATAGAATAGGACCACTCTATCTGAGACATTCCTTGGCGAGGAAGAGTGGCTCAAAAGATTATTTAATCTTTTGCAAAATGTCTATTACTGTGCAGTATGGAAACAATATGTGTATTTACACAATTTATTTTTCCAATATTTTTCTGACTGTGCTTGCTCCCCTTGTTTCACTTTAAATTGTAATATACAAGATAATTTTATTTGTCTGTTTAACCTCTTCAATTATAACCCTGGCTTCTAGGTATTTAGACAGAAAAAGAGTGTTTGTTTGTCTCTCTATGTCCAGATCTTGGGACACTGAAGATCGACAAAAATAATATCTCACGTAAAAATAATACAAGTTAGTCAATAGTGCAAATATACTATAAAATTGTTAATAGGACAAATATTGTTACGTAGATTAATAAATAAAATGCACGCTCTTGGTAATGTGGTGCCACACATCATTTTTTTTTTAAATTAAATGTGCAAGACAAGTAAAACATGCAAAATAACTATACTACAGGTACATCTCAATGAATTAGAATATCACCAAAAAGTAAATTTATTTCAGTAATTCAATACATAAAGTGAAACACATATATTATATAGAGTCTCTACACACAGAGTGATCTATTTCAAGTGTTTATTTATGTTAATGTTGATGATTATGGCTTACAGCCAATGAAAACCCAAAGGTCATTATCTCAGAAAAATTATAGTAGGGAGGATGAAAGATATAGAGATAAAATATGACCTAAATAGGTATCAGAGGCTTCACCTTGTGTGTTGTGAGATCACAACACTATAAAAGCATATCAGGCTGCTGCAGTCCCCAATGTGGTGCATATAGGTAGGGAGGATGAAGGGTTATAAACTGTTCTGTCCATATTCCATGACACATCAATGATTGAATATAATATTAACTTATTAGTCAACACTTTTGAGGCTCCCTGGTCCTTCCTCGGGACAAATCAATATCATATTGCCATGTTTCAGGGTGTTTCAGCCCTGAAATGCGTTGATAATAAATAAATATTGTATTCACCCTCTGATGTCTCAAGGAATACGGCAACACAGTTTTTAACCATTCATCCTCGCTACTTTAGCTTTCTGAGATAATGACCTTTGGGTTTTCATTAGCTGTAAGCCATAATCATCAACATTTACAGCAAATAAACACTTGAAATAGATGACTCTGTTTGTAATGACTCTATATAATATATATATATTTTACTTTTTGTATTGAATTACTGAAAAAAATTCACTTTTTGATGATGCTCTAATTCACTGAGATGCACCTGTATTTGGTAAAAAAATAATATGGTATTTAAGCAGTGAAAAGCATACATAACAGTGCAAAAACGTTGACAGAATTGCTCCTATTTCTCCCCAACAAGTTACTAAAAGTTGAGTTATAGGAAACCCAAAATGGGGCTATTAAAAACACAATCACCATCCTGCAAAAAACATCGTCCCCTGTGGCTGCGTTAATAGAAAATACAGTTATTGTGCGACCCATAAGGGGCTGAAGAAATACAGCAGATTTTTGCACAAGATTAACAACAATTGAAAAAAAAATGACAATACAAGGAAATTTAACTAATCAGGTATCATAAAAAAAGACGTATTGGAAATGTTACCTTCCATAAACTGTGAAGCACATCCATAGCAACATCTTATATTCTATTAATGATTAGCTAGTGCTGATGAAGAAGAAACCTACCATTTTAGCCTGTTATATTGGTTCCGGAACTGTGCTCATCTCATAACCGCGCAATTTATACTGTAGACTTTACGTGGTAGGACTCCTGGGAAATTTTTATTTTGAGCTGATTCCGAGAAAAACAAGCAAAAATTATAGTAAATATGGCCATATGTTTGCTTGTGGAGAGTTAATTTTGCTAATGTACAATATAATTACTTAATTGAATTATTTTAATCCTTTAAAAAGAAAAATGTACAAGTTACAACATAAGATGATGCCTGGAATGGCAGCAAATGGCGGGTAGGATTAGAAATACAAATTTCATGCTGCTGTTATCAGTCACCAGGTAATCTGGCCACAGAGTGACGAGATTAGTATTTAAGGTGCGTATCCTGAATGTGATACAGTTCAAGGAAAGTTTCTGTATCAGTGCAAACAAAAGTTAATTTATTTTAATAAATCATTATTTGTGATAAGTCATATTTATAAAAACTGCTTTGTCAGGTCACGTGCACACGTTGAGTATTTGGTGAGGTTTGTTTTACCTTAGTATTAACAAGCCAAAGTCGGGAGTGGGTAAAATATGCAGAAGGGGTGCCTGTGTTTTTATTAGGCTGGAGTCATACTGCTGTATAACTCGGTGGGGATCACATCAAAAAGTCCGAACTGACGGCAGCTCTCCTGACCTGAGCGTGTCAACCTCATGTATTTCTATGCAGCTGACACACTTGGGTCAACAGAGCTGCAGCCGATCCGGGCAGTGCGATGTCGTATGCTAGTGTGACTTCAGCCTTAGACTTTTTCTCTGTTCCATTCCTGGTTTTGGCTTACAAGTATTGAGGTAAAAAGCTCACAAAATACCCAACGTGTGCACGTGGCCTTATCCTTAAGGATAGACAGAATTGTTAAAAACCTGGGGAGAGAAAAAAAAGCTATAGCTGCATGGTGACATTTATCGTGCAACTCTGAAATCACAGTGTCCCATTGCAACATTACATCTAATGATTTCTTATGGTGTTGCATTGCAACTTGCTGCATCTTGCAACTGCGATAGGCCATAATATACCCAGAGTCCAGAATATGCCTGGGATTAAAGTGGCCTAGGCTTGAATATATCCTGGGTATATTATGACCTACAAAAATGTATACTCTGGGGTTTAAATTGTCCTAGGCCATTTTATACCCCCCTCAAGACAGATTATACCCCCTTGATATCAGCAGCGTTGAGCAATATACACAAGAATTACTGACATTTTTCAACATCTTATAGGGGGTTCAGGTTTGTCAGGTTATGTGAAAAGATAACTGGCTAAAATATTAAAGTTCTGAACACAGACTTTTATTACTTGAACCAGCAAAACTTTAAATCAGTAAAATATTAGAGTTCAACAAAGATATAATGATCTAAAGAATCTTACCACACTTCTGCGTAGATACACATTAAAAATAAAACAACATATCTAGAACATTGTGACTAGGGATGAGCGAGTCCTAAATTACTCGGAATCGCTAGACCCGCACGAGTCCGAGCCCAGGACTCGGTACTCGTGGCGAGTCTAGCGAGTCCAATGTTAAAGAATAGGGAATATGGATTCGCGAGTCCCGAATAGATAATACAGGACTCGGAATCGCAGACTCGCTAGGATTCGGAGCATTGGACTCAGGGGCTGGCTGGAGCCTCTTCCCCTGGGTGGCAGGTCCAGGCAGCCTTGAGAACCGGGGGGGGGGGTGCTGTCGGGTCCAGGCAGCCTTGAGAACCGGGGGGGGGGGGGGGGTGCTGTTGGACCCGGCGGCCTTGAAAAGCGGGGGGGGCTATCAAAGCTGACCTTACCTCCTCCAGCCGCGAAGCAGCCCGCCTGCCGCAAACCGACTCGCCGGATTTGGACTCGTTACTGAGCGAGTATTCGCTAAAAGACTCGCCGATTCCCGAGTCCAGCGAGTCCCTTAAGAATCGCCGAGTAACGAGTCCTAGCGAGTAGACTCGCTCATCCCTAATTGTGACGTAATTGTAACATAGTATTTCACTAATTTGATTTAACTTCTTAAAACTTCAACTTCTAAATCTAGTAAGTCCTTGTGTGGTGCCCTGCTCACGCAGGTAGCCACAGCCTTCCCTACTGCACAGCTGGGTTTCACAGCAGGTAACTACTACAAGCAACACCTTACACCCCTGCACAGTAGGGGGAGCTAGACTCACTGACTTTAGGTGAGATCCCCTATAAATACTGCTGCTGGGGGAGGAGTTAGTGTGAGTGTGCAAATGCTAGGAGAGCTGCGAAGACCACGGTTAGGCCCAAGCCAGTGACCCGGAGTGGCCCTTCTGCCATTCAGCCAAGCCAAGGAGTGGGGACAGAAGGCACGGAGCTTAGCCAAGAGAGTAGAGGAACTAGTGAAAGTTTACCCAAGACGTACCGGACTTCGGGGATCCGTACCTGCAGGAACACTTTAGGACTGCAAAAAACCCCGTCACAACGTGGAGACTTCAGTCACCTGGTCCCCCTGCATACCCAGCAAGAGGTAGCCAGACATCGTAGTGTGGAATCACACAGCAGTGATCAGAGGGGGCAACCCGTGGACCGCGCAGGAGGAGAGAGAGAGAGGACCAGAGAAATTGAGGAGGCCAGTCGTGTTGCATACAGACAGGGCTTCAGCGACAGCAGGGAACCTGAGGCCTTATACCCACTTGCTGTGGAGACTCACTGTGCACCTGATCACCCGACAGTGCTCTGGACATCTTTATCTGTGTATACCATCAGTAAAAGGTAAAAGAGACTTTCTTCAGAGTGTGTGCATTATTCTTCTCTGTCCCCAGCCTCCCTATAGACTGCCTTATTGCTTCTTACTCTGGCCTCAAGTCCCACTCCAAGCTGCCCCTTTACTATACCTGTAGGGAGGTTTGCCATCCTTGCCGCAATACCATCGTCCTCCGGAGGACTGAGGCGGCGCTTGTGACCCATCACCAGGTTCTACAGGTGACGTCACGAGACAACAGACTCTTATCCCTTGTACATAACCCCTCTATTGAAGTGTAACCCAGGCCATGGGCTCAGGCACCGCCACCCATGACATCCACGTGAACCCCACCGAGCCTGATACCCAAGTACCCCAGGGCCTGGGGCTCAACATATATATCTGGCGTCACGAACAGGAGATCGTGCTCGGTATTACCGGGTACTGTGTGCCGTGATTTCAACTGTATTAAGTGACTGTTAAAACTACACCACCATTACTGCACCGAAGAGCGGGAAGAAAGGCCTGTAGAGCACGAAACTGAAGCCCGCCCCTCGCTCAGCCGAGCATTCCCGAGCGCCATGGCCTAGTACGGAAATTCCCGAACTGATTAACTATTTGAACACTGGCTGTAATTCACTAGGGGTCCTCCAGCATGTCGGCCTTCTCCAGCGGCGATGTCAGAACGTTAGCTGACCATAGGAATTACCCCGAAGCAACCATGGCTGCCTCTTATAGTACTGCCAGCGCTACAAGTGCACCGGGCTCAGTCGTTCACTCCCATACATTTCGGAGGCTAAGTGGTTGCCCCAGTATGATGGTCGCCCTGATATGTTGGATGTTTTTAGGAGAAAAATCACTAGTGTCCTGGACATGAATGTGATGACCAGTCAGTAGCGTGCTGCTCTGGTACTCGGACAGTTAACTGGCGCAGCAAAGAAAGAGAGTGAGTCCTGGTCTGCTGCTAAATGGAGATCAGCGGCCATTATATTTGACAAATTGAGAGCTACTTTTGAGGAGTGCAATGAGGCTGATATACGCATGCGCTTTCATCACTGCTACCAGAGGCCAGGAGATTATATCAAAGCTTATGCCTGGCGCCTAGAGGAAGCATTGCGAGCCCTTAAGCATGTCATCCCTGCCAGTGTACCGGATGAAAATAAGCTCTTGATTGAACAATTCACCCGGGACTGCTATCCCCTGAGGACAATACTGAGCAACCTGGAAGCTGACTTCAACACCCTGAAGGACATGGCCATAAAAGGGTTGTGACCAGTAGAGACCCATGAAGCTGCCATCAAACCGTGGTGCAGTGGTGAGGCGCAGGCTACCCCGAAACCAGTACCCGTGTCTGCAGCCACGCACAATGTACAATCTGCTCAAACTAACAAGTATGACTCTCTGCGTGCTGAAATGCGCCAAATGAGCAAAAACATAACTAAAGTGATGGAAACTCTAAAGCTGCAGCAGCCAGCACCAAGACACAAGCTCCGACCTCAACCGCTGATTCAACTTGCTGACAGTCCAAAGGATGTATCCTGGATGACAGCGAAGCAAGCCACAGCGTACCAAGGGAGAACCACCAACCACTACAGCTCCACTGGGGGACCCATCTGCCGCCGCTATAATCACACCGGCCACATCGCCAAGAGCTGTCCTTTAAACGGGCAGACCCTGGGGGCCGGGGCCAAACCTCAGGAGTAACTCAACAGGGCCCAGCCATCTGGTACAAGACCTTCATCGGACAGAGACCATTCCTGTCAACTGTACTAGATGGCATCCCAACAACTGCTCTGCTGGACACCGGGTCACAGGTGACCACCATCCCCTATATCCTTTACAAAAAGTTCTGGGCTGATGCAGAACTAAAACAGCCTGCCATAGACTTCACCCTCAACGCATCTAATGGTGAACCTATTGCTGTAATGGGGGTTAGAGAAGTACCAATAAAGTTGGGGAGGGTGGAATTGCAAAACCAAGGGGTTCTAGTAGTAGCAGAAGCAAGTAATGCAAATGACCCGTATATAATACTTGGTACAACTGTTGCTAGCAATTGCATGGGAGAAGTTTTCTCTTTGCTTCAACAGATTGCAGATACGGCAAACCTGGTCAGAGGAAGGTCCTTCAACGTGAAATAGGAGCCCTCCTGCACCATCAACAGGTAACAATTACAGGTGGCGAAATTGGTACTGCACAGGTGACTGACCCGTTTCCTACTGTGATTCCCCCAATGAGTGAAATGATGATTTGGTGTCAAGCAGCTATAGGTCTGAGAGGGCAGGACTACCAGGCATAAATGGAGCCCATCAGGACAGAGCACAGACCTACACTCTTGACAGCCAGGGGGTTGGTTGATGTACACAATGGGAGAGTACCAGTTTGCATCTTAAACTGTGGCAGTGAAGAGGTTAAGTTACCCAGGTATGCAACCGTTGCCAAATTGTACACAGTAACCAATAACGAGATCCAAGCAGTGGGACCCTTACCCCATACCAAAGGGGCAAAACCTGATGATACAACAGGGCCACTGTAGGACTAGTGCCAGCAACTCCATGTAGGAACTGACACCACTCCTGTGTATGAAAAGCAAGGTGTTTAACGGATAGTCAAAGAATTTGAACAAGTCTTTCGTAAGCATTCACTTGACTTTGGTAGGATAAAAGGGGTTCAACATCATATCCCCACAGGTACACATCCACCAATCAAAGAGCGGTACAGGCCTATTCCACTTGCACATTACCAAAAAGCCAATGAAATGTTACAGGACATGAAGGACGCAGGGGTTATACGAGATAGCTGTAGTCCCTGGGCAGCACCATTAGTCCTAGTCAGGAAGAAGGATGGCAGTATGAGAATGTGTGTAGACTATAGGCAAATAAACAGCATAACACACAAGGATTCTTACTCGATACCTCGTATAGAGGAATCCTTAGCTGCGTTGAAGTCTGCCAATTACTTTTCCACCTTAGATCTCTCTAGTGGGTATTGGCAGGTGTCCGTAGCCGAGGAAGACCGCGAGAAGACAGCATTCACAACACCCATGAGCCTGTGTGAATTTAACAGCATGCTATTTGGACTATGTAATGCACCTGGAACCTTCCAGCGGCTGATGGAGAGTTGCCTGGGGCATAAGAACTTTGAGACGGTACTACTCTACCTGGATGACGTGATCGTGTACTCTAAGACCTATGAGGAACACATAACCCATCTAGCAGAGGTGTTTGAAGCTCTGGCCAAATAGGGATAAAGTTGAAACCATCCAAATGCCACCTGTTAAAGCCAAGAGTACGGTACCTGGGACACATAGTCAGTGCTGAAGGTGTGGCCCCTGATCCAGACAAGGTGACAGCTATCAAGGAGTGGACAGAACCTAAGACCCTGAAGGAAGTACGTCAATTCCTGGGACTGGTGGGCTACTATAAGAGGTTCATAAAGGAGTACACCAAGAAGGCTGCTCCCCTGCAAAACCTCTTAGTCGGCCAGCCCAAGAAGGGCAAGTCTGAGGACTCTCCGTGGGAGTGGGGCAAGGAACAAGAGGAATCATTCCAGATGATGAAGGAGGTCCTGACAGGAGAAGAAATCCTTGCTTACCCGGACTACAACATGCCATTCCTGCTGTACACGGATGTCAACAATGTGGGACTAAGAGCCATCCTTTCTCAGAGGCAAGAGGGCAAAGAAAGTGATTGCCTATGCCAGTAGGAAGCTGCGCACCACAGAGAGAAACCCGGAGAACTACAGTTCCTTCAAGCTGGAATTCCTGGCCTTGGTCTGGGCCATCACAGAGAGGTTTAAGCACTATCTGGCATCCAGCAAGTTCACAGCCTACACGGGTAACAATCCGCTGACCCACCTGGAGACTGAAAAGTTGGGAGCCATGGAGCAGAGATGGATGGCCAGACTGTCCAACTACCAGTTCACCATCAAGTACCGGGCTGAACACCAGAATGGAAACGCGGATGCCTTGTCCAGAATGCCTCACCTGTCAGACGTGGGGGTGGATGAAGATGAGCTAGAAGAAGAGAAGTTACCTGCATTCCATCAATTAAGAGTAACTCAGTGTCAGCAGACCCATAAAGACCCTCCTGTGAGAATGGTGAACCGTTGCCACACTTTGGTTGGAAGGAAGTGCAAGACAACGACCCGGCTGTCGGCTTGATAAAGAGGCTGATAACCTAGGAGTCAGCGAAGCTGCCAGAAAATCCTCAACCAGAAGCCAAACATTTGTGGAATGAGAGGAGCAAGCTGTTCATTTACCAGAAGAAGCACTGCACAAGACACATCAACTCGAGGACCCATGAGATGGTCTGGCAAATCATTGTGCCAAAGTCAGAAGTGCAGATGGTGTTGAACGCCTGCCGCAACAAGACTGGTCATTTTGGGTGGAAGAAACTGGAAATGCTGCTGAAAGATAGGTTCTTTTGGGTAGGCATGCGTGGATCCATTGGGAGGTGGTGTAAGAATTGTGGACCCTGCAGCCTTAGAAGAAAAGACTTACAGAGCCAGAAAGCGCCGCTCCAGCCCATAGTGACAAAGTAGTCCCTGAAAATTGTAGCTCTGGACCACTTAAAACTGACTCCAAATAGATCTGGCTACACATACACGTTGACCATGGTAGACCATAACTCGAGATTCTTGATGGTTGCCCTTTGTGAAAGACTTGACAGCTGCCACCGCTGCCAGAACAGTCCAAAGCATATTCTGCAGACCATTAGGTTGTCCAGAACAGATCCTAACAGACCAAGGTTCAGCTTTTGAAGCGGAGATCTTCCAAGAGTTCTGCGACATGTATGGGTGTAAGAAGATAAGGACAACCCCATATTATCCCCAAACCAACGGATTATGTGAGAAAATGAACAGTATCATCATTGACATGTTGAAGATCCTACCCTTGGAAGAAAGGAACCAATGGCCGGAGAAACTACCAGACTTGGTTGACATGTACCACATTCCAGTAAGTTCTACAAACTGTACACCAGCTTACCTGATGAGAGCCCATACAGGAAAGTTACCCATAGACTTGGAACTCGGAGTAGTTGATCCCAAAGCAGACGACTCAATGCCCAATTGGAACAAAAACCACCTCGAGCAATACAGAATGGTTCAAGCTTGTGCTGAAGACAACCTGGAGAAAGCCCGTGAAAAACAAGAAAGGGACTATAACAAACATGCTCCAGCAGAACTTATTGTACCAGGAAGTATTGTTTTAAGGAGGAAGAGAACACAACACAAATTGGATTACCAGTGGCAACAAAAACCCTATGTCCTGCTAGATTCTGGATTTGACAAAGTGTGTCTCATTAGTAAGAATGGTGGAAAATCCACTCAGACTGTGTCAAGAAATCATATCAAGAAGTGTCCAACTGAATGGGAAAACCAGAATCCCCAACATCGCCAAAAGAACAATCAAAACCTGAAAATGAACCCAGTCCATGTGAAAACCTACCTGTAGTGCGCAAGTCACCGAGGAGCACATAAGGTCAACCCCTGTCTAGGTATGGAGAGTGGGCACAGTAAAGAGGTCAGAAGTAGAATAAACTGCAGCAGTAACATGTAAATAGGAGTGTACATAGTAGTGTACAGAAGGGTGGAGGGACTGGGCCTTGTCCCTCGCGCATTAAGTTAGGAACAGAAAGTGCCTGGAGTGGGGAGCGTTGTGAATTCTTCTTGTGAGCTCCCTCCTGTGGTTGTGGCTGATAATGAAGTTGATCCTGTTCTGCAGTCTTGGTCAGGTGAATTGGATAAGTGGAATTCAGACTGGGGTATTTAGGTTTGCAGCATTCCCTCAGTCCTTGCCAGTTGTCAATTGTTCCTGGACGTTTTTCCCTTCTGCCTGGTCTCTTCCTGCCTTGCTGCAAACTTCCAAGCTAAGTGAATGGTTTTGTTTTCTTGTGGCACACATGCTGTGTGCTTGTTTTGGAATTGTCTATTTCTGCTTAGAGTTGTGGGTTGATATTTAGTCTGCATGTCTGTCTTAACCTGCTCTCTGTTAGGCTGGGGTCACACACACAGATATCTGGGCAGATATTGTTCACAGATCTCTGGTTGCAGTGAAATCATAGACAGATTGCTCCATTTGTACACAGCCACAAAATGGAACCATATGTCCATGATTTCACTGCAACCAGAGATCTGTGAACAATATCTGCACAAATATCTGTGTGTGTGACCCCAGCCTTAGGAAGTTTTCTTCCTAGGATTTATGTGCTATTCATTTGTTGTTGGCTTGTTCAGCTTTTGATTGTGTCAGCATATATTTAGCCTAGTTGGATTCACAGGAGTTCCGCACATATAGAGTACGCCGAGTCTTGAGTAGACTCAGGGGTATTTTTGTATTATCTGCTGTGGATATTTTTTAAAGGATTTTTATACTGACTGCAATAGTATTCTGTCCTGTCTTTACCTATCTAGCTAGCGTGGCCTCATTTGCTAAATTCTGTTTTCTGCCTGAGTGTGTCTTTTCCTGTCTTACTCATAGTCAATATTTGTAGGGGGCTTTGTATCCTTTTGGGGTTCTGCTCTGAGGCAAGATAGAATTCCTGTTTCCACCTTTAGGGGTACAAAACAGATAAAACTGCACAGCACTCACAGACGCAAGTGAGTGCTGTGCAGTTTTTTCTGTTTTGTGCATAACATATGGAGTTCCTGGCTCCATGTCTGCAATTTGCACCCTCATCACCCACAGATGGTCTGTGGTTGAGATAGTGTCTACCCATTTCAGAGTGGGACAGGGAGGAAAAGGAGGACAGGGATGTCAACGTTAGGACTCATCAGATCTGGGGTCACCTTGTCGCCGTTGATGAGCAAACGGACATTGGCCAATGTGTGTACTAAGAACCCCAAAAAAATAAGAATTAGAGTTTTTTGAAAAAAACATAAGTTTTTAAATTTTTTTCTCATACATATATAGCTTGTTAGCATCTGTGCATCATTGGTAATAGCTGAGTGCTGCAGAGAATTTTTTTCTAGTCATCTTTAGGGGTAGCTAGTTCTCCGGCCATGTTGAGGTGTCTAGGGTATGGTTAGTCACATCCCACGGCTACTTCTAGTTGCGGTGTTAGGTCAGGAACTGCGGTAAGTATAGGTACCACTTACTTCTGTGAAAGATATTCATGCGGCTCCAAGGTCACCTGATCATAACAGGGGAGGTACCAGGTCTCCTAAGCCGAGACACCCATAGGGAAATGTGGTTATTTAAAATGTGGACTTTTGAAAGACTTTGTCCCTTTTCTTACCCGGAGCGTACAGAGACTTTACTGTATAGACTCTTGTGAACTGAACCTTTCCCTTTGAACTTTTCCCCAGATTACAATTAAAAAGGACCATGGTCACAGAACTGGTGTGACAACAAACCTCTCTTTTTTTTTAAAGCCTGCGGTGAATGGACTAGCACCGTATGGATTTACCTGTTTTTATTTTGCCATCTTTTTCAGTGGTTTTTATGAATTTTTTATATTTTCAGACTCTGTAAATAGGTTACCTGTTATTATTGTTAATTATTGCTATTCCTTTTGTTTGAAAACAAAAATGCTCAGTCCAGGAGTACTGATGTTACCTAGGGGGGTATGTGGCGTCCTGCTCACGCTGGTAGCCACAGTCTTCCTTACTGCACAGCTGGATTTCCACAGCAGGTATCTACTACATGCAACACCTTACACCCCGGCACAGTAGGAGGAGCTAGACTCACTGACTTTAGGTGAGATCCCCTATAAATACTGCTGCTGGGACGCTAGGAGAGCTGCGAAGACGTCCTGGTGATCGGTGCCGTGGTTAGGCCCACGTCAGTGACCAGGAGTGGCCCTTCTGCCATTGAACCAAGAGAGTAGAGGAATTAGTGGAAGTTTACCCAAGACGTACCGGACTTGGGGGATCCACACCTGCAGGAACACTTTAGGACTGCAGAAAACCATGTCACACCGTGGAGACTTCAGTCAACCGGTCCCCCTACGTACCCAGCAAGAGGGAGCCAGACACCAGCCAGTAGTGTGCAATCACACAGCAGTAATCAGAGAGGGTAACCCGTGGACTGCGCAGGAGGAGAGAGAGGACCAGAGAAAGTGAGGAGGCCAGTCGTGTTGCATACAGACAGGGCTTCAGTGACAGCAGGGAACCTGAGGAGGCCTTATACCAACTTGCAGTGGAGACTCACTGTGCGCCTGGTCAACCGACAGTGCTCTGGACTAGGGATGGGCGAATACCTTACTATTCGGAATCGCTATACCCGCAACTAGTAGGTAGCGGTACTCGCTACTTGTTGCGAGTATAACGATTCCGAATACTTTTGCAGTGTATCAATAGATACACTGCAAAAGTCCTGTAAAAGAGAGGAAAAGTGGTTAAAAAATAAAAAAATTGGATACTCACCTTAACCGACGGCTGTACCGGGACCAGCCGATGCACATCTATTCATGGAAAAGGACCTTTCACTCTCTCAGCCAATCAGATGGCTGGGAGAGATCTGGCCAATCAGATGCCGCCACGTCACAATGACGTAATCGCTAGCGGCCACCTAATTGGCCAGATGGAAAGGTTCTCGGTATACCTGAGAGGACCTTTCCATCTGGCCAATCAGGTGGCTGCTAGCGATCACGTGATTGTGACGTGGTGGCATCTGATTGGCCAGATCTCTCCCAGCCATCTGATTGGCTGAGGGAGTGAAAGGTCCTTTTCCATGAATAGACGTGCATCGGCCGGTCCCGGTACAGCCGTCGGTTAAGGTGAGTATCCGATTTTTTTATTTTTTAACCACTTTTTCTCTCTTTTACAGGACTTTTGCAGTGTATCTACTGATGCACTGCAAAAGTATTCGGTACTTGCAACTCCCGAGTAATCCTAATTTACTCGGCGAGTAGCGAGTACACGAATACCGCTACTATTCAGCGAGTGCCGCATAGTAGCGAGTATACTCGCCCATCCCTACTCTGGACATCTTTACCTTTGAATACCATCAGTAAAAGGTAAAAGAGACTTTTTTCAGAGTGGGTGCGTTATTCCTCTCTGTCCCCAGCCTCCCATAGACTACCTTACTGCTTCTTACCCTGGCCTCAAGTCCCACTCCAAGCTGCCCCTTTACTATACGCTGCCCCGGAGGATCAGCTCCACCTGTAGGGAGCTTTACCATCCTTGCCGCAATACCATCGCCCTGCAGAGCACTGAGGTAGCGCTGGTGACTAGTGATGGGCGAATCCTAAATTACTCGGAATCGCTTGACTCTAGCGAGTCCGAGCACAGGACTCGCTACTCGTTGCGAGTCTAGCGAGTCCAATGTTAATGAATGGGGAAGCGAGTAAGAGCGAGTAGTGTGAGATTTACAAATCGCAGATGTGTCTCGGAAGCTTCAGCCTGAAGCAATCCTAGTTTTGTCATTTATTTGCATTGCTCGTTTACTTTGTAAGTAATCGCTGACTCGCACAGATAAGATCCTGTCTCCTTTGTACAGGCTGCCAGCTCCAGGGTCCTAGAGCCCGCCTGCTGCCTGATGTATAGTGTGCATAGACATCTATATTTATGCACAGGGGATGTAGCAGAGAGGACATCGCGTTTTGGACTGCGTCGGACGGAAGAGGATTTTTTTAATTAAAGATGGAGTCCCTAATGGCTTTTTTTTTTATTTCTAATAAAAAATTTTCCTTGTGTTGTGTTTTTTTTAAAACAATTTAATAGAAATTCATGGCGGTCATGTCTAATATTGGCGTGACCGCCATAAATTTCGGGCTTAGGGTCAGCTGATAATACGAAGCTGGCCCTAACCTCTATTACCCAGCGTGCCACCGCTACCAGGGCCGCTGGAAGAGCGGGGTTCAGCGCCAGAGGATGGCGCTTCAATGAACGCGCCATCTTCTGGGGCGGCTGCGGGCTGCAATTTGCAGCGGGGGGTGCCCAGAAAGCTTGGGCATCCCTGCGCTGCGGATGCCAGCCCCCAGCTGCTTAGCTGTACCTGGCTAGACATAGAAATTGCGCGGAGCCCCACGCATTTTTTTTTAATTATTTCATGAAATTCTGAGATTCTGACTCTGAGACTCTGACTCTGAAATTCATGAAATAATAAAAAAAAAATGCGTGGGGCTCCGCGCAATTTCTATGTCTAGCCAGGTACAGCTAAGCAGCTGGGGGCTGGAATCCGCAGCGCAGGGATGCCCAAGCTTTCTGGGCACCCCCCGCTGCAAATTGCAGCCCGCAGCCGCCCCAGAAGATGGCGCGTTCATTGAAGCGCCATCCTCTGGCGCTGAACCCCGCTCTTCCAGCGGCCCTGGTAGCGGTGGCACGCTGGGTAATAAAGAGGTTAGGGCCAGCTTTGTATTATCAGCTGGCCCTAAGCCCGAAATTTATGGCGGTCACGCCAATATTAGACATGACCGCCATGAATTTCTATTAAATTGTTTTAAAAAAAACACAACACAAGGAAAATTTTTTATTAGAAATAAAAAAAAAAGCCATTAGGGACTCCATCTTTAATTAAAAAAATCCTCTTCCGTCCGACGCAGTCCAAAACGCGATGTCCTCTCTGCTACATACTCTGTGCATAAATATAGATGTCTATGCACAGGGAATAAGCAGACTGAGAACAATCTCAGCTCTGCTACATCATCTCTGTGCACAGACATTCATGTCTGTACACAGGGAATGAGCAGACTGAGAACAATCTCAGCTCTGCTACATCATCTCTGTGCACAGACATTCATGTCTGTACACAGGGAATGAGCAGACTGAGAACAATCTCAGCACTGCTACATCATCTCTGTGCACAGACATTCATGTCTGTACACAGGGAATGAGCAGACTGAGAACAATCTCAGCTCTGCTACATCATCTCTGTGCACAGACATTCATGTCTGTACACAGGGAATGAGCAGACTGAGAACAATCTCAGCACTGCTACATCATCTCTGTGCACAGACATTCATGTCTGTACACAGGGAATGAGCAGACTGAGAACAATCTCAGCACTGCTACATCATCTCTGTGCACAGACATTCATGTCTGTACACAGGGAATGAGCAGACTGAGAACAATCTCAGCACTGCTACATAATGTCTGTGAGCAGGCGGGCTCTAGGACCCTGGAGCTGCACAGAGAAGACAGCTGGACTCGGCTCGCAAAGAAACAGCAGTTATCTGCGAGTTTCCCTGCTATCACTGGCACAGTAGCCAGTGATTACTCGCAGGAGTCTAATGCAAACAATGGCAATCCTAGTTTTGTCAGCGTTTCTGACAAAACTAGGATTGATATTGATTTGCATTGGACTCGTGCGAGTAATCACTGGGAAACTCGCAGAGTACCGAGTCCTGCGAGTCCCTTGCTACTCGCCGAGTAACGAGTCCTAGCGAGTAGATTCGCCCATCCCTACTGGTGACCCATCACCAGGTACTACAGGTGGCGTCACGAGACACAAACTCTTATCCCCTGTACATAACCCCTCTATTGAAGTGTCACCCAGGCCATGGGCTCAGGCACCGCCACCCATAACATCCACGTGAACCCCTCCAAGCCTGATACCCTAGTAAGCCAGGACCAGGGGCTCGATACTTGTTACAATAGAAATGTTTAAAGTTAAACATTGATGACAACATCAAAATGATCCTGCTTGTTTTCAAGACAAAGTTTGTGTTCTGTTGTTGACGGAAGATTGAAGCTTGCAGGATAGGTTATCCAATCCATGTGTGGATAACAACGTCACAACTCAATAGATTAGCTGTGGCCATTATTTCTCCATCAATAGTGTGTTCTCTCACTCACTTTTTGGTTCAAGTATTGCTGCAGTTTTTGTGCCAAGACAGTTTTCATGTGGTGTATGACTTGATCTCTGAGAAGGAAGTGGTTGTCCTCTGTTCCCGTCCCGGTCCAGAAGTCGCAGTTCCCATGTCCTTTGGTTACATATATATGCCTTAGTTGTCCAAGGTTCCTTGTGCACAAACCTACCAAACATAAGGCCGAAAGTTGTGGTAAGATACTTTCTTCTTCAACTTGATAGTGGGTTGAAAGTTTTGTGTTTCTGTGTGGCAGAGTCACTGAAACATTTATAATGGGAATAGGGTGTTGGAGATGTTTCTTCATTCTCATAAATCTTAAAGTGTAAGTGCTGTTTACATTTTTATTTAATAATAATGTAGAGCAAGTGATTTTAATAAACTTTGTAATATGATTCATTAGAAAATTTTGTCCGGTTACCATTCCTAATCCTTCCACAAGATGTCCTCAGTGCACTGTGAGTGAAGCTGATTCTGTGTCAGAGCCATCTTCACAGTGAATACGGAAAACTGAGGAGATAATGAGGAGATAATGGAGAGTGAGCGTGGCCTACATTGCTGATGGCAGCTCACAAGGAGACAATATATCACATTACAGCACAGAGCTGAGCAATGTCAGGATGTAAACTCCTCTGTACAAGCTTCTCTTTTCTGTCAACTGTCTCCACTCAGCAATCTCTGTTAAACCCTTGTCTGCTGGCTCCCCATACAGCTCATTACCGGCCTCTTCTTGCACACATTGTTATCAGCTGCTGGCCACTCCCATGGAGACAGAATATACAGCTTTTTACAGAGCACAGAAAAAAAAATAAGTCACATGGCGCAAGCAAGCATTATCTTAGCTGCTATGTGACCCATCATTAAAATCAGTGCAGTACTGTTTTTTTTTTCTTCAATAAACTGACGTTTACACTTTAAGGCTGCATTCACACATTGCGTATTTTGCCGCGTTTTTTTACGCGCGCTTTTCAAAATACGCAATGTGCCTTTTGTCTGCCTGCAAAGTGAATGGGAAATTCACTTTGCAGTGCAGACATTGCATAAAAATACGCACTGCGTTTTCCGGGAGAAAGCGCAGCTCCATAAACAATTGATATGTCAATTGTTTACGCAGCTACTTCTACGTATTCTCCCAGAGGGGAGGAAGAATCCTGCTTCCTCCTCCCCTCTTTGACAGCTGTGGCCGCCCATTAGATTTCACAGTGTATTAATATACACTGTGAAATCTATATTAAACAAAAGCAAGTGAATGAAAAATAAAAAAGAATCAATACTTACCCTCCGACGCCTTCTCCCGCTGTCTGGTGCCATCTGCTGCTATCCGGTCTCCGGTTCTAAGTGAGATCTCTTCTGACAAGACCTGTGGTGACGTCATAGGGGCGTTCCCGGGCACTCGCAGTCATGTGATACATATCACATGACCGCGAGCAGCCAATCAGCAATGGGACCGCCCCGGGAACGCCCCCCCTCTGACGTCATCACAGGTCCTGTCAGAAGACCTCTCACTTGGAACCGGAGATCGCACAGTGGGAGAAGGCGTCGGAGAGGTGATGTATTCATTCTTTTTTATTTTTCATTCACTTGCTTTTGTTTAATTTAGATTTCACAGTGTATATTAATACACTGTGAAGTCTAATGGGGCGGTCACAGCTGTCACAGAGGGGAGGAGGAAGCAGGATTCTTCCTCCCCTCTGTGACATCACTGCACTTTCCGGGGTAAAGAAAGCGCAGTATGTGAAAGCCCCTGCGTATTTTGCTGCGCTTTTTTGCGCGGCCGAAAAATGCGGCAAAAAGCGCGCGCAAAAAAGCGCAGCAAAATACGCAAATGTGTGAATGTAGCCTAAGGCTGCATTCACACATGTGCGTATTTTGCTGCGCTTTTTTGCGTGCGCTTTTTGCCGCGTTTTTCGAGCGCGCAAAAAAGCGCAACAAAATACGCAGGGGCTTTCACATACTGCGCTTTCTTTACTACAGAAAGCACAGTGATGTCCAGAGGGGAGGAAGAATCCTGCTTCCTGCTTCCTCCTCCCCTCTGTGACAGCCCCATTAGATTTCACAGTGTATTAATATACACTGTGAAATCTAAATTAAACAAAAGCAAGTGAATGAAAAATAAAAAAGAATGAATACTTTACCTCTCCGACGCCTTCTCCCGCTGTCCGGTCTCCGGTTCCAAGTGAGAGGTGTTCTGACAGGACCTGTGGTGACGTCAGAGGGGCGTTCCCAGCGCTGATTGGCTGCTCGCGGTCATGTGATGTGTATCACATGACCGCGAGTGCCCGGGAACGCCCCTCTGACATCAGCGTTGTTTTTATATAGCGGCAGATGCGGTGAAAAAAACGCATCTGCCGCAATTACCGCATACTGGCTGCACTTGCGGCACGGTTGCGGCAAGCCCCATACAATGTATAGGCGGGCTTGCGGCAGGTGCGGCAAGTGTGGTTTTGGCACTTGCGGCAGGTGCGGCCGCGAAAAAAACCGCGGTCAGCCGCGTTTTTTTCGCGGCCGCACCTGCCGCAAGTGCCAAAACCGCACTTGCCGCACCTGCCGCAAGCCCGCCTATACATTGTATGGGGCTTGCCGCAACTGTGCCGGAACCGTGCCGCAAGTGCAGCCGGTATGCGGTAATCGCGGCAGATGTGTTTTTTTCACCGCATCTGCTGCGATTTAAAAAAAACGCTGATGTGAAAGGGGCCTAAGAGATTCTTTGTTTAATTGTCATTTTCATACTAGCTAATTGTTTTTGGGTGCTAGGCAGATGAAATCCGGTGACCTGTTTGAAAATGCTCCAATAGGTCCTCAATGATCAAGTTTAGAAATCCTCACGCCTGGTTGCTAATGAGAATGTCCATACTGCCAAGGTGGCAAATAACAGAACAAAAATTTTGCTACTGACATTTCACTCTTATATGGAACAGCTACTGCTGTAGTCCACTTGGAGAAATGATCAATAGCGGCAACTATATATTTGTTGTCATTTAATGTTTGCTCAACAGACCTATCAAATCAATCCCAACTGAGCTCTATACCTTTTCAGGCACTGGTATACTGTTCAGTGGTGGAGCCTCCTTGCTGGTTTCTGAATGTATGAAAAAACATTTTAGACAGGCTTTGACATGCTGGTAATTGTTATTCTTCATTATCTTCTAGTAGTAAAGGTCAGAGATTTTGGCTAACACTTTATCTCTACCAAAATGCCCACCATAAATTGGGTTGTTGTGACAGGCCTTCAGGATAGCTGGCATTCGACATTGAGTGAAAACGTCCTTTTCCCCATGATAAAGAATCCTTCAGTCTTCTTAATATGGCTTAAGCGGCCGTCACACGCACAGATATCTTGCCCGATATCGTTTAAGCGATCTCCTTTTTGATCGCTTAAGCGATATCGGGCAAGAAATCGATGCATGTAATCAAGCGATTTACGATGTGAAATCGCTTGATTGTGACATCGCTGATCTGAGGTCCGGTTCTCAGATCTAGCGATGAACGATTTCACGATCTCCTTCATCGTGGTGTATAACACCACGATGAACGATCTCCCAGCGGCAGAGCCTATGCTGGGAGATGGTAACTATGGTACACGTCGGGTAACTAAGCGACGCGCGGCCCTAGTAACCCGATGTGTACCATAGTAACGAGCGAGATCGCGGCTCCGCATCGCTGGTGAGTCTGTCTGTGTGACATCTCACCAGCGATGTGAGCGATATTGTAAGCGATTGCGCGTGCACGTGATCGCTTACAATATCGCTAAAGATATCTGTGCGTGTGACGGCCGCTTTAGCTGTTTGCCTGAACTGGGACTTGGCATTTACATGTGAGTTGGTCCGCAGGGTAGAGCTACTCGGATACCGGGGACAGATTGCTGCTTCAGTGGGGATCATGGCTGGTCGGTCCCGGTTCCGTGCCCTGGGCACTCAATGGCAGATGGGGAAATATATTTGGGCTGGGGAATTATACGTGACGCCACCTGTGGTACCTGGTAATGTGGTTACCAGCGCTGCAGCCGGCCGCTGAGGTGATGGTGATGCAGCTTCGGGTAGTACAGCTCCCCACAGGCGGAGCTTTACCTCAGGACAGCGGGGTGGATGAGGGGGAATCGTAGTCCTTGGCTCTTTGGTGCTGTAGAGGCCCTTCAGACGATAAATAACTGATGCAGAAACCAGATAAGCTCAAACTGTTCTTTAGTGGTACCAGACAGATAATTAGGTACACGGTACAGTCTCTTTTGCCGGAGTATTGGTTACCAAAGGCTTCGGGGTTCACTACTGAGTCTGTCAGAGGTGCCTCTCAAATACTTTTCTTGGTCCATTTCTTTATGGCTCTGTTGGCTCTCTACACTCCCACTCTCGAGTCTGGTTTCTGGTCCCCGGGTCTGTTGCTTGTCTCTCTTACTTGTCAGCGTCTTGAACCCAGCTTTGGGACTAGAGGTTGGACTACTTTGATGGGTGCTGTGGCACCTTCTTGGTAAGGTCCACAGCCTGCCGGTCAGCAGTTTGGGATAAACCTTAACAAACCGCCTCGGTTCCGGGATGATGTGAGCACTCCAGATGGCTCCAACCAGTCCTGGAGTGCCCCTTTCTTTTCTGGGTTACCTCTTTAGTTTGGAGGTACCCTCCTGTCAGAGTGGCAGTTTCTTTGTGTCTGTCCGTTCTGCTCCCCTCACACCGTCTGACTGACTGCTGTCAACTGTCACCTACATCACGTCTCCCGCTCTGCTAAGCTCCACCCCCTGGGACCTACTGAATATACAGTTCCTGGTGCTAGGGCATCTGTGATTGGGATTTTGTTTACAGACTCTGCAGTTCTCCCCTCTACCTGTGGCTATGGAGGCACTACATCTCCTGTTTGGGGTGCAGTACCTCCCTGTGGTGTCCCGCCAGAGGGGAGCCATATATGTTTCTCTGGAGCTAGATCCTAGATCCACTGGTGGGACTTTTGTTCTGTTGCAGTGAAGAATCTGAAAAGCTAATTATGCAGTTTGTCTTTCATGGTTGTCAATGCTGCTAAACTAAAGAGTTTGGGGCTAGAAGAAGCGGCTGTGTGTGTCTGAATTTACAAGAAGTGGGAAGGTATTTGTATCTGAGATTACACTGTTATCCATTAAGATCAGGGCTTTTAATTAACCCTATAAATGAGATAGATTTTTGATGCCTTTTTTTAATAACTTAAAATTGACTTGCACTAAGGCTGCGTTCACAAATTGCGTATTTTGCCACGCTTTTTTATGCGCGCTTTTCAAAATACGCAATGTGTTTTGTGTCTGCCAGCAAAGTGAATGGGAAATTCACTTTGCCGTGCAGACACTGCGTAAAAATATGCAGTGCGTTTATGGAGAAAATGCAGTTGCGTAAAAATTTGAAATGTCAATTCTTTACGCAGGAGCTCCTGCGTTTTCTCCATCTGATGTCACAGATGTCACAGAGGGGAGGATGCTCCTCCCCTCTGTGACAGCTGTGACCGCCCATTAGATTTCGCAGTGTATTAATATACACTGCGAAATCTAAATTAAATAAAGCCAAATGTATGAAAAGTAAAGAAGAATGAAATACTTTACCTCTCAGACGCCTTTTCCTGGTGTCCGGTGCCGAAGCCAGGCGAGGTGTCTTCTGCCAGGACCTGCCATGATGTCAGAGGGGCGTTCCTAGCGCTGATTGGTGATACATATCACATGACCACGAGCGGCCAATCAGCGCCGGGAACGCCCCTCTCACATCACGGCAGACTCTTGCAGGACATAGATCTCCTGGCCTCGACACCGGACACGGAAAAGGCGTCGGAGAGGTAAAGTATTTCATTCTCTTTACTTTTCATACATTTGGCTTTATTTAATTTAGATTTCACAGTGTATATTAATACATTGCGAAATCTAATGGGGCTGCCACAGCTGTCACAGAGGGGAGGAGGAAGCAGGATTCTTCCTCCCCTCTGTGACAGCACCTGCGCTTTCTGGGGTAAAGAAAGCGCTGTGTGAAAGCCCCTGCGTATTTTGTTGCACTTTTTTGCACGGCCAAAAAACGCAGCAAAAAGTGCGCCGCAAAAAAGCGCAACAAAATATGCAAATGTGTGTGAAAGCAGCCTTAGGCTGGTTTCTCATAGCGTATTTTTTCCTGTCCGTGGGATCCTACAGGAACGGACACCACAGGAGGTGACCTATTTCTGTGTCTGGGGCTGTGATTTTCACAGATCCGGACACAGAAAGAGCTGGGCAGGGTACTTTCACTTCCGCAACGTATATATACATTGCAGAAGTGAAATTTAAGTAAAAGCAAGGGTTAAAAATAAAGAAAACTCTATTCCCACCTTTCCAGCGATCCCCCCGACGTCAGCATCTAGCTCCGAATGCTTACAGGACCTGGCTGGGCGGGGCTACTCAATCAGCATCATCGGTCACATGACCGTTTACCATGGTAACCGGTCATGTGAACCGATCAGCTGATCGGGTTGTGACATAATGCCAGGTCCTGTAGCCACCGGAGATGCCACACATCGGGGGATCACTGGAAAGATGAGAATAGAGTTTTTTTTATTTTTAACACTTGCTTTCATTTAAGTTCACTTCCGCAATGTATGTATATACATTGCGGAAGTGAAATTAAATGGCATAGGCCAGTTTTAGTGTACTGAGCAGGCTCAGTACACTAAAATCGGGTCCAAGAAACGATGCGATGTTTTCTCGGACCTGTGCTCCATAGGCCCCCATTTTAATGGGTGTGGATCATGTCGGATCCGATTGTGTCCGATTTGATCCGCTGTGCCCAAAATCGGAGCAGTCTCCAATTTTGGGTACAGCAAAAAATCAGACAGAATCGGATCCGACAAAAATCGGATGCCATTAAGGGCAAATCCGATCCGTACCCATAGGATAACATGGGGGTCAAATTGGATCCATGGCTGCCCGTTTTACAACGGACAGCGACAGATGTACAAAAAACGCAATGTGAAAGCACCCTTAGTGTATTGTTTACAATACCAATGTGTGAGATTACGATGTTGTCCATTGAGATGAGTGCGACATTTTAGATGATATTGTAGTCCATTAAGATCAGAGGTCCCCAACTCCAGGCCTCAAGGGCCGCCAACAGTGCAGGTTTTCAGGATTTCCTTAGTATTGCACAGGTGCTAATGTGATCATCTGCACAGGTAATGATTCCAAGCCCTGTGCAATACTAAGGAAATCCTGAAAACCTGCACTGTTGGCGGACCTTGAGGCATGGAGTTGGGGACCTCTGATTAAGATAAATGCTTTTAATTTATTGTGTAAACACTCTGAGTAGTGTGCTAGTCATCTTTATCTCTCGGGGGGGGGGGTCTAACTTCTGAAATGTGTGATTGTTGTTGTAATGCCTCAGATGTTGCAGTTCCACAAAGATTAAAGCACACTAATACACTTCTCAAGAGTGTTTACACATGAAATTGCCAGCACTTATCTTATAATACCGTAGCGTGCAATTGTAACTTCAAAGGACTCATAAAGTAGAGGGGTATATTGTAGCCTGGAGGAGTATACTTTGGCCTAGGCTACTCTACTCCCCCAAGTATAGTTTGGCCTAGGACCCCAGGGGTATACTTGGGCCTGGAGGAGTATAATTTGGCCTAGGTGACTTTTCTCCCCTGAGTATAGCTTAACTTAAGACCCCAGGGGTATACTCAGGCCTGGAGGAGTATAGTTTTGTTTAGTCTACATTACTCCCCTAGTATAATATGGCATACGACACCAGGCAGGCCCGGACTGATAGGTGGGAGGGGCGGGACTTTTCCAGTGGGGCCGCCCACTGGTGGGCTGCATGGACCGCCACTCCTGCAGCCGCAGGCCTGCTACTTTAGTCATCTGCCGCCGAGCGGCCGCGGCATTAAGGGGGCGGGGCCATGCACGTGAAGGGGCGGGGCTATTTCCCCAAAGCAGGGCCCCACATTGACCAATCAGGATCGACAGGTCACCATCTCCATCACATTCCAGATCCCTCCCTGAGCCGATCATGTGACCTCTGATGCCTCCCCTCTATGTTGCATCATCACAGGTCCTGCTATATGTGAGTATCATGTCTGTGTATTTCTTTCTTTCTTTCTTTCTTTCTTTCTTTCTTTCTTTCTTTCTTTCTTTCTTTCTTTCTTTCTTTCTTTCTTTCTTCTCTCTCTGTCTGTCTTTCTTTCTGTATGTTTGACAGTGTCTGTGTGTCTGTCTGCGCGTTTGTCTCTAAAGGAAATGTAAAGCGCCATGTATTCTAATAGCGCTATATAAATACCTAATAATAATATTAATAACACTATGCTTTATATACAGGTCCACACTACATGCTGTATTAGTGTGCCTATATACTGTATGTAGTGTGGTGTGGACTAGTATATACAGTATAGTGATGTGTATACAAGATATACACCAGCACTCTCAGATGTGCATAGAGTCTGCAGTCTGTACTGTGCACACAGCGGCCAGACTGCACTGTGCACGCAGCGGCCATTCTGCACGGTGCATGCAGCGGTCAGTCTATACTGCGCACACAGCGGCCAGTCTGCACTGTCCACGTAGCAGATATTCTTCACTGTCCACGCAGCGGATATTCTGCACTGTCCACGCAGCGGCCAGTCTGTACTGTGCACGCAGCGGCCAGTCTGCACTGTCCACACAGCGGGCAGTCTGCACTGTGCACACAGCGGCCAGTCTGTACTGTGCACGCAGCGGCCAGTCTGCACAGTCCACGCAGCGGCCAGTCTGCAAGTGTCCACGCAGTGGCCAGTCTGCACTGTCCACTCAGCGGCCAGTTTGCACTGTGCACACACCGGCCAGTCTGCAGTGTGCACGCAGTGGCCATTCTGCACGGTGCACGCAGCAGTCAGCCTGTACCGTGCACACAGCAGCCAGTCTGCACTGTCCACGCAGCGGCAAGTCTGCACTGTCCACGCAGCAGACATTCTGCACTGTCCGTGCAGCGGATATTCTGCACTGTCCACACAGCGGCCAGTCTGCACTGTGCACACAGTGGCCAGTCAGTACTGTGCATGCAGCGGCCTGTCTGCACTGTCCACACAGCGGCCATTCTGCTCGGTGCACGCAGCAGTCAGTCTATACTGTGCACACAGCGGCCAGTCTGCACTGTCCACGCAGCGGCCAGTCTGCACTGTCCACACAGCGGATATTCTTCACTGTCCACGCAGCGGATATTCTGCACTGTCCACGCAGCGGCCAGTCTGTACTGTGCATGCAGCGGCCAGTCTGCACTGTCCACACAGCGGATATTCTTCACTGTCCACGCAGCGGATATTCTGCACTGTCCACGCAGCGGGCAGTCTGTACTGTGCACACAGCGGCCAGTCTGCAGTGTGCATGCAGCGGCCAGTCTGCAGTGTGCACGCAGCGACCATTGTGCATGGTGCACGCAGCGGTCTGTCTGTACTGTGCACCCAGCGGCCAGTCTGCACTGTGCACACAGCGGCCAGTCTGCAGTGTGCACGCAGTGGCCATTCTGCACGGTGCACGCAGTGGTCAGTCTGTATTGTGCACACAGCAGCCAGTCTGCACTGTCCACGCAGCTGATATTCTGCACTGTCCACGCAGCTGATATTCTGCACTGTCCACACAGCGGCCAGTCTGCGCTGTGCACACAGCGGCCAGTCTGTACTGTGCACGCAGCGGCCAGTCTGCACTGTCCACACAGCGGCCAGTCTGCACTGTGCACACAGCGGCCAGACTGTACTGTGCACGCAGCGGTCAGTCTGTAGTGTGTATACATCGGCCAGTCTGCAGTGTGTATACAGCGGCCAGTCTGCACTGTGCATGCAGCGGCCAGTCTGCACTGTGCATACAGCGGCCAGTCTGCACTGTGCACGCAGTGGCCAGTCTGCAGTGTGTATACAGTGGCCAGTCTGCACTGTGCACGCAGCGGCCAGTCTGCACTGTGCACACAGCGGCCAGTCTGCACTGTCCACGCAGCGGCCAGTCTACACTGTCCACGCAGCGGATATTTTGCCATGTCCACGCAGCGGATATTCTGCACTGTCCACACAGTGGCCAGTCTGCACTGTGCACACAGCGGCCAGTCTGTACTGTGCACGCAGCGGCCAGTCTGCACTGTGCACGCAGCAGCTAGTCTGCACTGTGCACGCAGCAGCCAGTCTGCACTGTGCACACAGTGGCCAGTGTGCAGTGTGCACACAGCGGCCAGTCTGCACTGTGCACGCAGCGGCCAGTCTGCACTGTCCACGCAGCGGCCAGTCTGCACTGTGCACGCAGCGGCCAGTCTCCACTGTGCACACAGCGGCCAGTCTGCACTGTGCACACAGTGGCCAGTCTGCAGTGTGCACACAGCGGCCAGTCTGCTCTATGCACGCAGTGGCCAGTCTGCACTGTCCACGCAGCGGCCAGTCTGCACTGTCCACGCAGCGGCCAGTCTGCACTGTGCACGCAGCGGCCAGTCTGCACTGTGCACGCAGCGGCCAGTCTGCACTGTGCACGCAGCGGCCAGTCTGCACTGTGCACGCAGCGGCCAGTCTGCACTGTGCACGCAGCGGCCAGTCTGCACTGTGCACGCAGCGGCCAGTCTGCACTGTGCACACAGCGGCCAATGTTCAGTGCGCACACAGTTGCCAGTGTGCAGTGCGCACACAACGGGCAGTCTGCAATGTGCACAATGCGAGCAGTCTGCCTGCAGTCTGCAATGTGCATATAGCGTGCAGTTTGTAATGTGTATACAGACCGCAGTCTCTAATGTGTATACAGACCGCAGTCTCTAATGTGTATACAGGGGGTAGTCTGTGTTGTGTATACGGCCCGCAATCTGTAATGTGCAGCGAAGGAAAGTTTTCCTGTGGGCAGAGTTCGCTGTCTGTTCTTCCCGATGCCTCCATGGATTATGTTCCTCTCGACGCCCAGCATTGGACTTTCTGCCTCCATCTTTAATCTTTCCCCATCTTTGCGATCTGGCTGAGTCTTGGCTATCTATATACCACAGCCTCCTATCTATATAGCACAGCCTCCTGGGTATAATTCTCCTGTCCTGTATACTGGCTGCCATCCTCAGTATCGTATTATTCTGTACTAGATGGCGGGTAGTCTAGAATCTATATATAATTTATTTACTAACAGTTAGGGGAGTGCGGTGAAATTAATAGTGTGTATACAGGTGGCTCAGTGGTTAGCAGTGAGTGCGGCGGCTCAGTGGTTAGCAGTGAGTGCGGAGGCTCAGAGGGTAGCAGTGAGTGCGGCGGCTCAGTGGGTAGCAGTGAGTGCGGCGGCTCAGTGGGTAGCAGTGAGTGCGGCGGCTCAGTGGGTGCAGTGAGTGCGGCGGCTCAGTGGGTAGCAGTGAGTGCGGCGGCTCAGTGGGTAGTAGTGAGTGCGGCGGCTCAGTGGGTAGCAGTGAGTGCGGCGGCTCAGTGGGTAGCAGTGAGTGCGGCGGCTCAGTGGGTAGCAGTGAGTGCGGCGGCCAGTGGGTAGCAGTGAGTGCGGCGGCTCAGTGGGTAGCAGTGAGTGCGGCGGCTCAGTGGGTAGCAGTGAGTGCGGCGGCTCAGTGGGTAGCAGTGAGTGCGGCGGCTCAGTGGGTAGCAGTGAGTGCGGCGGCTCAGTGGTTAGGAGTGAGTGCGGCGGCTCAGTGGTTAGGAGTGAGTGCGGCGGCTCAGTGGTTAGGAGTGAGTGCGGTGGCTCAGTGGGTGGCAGTGAGTGCGGTGGCTCAGTGGGTGGCAGTGAGTGCGGTGGCTCAGTGGGTGGCAGTGAGTGCGGTGGCTCAGTGGGTGGCAGTGAGTGCGGTGGCTCAGTGGGTGGCCGTGAGTGCGGTGGCTTAGTGGGTGGCAGTGAGTGCGGTGGCTCAGTGGGTGGCAGTGAGTGCGGTGGCTCAGTGGGTGGCAGTGAGTGCGGTGGCTCAGTGGGTGGCAGTGAGTGCGGTGGCTCAGTGGGTGGCAGTGAGTGCGGTGGCTCAGTGGGTGGCAGTGAATACGGTGGCTCAGTGGGTGGCAGTGAGTACGGTGGCTCAGTTGGTGGCAGTGAGTGCGGTGGCTCAGTTGGTGGCAGTGAGTGCGGTGGCTCAGTGGGTAGCAGTGAGTGCGGTGGCTCAGTGGGTAGCAGTGAGTGCGGTGGCTCAGTGGGTAGCAGTGAGTGTGGTGGCTCAGTGGGTAGCAGTGAGTGCGGTGGCTCAGTGGGTAGCAGTGTGTGCGGTGGCTCAGTGGGTAGCAGTGAGTGCGGTGGCTCAGTGGGTAGCAGTGAGTGCGGTGGCTCAGTGGGTAGCAGTGAGTGTGGTGGCTCAGTGGGTAGCAGTGAGTGCGGTGGCTCAGTGGGTAGCAGTGTGTGCGGTGGCTCAGTGGGTAGCAGTGAGTTGCGGTGGCTCAGTGGGTAGCAGTGAGTGCGGTGGCTCAGTGGGTAGCAGTGAGTGCGGTGGCTCAGTGGGTAGCAGTGAGTGCGGTGGCTCAGTGGGTAGCAGTGAGTGCAGTGGCTCAGTGGGTAGCAGTGAGTGTGGTGGCTCAGTGGTTAGCAGTGAGTGTGATGGCTCAGTGGTCAGCAGTGAGTGGGTGGCTCAGTGGGTAGCAGTGAGTGCGGTGGCTCAGTGGGTAGCAGTGAGTGGGGTGGCTCAGTGGTCAGCAGTGAGTGGGGTGGCTCAGTGGTCAGCAGTGAGTGGGGTGGCTCAGTGGTTAGCAGTGAGTGTGGTGGCTCAGTGGTTAGCAGTGAGTGCGGTGGCTCAGTGGTTAGCAGTGAGTGCGGTGGGTGAGTGGTTAGCAGTGAGTGCGGTGAGATTGGTCAGTGCAGCGGCATGGGCAGAGTGTTCAGCGCAGCGACGTGGGCAGAGTGGTCAGCACACACATACACACACACATAGACACACATACACACACTCCGCTATAGTTACCAACGACTTTGCGTGTTCCCCACCGCCTGGATGTGGGGCACAGGCTGGAGGGGCACAGGCTGGAGGGTGCAGAGGACGGAGGGGGCACAGGCTGGAGGGTGCAGAGGACGGAGGGGGCACAGGCCGGAGGGGGCACAGGCCGGAGGGGGGCACAGGCCGGAGGAGGCAGAGGACGGAGGGGCACAGGCCGGAGGGGGCACAGGCCGGAGGGGGCACAGGCTGGAGGGGGTAAGGCTGGAGGGGGCAGAGGCTGGAGGGGGCAGAGGCTGGAGGGGGCAGAGGCTGGAGGGGGCACAGGAGGGAGGAGGCAGAGGCTGGAGGGGGCAGAGGCTGGAGGGGGCTCAGCTGGAGGGGGCACAGGCTGGAGGGGGCAGAGGACGGAGGAGGCACAGGTTGGAGGGGGCAGAGGACAGAGGGTGCAGAGGACAGAGGGGGCAGAGGACAGAGGGGGCAGAGGATGGAGGGGGCAGAGGCTGGAGGGGGCACAGGCTGGAGGGGGCACAGGACAGAGGGGGCAGAGGAAGGAGGGGGCACAGGCTGGAGGGGGCAGAGGACTGAGGGGGCAGAGGCTGGAGGGGGCAGAGGCTGGAGGGGGCAGAGGACTGAGGGGGCAGAGGACTGAGGGGGCAGAGGACTGAGGGTGCAGAAACTGGAGGGGGCAGAGGAGTGAGAGGGCAGAGGAGTGAGGGGGCAGAGGAGTGACGGGGCAGAGGAGTGAGGGGGCAGAGGCTGGAGGGGGCAGAGGACTGAGGGGGCATCAGCACTAACCACCTTAGTCACCAAGCCTGCCCACTCCACAAGCATGATTTACCCCCATCTCCGGACTGCAATGACCCAGGGTATGCATCATGGCTCGTCACTGCTGCCACGTGCATAGCTGAATTCATTGTGCCAGCATATTGCATATCAATCGGATAATTGGTGGGCGGAAAAGCCTCTGCAGCAATGCAAGTCGGTGGGCTGCAGGGTGCGAACGGCGGAAGTGAGCACTCAACGACTCTTCTCTGTAGCAGTGTATCCAGGCTGGTATAGTGGCCTTGAAATTGATGCGCAGCAAGATTGAGGACGTGAGCCATGCAAGGGACGTGTGTAAGTTTGCCCTGGCGTAGGGCCGCCACCACGTTTGCATCGTTATTGCACACTGCCATCTCTGGCTCCAGGTTTAGTGAAGACAGCCATTGCTGAGACTCAATCTTCATGGCTGTCCACAACTCTTCATCTGTGTGACATCTCCAAGGCATTTTAATTTCAACAGTGCCTAATGGTTGTGAGTCTTGGCAGTGCAGTACAGAGGTGAGAGGGATTCTCTGCACTAATGTAACAATCTCCAAATTGTTTTTTCCTGACCATATTGGACTTTGTTAGTGGTAAATCTAGAAAAATAGAGAAAAATATTGCCTCATTAGGGACACAGGACCATGGGCGTTATGCTGCTGATCCATAGGAGGCTGACACTAAGTAAATGTGAAACAGTTAGCTTCTCCTCTGCAGTACACATTCCCTGGCTGGGCCAGACCACACCAGTTTTAGCTTAGTGTCTGCAGGAGGCACATCTATCCTTGCTTCTGGAATTTTTCCTGAAAAGGGCAACTGCACCCCTCAGGGTACCACTTTCCCTCAACCTACAACATTCGAAAACGCAGAGTGTCGCCTCCACATTACCCCCTCATGTGAGGATGGATCACTGGGACAACACTTTTTTCCACTTACAGTGACAGTTCCTTCAGGTTCCAATTTCCCGCAACAGACAACGGACGGGCACACGGAGTGTCGCCTCCCCGTATCCCCTTCCGCACCAAGCGTAGATGTGGCGCCCCGCAACGAGTGCGTCACAAGGGAGTATTGCAGCCGCAATATTCTCTGACAAAGCAGTGCAATAGTTAACTCTGAGATCCAACCCAACATACAACACCTAGAACAGAGGACCAATCATAGGTCCTAGGGGGTGGAGTGTTAGGGTAGTGTAAGAGAACACACAATAATCTAGATGTAGAAAGAAAAGAATCTAGAACCTGACAAGAGCAGACTAGAACTTGGAGAGGAGCGGGGGCTCCGCACCTCGTGCGGGCCCCTGGGCCGTCACCGGTCGGGTGTCCGCACCTGAGGCCTTAACTACCGGGATTGGGCATTTCTACACGGGTTCCCAAAAGACTCCCGTGCCCACAACTCACAGCCGGTTCACTGGTACCGAAGCTGGCAGCAGTTCACCTCTGCCACGCGAACCAGCCCCGTGGAGGATCAGCTTTACAGGAGCACCCCACCACCAGCCAGTTTCCAGTCGTCTAACCAGCGGTGTACCCACTGAGGGATCCAAGGCTCCCCAAAGCATCCAGAACGTACATCATGGATAGGGCATTGAAGCAGCCTCCCCGTACCCGACCTGGTATTCCTGGGCGACGCTGGCAATCAAACTAAGTAGGTAGAATGGAGGAACACTGCGGATCTCTGAGGAGCACTATCACTGCTAAGTCCACCCGGTCTTCTACTCAACCACTGTAAGCCATGTACTGCCTGCTGGTGACAGTAAAGAACCGTTGCAGAGACTATCTGTGTCCGTGTCTCCTTATGAACTGTCCGTCATTAACTAAAGGTAACCGCAGCTGCCGCACAACATCTTGAGCAGCTCCAGCCTCCGGGGATCACCGCTCAGCCTGTGGGGAGCGTAACATCTTGCTGCTGTCCATCACCCCGGGGGTTCCGCAGCGTCGGTAGCCCTTACCGAACTACTCATAGGTGGCGTCACGAAGAAAACAAATTAAATCCCCTTTAATCTGTTCCCGTAAGACGTCCTTAATTTTGATCTGCACTACACCGGGCCCCACTACCGGCAGGCGCGGTCCACCCGTGACAAGGAAGGAGAAGAATCGCCTGTATCAACCGGAGTCCGCCGGCCACGGTGAGTCATAGATCCCTGCACTGCAGCGATTTGTATGAGCCTGGTTACCCCCCAGTCTTCCCCCACAGGAACCTGGGTTGAAATCTGCACAGTCTGCATCAGCCTGCACCGCTGCACTCCCGAGCCTTCCTCCTGGCAGCCTGGTTTGAGGATCTGCAACAGCCTGCATCACTGTGCTCCCCAGCCTTTCTCCTGGCAGCCTGGGTTGAGGACCTGCACCTGCCTGCATCGCTGCACTCCTCAGCCTCCCTCTAGCAGCCTGGGTTGAGGATGTGAAATCTACAGGGCCATCATTCAGGTGAGCCTGTTCGTGTCTCTGCCCCCTCTGGGGCTCACACACCGACCAGCACAGGCTTACCGGCAGAGGGCTCCCTCCTTCTCTCCTGGTGTGTCACCCCCCACCCTCCCCAAGTGGCTCTGCGCAGAGCCAACCTGCTTCATCGTTGTGTGTGACACCGCGATAACTATGTTGTTAACAACTTCGCTTATTCACATCAGTGAACAAGTATCATTCGCTGGGTTGTGCGAATGATAGCTGCTCGCCACATCGTTAGTGCGTTGTTAACGATATCTGTACGTGTGACATCTCACTAATGATCTCAAAAAGATGTCCTAACAACCGCGCTCCAGTGAAATCGTTGTGTGAGATCTTAACGACTTTGAAGCGTGTAACGGTACCTTAAGGAAGATTTATTATCCTTTTTTTCCCTGGTCCAAGGAGCTGCTACCTTTCTTGTTGAGGCTAAAAAATTGAGGCTTGTCTGGCTAAAAAAATGGCTAGGAGACGCGCAATCGAAAGCAAAGTTATGTGTGGTTCCCTGCGAGGGAAACTTCCTCTTTGGTAAACCTTTAGATGACAATGGAAAAGGCTAGTGACAGGAAAAGGAACTTCCCGGTCCTCCTAACATCCACTTTAGATCATTGGGGATAGGACAATCACTAATAAATCATTGTGTCCCCATACAGATCGTGTTATTGGCAGCACTTCTCCTGTTTACACCGGGTGATGTGCTGCCAAAAACAATGGTCCTGATTTATTAGGACACGCTGTGCATGGCCAGTCTTAATTAATGAACCTGCTGGAGTAAATTTCACCCATGTCATTAATAGGCGCTCAGCGTATATATAATATTCTATATAATATGTCTGTTCTGTGTATATACGTGTGTGTGTGTGTGTGTGTGTACATTTGTGTTGGATGCTCACAGGACCTGTACATTTCCTAATTCATGAAGTAATGTACTCCTATTAATGAAATGGGCTGTATATATTTGGAGGCTGTGCTGGGTTGTATATACATAATAAAGATGCTCTGAGCTATGTATATTATTTGGAGGTTCTGCTATATATATTATTTGGAGGCTGTGTTGGGCTGCAGCAGCAGCCTTCATAGCACAGCTTCCATAACCCAGCAGTAGCCTCTATGACCAAGCAGCAGCCTCCATATCCCTCAGCAGCAGCCTCCATAGCACAGCTTCCATAACCCAGCAGTAGCCTCTGTGGCCCAGCAGTAGCCTCCATAGCACAACCTCCAGATATCCCAGCAGCAACCTCCATAAACCAGCAGCAGTCTCCACAGCCCATCACAACCTCCAAGCAGCCCAGTGACAGCCTCTAGAATCACCCATCATGTTGCACATAGTTTAAAAAAAAAAAAAAAAAAAAAGGTTATGCTTACCTTCCCTCTGCTCCCCCAGAGCCTGTGTCCTCCTCAGTTGCTGTCCCTGTGCATCATTGCAGCAGGCTCCCGTCCACGCTCCTCCTCACTGCCAGCACGGCTGCAGCAGTGTGATGAGGTTGCAGGGTGATGACTCATCATTTTGCTGAAGTCGGCTGAGGAGGAAGTGCAAATGGAAGCCGGCACATGGCTAATTTGAATCGCATTCAAGTTAGCCATGTGCACTGGCAGCAGCTGCAGGCTGAGTGTCCCTGCTGAGCCCCTCCTTATCAGGGCTGCCTTCCCTGATGGGCCCTTGGCCATCAGGGCTGCTTGTCCCTGATGGCCACTGGGCCCCCCAGCTGCTCAGGGCCCCAGTACTTCCCCCGGCCGGGTGCTGCCGCCAGCCCTGGGATCTGGGATTGACGGTTAACACCTTCAAGGTACAGGTTTCTGCCCTTGGAGTCTTATACAACTGTACCCTTTCAACCTCTTCCTGGATATCGAGATTTATTATGTCGTGTCAGAGAGCCACTCCAGTACCGTGCCCTAAAATTACCTCCACTTAGTTTAGTTTTAGATGCCCTGATCAAGCCTCCAATTGAACCTATTTCTGAAGCCTCATCTAAGGTACTCACCCTAATAGTGGTCTGACTGGTGGCATTAACATCTGCCAGATGACTAAGTGATGCACAGGTTCTGTCAGTAGTAGGGCCATACACTCACATTCTGGAAGACCGGGTTATTCTTAGATCAGATCCTTATCTGCCAAAGGTACCAAAACATTTTCACAGGGTTCAGGAGATTGTGTTACCCTTCTTTTGTGAAAATCCAGCTAATCAAAGGGAAGAGGTCTTGCACACCTTACACTTGAGAAGAGCCTTGATTTGCTATTTAGAAGCGTCTAAGCAGTGGAGAAATTCTCAGGCCCTCTGTTTCTTTCCAGGGGACGACCAAAAGTCCAAAAGTAAGGGGGGTGTCAAAAGGTACCTTGGCTAGGTGGTGGCTCAGGGAAGCTATAGCTGTAGCTTATTCCTCTTCTTCAAGCATTAACAGGCTTGACGAAGGGCTCTTCAAGTGGTGATCCCACCCTAATTTTCTTCTCTCTGGAATCTCTCAGGTGGTGTTCTCATGGTGGTGAGGGAAATATCTAAATGACTTACCGGTAATGGGTTTTTCAGGAGCCACAACAGCACCACCGCATCCCTCCCTTCTTACACGGAACACGTTTTGGGTGTCATTGTATAGTTTGTTTTTTTTCTTTTGGTGGTGTCATGTACAGTTAGGGCCAGAAATATTTGGACAGTGACACAAGTTTTGTTATTTTAGCTGTTTACAAAAACATGTTCAGAAATACAATTATATATATAATATGGGCTGAAAGTGCACACTCCCAGCTGCAATATGAGAGTTTCCACATCCAAATCGGAGAAAGGGTTTAGGAATCATAGCTCTGTAATGCATAGCCTCCTCTTTTTCAAGGGACCAAAAGTAATTGGACAATGGACTCTAAGGGCTGCAATTAACTCTGAAGGCGTCTCCCTCGTTAACCTGTAATCAATGAAGTAGTTAAAAGGTCAGGGGTGGATTCCAGGTGTGTGGTTTTGCATTTGGAAGCTGTTGCTGTGACCAGACAACATGCGGTCAAAGGAACTCTCAATTGAGGTGAAGCAGAACATCCTGAGGCTGAAAAAAAAGAAAAAATCCATCAGAGAGATAGCAGACATGCTTGGAGTAGCAAAATCAACAGTTGGGTACATTCTGAGAAAAAAGGAATTGACTGGTGAGCTTGGGAACTCTAAAAGGCCTGGGCGTCCACGGATGACAACAGTGGTGGATAATCGCCGCATACTTTATTTGGTGAAGAAGAACCCGTTCACAACATCAACTGAAGTCCAGAACACTCTCAGTGAAGTAGGTGTATCTGTCTCTAAGTCAACAGTAAAGAGAAGACTCCATGACAGTAAATACAAAGGGTTCACATCTAGATGCAAACCATTCATCAATTCCAAAAATAGACAGGCCAGAGTTAAATTTGCTGAAAAACACCTCAAGAAGCCAGCTCAGTTCTGGAAAAGTATTCTATGGACAGATGAGACAAAGATCAACCTGTACCAGAATGATGGGAAGAAAAAAGTTTGGAGAAGAAAGGGAACGGCACATGATCCAAGGCACACCACATCCTCTGTAAAACATGGTGGAGGCAACGTGATGGCATGGGCATGCATGGCTTTCAATGGCACTGGGTCACTTGTGTTTATTGATGACATAACAGCAGACAAGAGTAGCCGGATGAATTCTGAAGTGTACCGGGATATACTTTCAGCCCAGATTCAGCCAAATGCTGCAAAGTTGATTGGACGGCGCTTCATAGTACAGATGGACAATGACCCCAAGCATACAGCCAAAGCTACCCAGGAGTTCATGAGTGCAAAAAAGTAGAACATTCTGCAATGGCCAAGTCAATCACCAGATCTTAACCCAATTGAGCATGCATTTCACTTGCTCAAATCCAGACTTAAGACGGAAAGACCCACAAACAAGCAAGACCTGAAGGCTGCGGCTGTAAAGGCCTGGCAAAGCATTAAGAAGGAGGACACCCAGCGTTTGGTGATGTCCATGGGTTCCAGACTTAAGGCAGTGATTGCCTCCAAAGGATTCGCAACAAAATATTGACAACAAAAATATTTTGTTTGGGTTATGTTTATTTGTCCAATTACTTTTGACCTCCTAAAATGTGGAGTGTTTGTAAAGAAATGTGTACAATTCCTACATTTTCTATCAGATATTTTTGTTCAACCCTTCAAATTAAACGTTACAATCTGCACTTGAATTCTGTTGTAGACGTTTCATTTCAAATCCAATGTGGTGGCATGCAGAGCCCAACTAGCGAAAATTGTGTCACTGTCCAAATATTTCTGGCCCTAACTGTATACTAATGATTTCGTTGAACTACTCTCCGAGCTCTGTAAACCAAACTGAAGCAAAGGAGAGGTTCAGCCTTTTTATTTTGGGGGTTTCCGGTCTTGGATGGGTGGAACCTCTCTCAGGTGGTGCAGTCATGGCTCCTGAAAAACCCAATACCAGTAAGTAATTTAGATTTTTATTTCCTTTTACAGCTCCCCAAACTGTAACATGGACTTCCCAGGGGATGGAGGAGGCTGTGTGGATGGTGGAGGCTGTGTGGATGGAGGAGGCTGTGTGGATGGAGGAGGCTGAGGGGATGGAGGAGGCTGTGAGGATGGAGGAGGCTGTGTGGATGGAGGAGGCTGTGTGGATGGAGGAGGCTGTGTGGAGGGGATGGAGGAGGCTGTGGGGATGGAGGAGGCTGTGGGGATGGAGGAGGCTGTGAGGATGGAGGGGATGGAGGAGGCTGAGGGGAAAAGCGGCGCGCGCCATATTTCAAATACAATATGGCGCCATGGAGCGAGCCGCTTCCCTGATTGGTCGGCGCTGTCGCCAGGCTGCAAGTTGGCGCAAAATTCAAGCTTTGAATTTGCGCGCCTATTTGCATAGTCTGCACTCATTGATGCCCGCCTCCGGCGGCCACCAATGAGCTGACGCTGTCTGGCGCGTAACAGACAGAGAACATTAGACGATTATATAGTAGATATTGTGATCAGTATAGAGGCTCTTTATCATTGCTGTGTGGTCAGATTGTCAGCTCCTGTGATCAGGGCTCTCCTCATACACCTGTACAGTGCATAATATATATATTATATACATATATATATATAGCGATCAGTATAGAGGCTCTCTTCATTAACCTGTCTTCCCCTGTGCGCTGTCTTCTCTCATGTGCGATCTCTCTCTGCCCCCCCCCCCCCCATTTGCTCTCTGTCCCTTCCTGTGCGATCTCTCTGTCCTAACCCGTGCGCTCTCTCTGTTCTGCTCTGTGCACTCTCTGTCCTGCCCTCTGCACTCTCTCTTCCCCCTTGCGCTCTTTCTGCGCCATGTGCTCTCTTTGCTCCACACTGTGCGCTCTCTTCCCTGCCCTTGTGCTCTCTCTGCCCCTGTGCGCTCTCTTTTTGCTTCCCCTGTGTGATCTCACTCTGCTCTTCCTATGCACTCTCTCTATGCCACCTGTGCACTCTCTCTGCCACCCTGTGCAGACAGTGCAAAGACAGGGGACCAGGGGATGGGAGGTGAACGAAGAATGCACTGCCCGTGTGCTATATATGTTCGTGTGCTATCTGGGTGATATCTGTCAATGTATACTCACCTCCCTCCTGTGTTGCCTGTTCCTCTCTTCCGGGTCGCTGCACTCAGAGCAGTGAATATTAGATGAGCATAATGAGCCCCCTGGAAGTGAGAGGAGCAGACCGCGCTGGAGGGAAGTCAGAGGAGCAGACAGCATTGGAGGGGGTGAGAGGAGCAGACAGCGCTGGAGGCAAGTGAGAGGAGCAGACAGCGCTGGAGGCAAGTGAGAGGAGCAGACAGCGCTGGAGGCAAGTGAGAGGAGCAGACAGCGCTGGAGGCAAGTGAGAGGAGCAGACAGCGCTGGAGGCAAGTGAGAGGAGCAGACAGCGCTGGAGGCAAGTGGGAGGAGCAGATGTGGTAACATGGCACCCTGGTTGGGGCACCACAGAACTCTTAGTACACAAATGGAGTGTACACAGCAAGCAGACCTCAACAAAAACACTTTTTTTTTTTTTTTTTTTTTTAAAACACCCCTTTTCACCCCAGGCCTCTAGGGGGAGCTCCACTGGTTACCTTTAGCCAGTTCCCCCTATAAATGCGGGTCCTGGAGGGAGAAACAGTGGAGTGTGCAGTCACTTTAGAACTGTGAACAGCTAGGAGAGCTGACCTGGTACTGGAGCCACACTAGGCCCATACCAGCACACCCGAGAAAGTGAGGGACTCTCGCAATAAGAGTCACTGGAACAGGAGGCAAATACTTCACAGGGACAGAGGAGTTACCACAACTCGCCCTAACAATCCGGTCACTGAGTCCGAGCTGCAGGAGCCACAGCGCAGGCTGCAGAGAAACCAGCACCCTAACAAGGGAGTTTAGCTCCCTGAACACCTGAAGCACCACCAGATGAGAGCCCGGGGAAAAGGAACTTCGAAGCTTGCAACCCTTGATAGTGCCCTCAGTGCAGTCAGACTCAGGTGAAACATGTCCCACCAGAACGCGCAACCTCAGTCCGGTAGGATTTTATATCCACCAGACCCTGTACAACTGTGTTCATACGGAAGCCTACACACTGCTTGCTGTGGAATCTCCAGGAGTGTCTACTTCATCGCCCGGTCGAGTGTAACTGTTGTCACCAGTAAAAAGGTACAGAAAAGACTTTACGTGTCTGTGCATCATTCCTGGGTTAACCCCTAGAACTACCCGAGCTGCCGTATTCCATCCGGTACAGCTCCTGGCCCCGGGGACTCCTGCTCATCCTGTAGGGAGCATCCCATCAAGCTGCCGCACATCCCCCGGAGGCCCAAGCAGCACCAGTGCAATCACTGGACTCCCACAGGTGGCGTCACGACAATCAAGAAACATCCCCATCCTTTAATCCCCTTTCATCTGACCACCGGGCCCCACAGCCTCAGACGCGGAACCGTGACAAGTGCTGCATCGCCTGAGACGTGAGCATCCAGCTACGGTGAGTCACAGACAGCACTGGAGGAGGTGAGAGGAGCAGACAGCACTGGAGCAGGTGAGAGGCGCAGACAGCTCTAGAGGAGGTGAAAGGAGCAGACAGCTCTAGAGGAGGTGAGAGAAGACAGCACTGGAGGCAGGCGAGTATAACATTTTTTTATTTTAACACAAATCTTCTGGCTCTGGTCCGTGCACACGGATGTCATGCGGATCGCGGCGACCAATCAGTGAAGCGCGATTTAAATCATGCGCCAAGAGCGCTGATTGGTTGCCGCCGGCAAAGCGAAGCTTTGCTGATTGGTCACCGCCAACAGTATACAGTGCTAACTACTGAGCCACCATATACAGTGCTAATCACTGAGCCACCATACAGTACTGAGCCACCATACAGTGCTAACCACTGAGTCACTATACACTGCTAACCACTGAGCCACCGTATACTGTGCTAACCACTGAGGCACCATATACTGTGCTAACCAATGAGCCTCCGTATACAATGCTAACATATACAGTGCTAACCACTGAGCTAACATATAGAGTGCTAACCACTAAGCCAACTTACAGTGCAAACCACTCAGCCACTGTATACAATGCTACCACTGAGCCACCATATACAGTGCTATCCACTAAGCCACCATATACAGGGCTGACCACTAAGCCACCATATACAGTGCTATCCACTAAGCCACTATATACAGTGCTATCCACTGAACCACCATACAGTGCTAACCACCAAGCCACCATATACAGGGCTGACCACTAAGCCACCATATACAGTGCTAACCACTGAGCCACCATATACAGGGCTGACCACTAAGCCACCATATACAGTGCTATCCACTGAACCACTATACAGTGCTAACCACCAAGCCACCATATACAGGGCTGACCACTAAGTAACCATATACAGTGCTAACCACTGAGCCACCATATACAGTGCTAACCACTGAGCCACCATATACAGTGCTAACCACCAAGCGACCATATACAGGGCTGACCACTAAGCCACCATATACAGTGCTATCCACTGAACCACCATACAGTGCTAACCACCAAGCCACCATATACAGGGCTGACCACTAAGCCACCATATACAGTGCTAACCACTGAGCCACAGTATACAGTGCTAACCACTAAGCCACCGTATACTCCATATAAATCCTGCAACAACAGCGTACTTTCTGGAGAGAGGACTGTACTATTCAGTGGCTATTTCTACGGCCCAAGCAGCACCGGTGCAATCACCGGACTCCCACAGGTGGTGTCACGACAATCAAGAAACATCCCCATCCTTTCATCCCCTTTGATCTGACCACCGGGCCCCACAGCCTCAGACGCGGAACCGTGACAAGTGCTGCATCGCCTGAGACGTGAGCATCCGGCTACGGTGAGTCACAGACAGCACTGGAGGAGGTGAGAGGAGAAGACAGCACTGAAGCAGGTGAGAGGCGCAGACAGCTCTAGAGGAGGTGAAAGGAGCAGACAGCTCTAGAGGAGGTGAGAGGAGAAGACAGCACTGGAGGCAGGTGAGTACAACATTTTTTATTTTAACACAAATCTTCTGGCTTTGGTCCGTGCACACGGATGTCATGTGGATCGCGGCGACCAATCAGTGAAGCGCGATTTAAATCACGCGCCAAGAGCACTGGTTGGTTGCAGTGGCCGGCGGCAACCAATCAGCGAAGCTTTGCTGATTGGTCACCGCCAAAAGTATACAGTGCTAACCACTGAGCCACCATATACAGTGCTATCCACTAAGCCACCATATACAGTGCTATCCACTGAACCACCATACAGTGCTAACCACCAAGCCACCGTATACAGTGCTAACCACTGAGTCACTATACACTGCTAACCACTGAGCCACCGTATACAATGCTAACCACTGAGCCACCGTATACAGTGCCAACGACTGAGCCACCGTATACAGTGCCAACGACTGAGCCACCGTATACAGTGCTAACCACTGAGCCACCATATACAGTGCTAACCACTGAGGCATCATATACTGTGCTAACCAATGAGCCACCATATACTGTGCTAACCAATGAGCCTCCGTATACAATGCTAACATATACAGTGCTAACCACTGAGCCAACTTACAGTGCAAACCACTCAGCCACTGTATACAATGCTACCACTGAGCCACCATATACAGTGCTATCCACTGAACCACCATACAGTGCTAACCACCAAGCCACCATATACAGGGCTGACCACTAAGCCACCATATACAGTGCTAACCACTGAGCCACCATATACAGTGCTAACCACTGAGCCACCATACAGTGCTAACCACTGAGCCACCATACAGTGCTAACCACTAACCACCATACAGTGCTACCACAACCACCATACAGTGCTATCCACTGAACCACCATACAGTGCTAACCCCCAAGCCACCATATACAGTGCTATCCACTGAACCACCATACAGTGCTAACCACCAAGCCACCATATACAGGGCTGACCACTAAGCCACCATATACAGTGCTAACCACTGAGCCACAGTATACAGTGCTAACCACTAAGCCACCGTATACTCCATATAAATCCTGCAACAACAGTGTAGTTTCTGGAGAGAGGACTGTACTATTCAGTGACTATTTCTACGGCACCTGTTCATTCACGCACTCCTGATTCAATAGCATCGGCCTATTTCTAGTTTTGTATATTTATGGCAGTGTGGCCCCCGCAACGAATGCGTCACAGGAAGGTATTGCATCCCTGACTGAAGATGTAATATCTTCCGTCTCAGTGATGACATGGTTAAACTCAGAGCTCCATAACCACATGCACCACTTAGAAGTAGAGGGCCAATCAGGTCCTGGTGGGAGGAGTGTAGGTGTAGAGTGTGTGGGTAACGTAGGAAAGTAGGAGTCGTTTGGAGAGCAACGTAGGAGAAGGAGGAGAACAGGGACCTGCACAGTGCCGTGCAGCCCTGGCACAGTAACTTCACCGGCCGGGCACCATTAAGCGGTGACCCAAACCGGAGCACAGGCAACCAAAGCAACCAAGCTACGGGTAAACAACACGCATGCCCAACCTCACCGGACACCGGTTCCGAGGCAGGCAGTTGTCCATCGCTGTTCTGTAAACCAGAGTGAAGGAATCGGTTTTTAGGAGCACCTCACTGCAGCCGCAGCTTAGCTGTCTTGCCAGCAAGATACTCACCATAGGGAAACAGGCCCCGTACACCGGTTAGTAGCACCCGGCAGGGAATCCTTCAGAAGTCTTCCCCGTATCTCGAACTGGCACCCTAAGGTGACAACGGCAACCAAGACAGTTAGTAAGGTAGGAACACCGTGGAGCTCTGAACTAACACCAGTCATCGCTGGGATCACCCGGTCCGTTACCTAAAGACTGCATACAGTGTACCACACCAACCGTTACAGTAAAGACCCGTTACAGAGGAATCTAGTGTACGTGCTTTTCTTCAGAACTGTTATTAACTCTGCACACTCAAAACAACCTGAGCTGCCGTATTCCATCTGGTGCAGCTCCTGGCCCCGGGGACTCCTGCTCATCCTGTGGGGAGCATCCCATCAAGCTGCTGCACATCCCCCGGAGGCCCAAGCAGCGCTGGTGCCATCACTGGACTCCCACAGGTGGTGTCACGACAAACAAGAATCATCCCTATCCTTTCATCCCCTTTGATCTGACCACCGGGCCCCCACAGCCTCAGGCACGGAACCGTGACAAGTGCTGCATCGCCTGAGACATGAGAACCCGGCAACGGTGAGTCAGCAGATCTACAGGATTTGGGAGAAACGTATAATAGATGCTGATCCCATCAATAGAGCCAGGAACAGCGCCGCTCTCAGCCAAGAGATGACCGAAGTCCCATCAATCTCCACATAGAGCATCAGTGCCTCATTCTTCAGATACACATCGCCCTATTGGTGAGATTCACATGTACCACCCATTATGTAATATCCATGGATACGGTATAAATATACAGAATTAGATGATCCCTTTTAGTGTAAAGTTTATCGTACAATATATGTGAAAAAATAACTTTAGAATATAAAAATGGCGTCCTGTTCCCATTTGTGTCCTGGGAATCTGGGTACAAAAATCAATAGGATGGGGGCACCAAAAGGCAGTTTTGCACAGGGCACCATTTAGGCTAAGGCCGGCCCTGGTTGTAACCACACTTTGTGCTTAATTTTATGTTCTCTATTTTCCTCCTCTAACATCTGGCTGCGTCTTATGGTCCGGTGCGTTTTATAGTCCGAAAAATACGTTATTTTAAATGGGTGCATTATTAATTTTGATTGGAGCTTTCAGGGGAAGTTCATTCTTTTTTGGTGAGATATTCTTACTTAAAGGGGGCACTCAAGTGTATTTGTTGCTTGAAGGGGGCACTTTTCATAGGAGCATATCAGGCATTATTATATGCTAGGTAGCACATTGGGGGCTTTACGCCTTTCTTTGGGACACGATTATTTATAGGGGCCCCCCTTTATCTTGTGCACTGACTTTTGTAGCAGTAATTGGTGCAGGGGAAATCATAGTAATGATATGATCTTTGAGGTATTGGGGTCACTGTTCCCCACCGGAGGAGCTGCAGAATGGGGAGTTTGTACAGGTTGGGAATAGATGGGGATGGGCCGGAGATGTGAGAAGTCGGAGCTGTCTGTGTTGTCGTCTCTGTAGATGAGTCCTGGCTGGAGAAGATGTCGTTCTGGAACAGACGGAAAAGGCGAAGACAATGACCGATCCCATCAGAATCACTATGCTGTACATATCTGCACTGTAATCTCTGTACTGTGGTTGGCAGCACTGGTATCTACCATGATATATGATCAGCTAATGGCGGTATTATTAGTCTTAATAGCACATTTTCTGTTTTTTATCTTTAGCTTAGTGCATTTTAGTCATTATGTGGTGTTCGGTGTATGGTGGGATTATTGGTCTTTGTATTATGTGTCGCTCTGTACAGGTAATGGTCATATTATATTATGTACTCATTATGTAGTGGTAATGGTAGTGGACATTATGTTGCAGTATTATATTAGCCTTATATAGTAGAAATGTTGGTAATATTGGTTTTCTTTTGTGTGTTATAGTGCTAGCAACAGTGGTATAGTGTAATTATATATGTATAGATCTTCTTTTAAAAAGTGGTGAGGTTGTATGGGAAGACATGTACTTTGGGGCTCGGGCGCCGGATTTTTTAGGACGCTAGCAATGCCCCTGGCGTAGACACAGCTTCTGAGCCCCGCACAGTCGCCATGACGTACCTATACATCATTCATCGGGAACCCATCCCCATTGTCTTTCCCTATTTGCATCTGCAGATGTGCACCAGAGCACGTTATGTGTTAATCACATGACCTATCACATGATCTATTAAAGATACAAAAAGATGGAAGCGTGGTGTATGTTTGGGCGCTGAGGTAAGGAAGATCTCTGATGCTGGCTTCTTTTCCGGACTTTATTAAAATAATTGCAGTTATAATTATTCAAGCTTAAGGCTCTCAAAACCCACGATGCATTTCGACGTGCACACACGTCTTTCTCAAGACACAGGACTTGAGAAAGACGTGTGTGCACGTCGAAATGCATCGTGGGTTTTGAGAGCCTTAAAGGGATCCTGTCACCCCCAAAACGCATGTAAACCTATTAAAACCTGTCCCTAGAGCATATTAACACTATCCCTACACTCTTTTTACCTCCTAAATGCAGTAAGTGACATTGAATAAAAACGTTTTATAAGTACCTGATTAGTGCTGATAATGAGTGACTATCTATTCATAGTCACTCATCAAGACTGCCCCTCTGCTTCATATCACGCCTATTCAGGCGTGATCGTCAGCCTAGATTCAAATTGCCGCCTCCCTGCCGTGCCCTGTCTCGTCCGAGGCTGCAGTGTGGCTGGTGACGCGATCCGCGTCATTCCCGGCGCCTGGTGACGTATTTAGACCGGCGCCGCGCTGTTAGCTTCAAAATGCGCACTGCGCATGCCCAATGCGCATGCGCAGTGCGCATTTTGAAGCTAACAGCGCGGCGCCGGTCTAAATACGTCACCAGGCGCCGGGAATGACGCGGATCGCGTCACCAGCCACACTGCAGCCTCGGACGAGACAGGGCACGGCAGGGAGGCGGCAATTTGAATCTAGGCTGACAATCACGCCTGAATAGGCGTGATATGAAGCAGAGGGGCAGTCTTGATGAGTGACTATGAATAGATAGTCACTCATTATCAGCACTAATCAGGTACTTATAAAACGTTTTTATTCAATGTCACTTACTGCATTTAGGAGGTAAAAAGAGTGTAGGGATAGTGTTAATATGCTCTAGGGACAGGTTTTAATAGGTTTACAGGTGTTTTGGGGGTGACAGGATCCCTTTAAGCTTGAATAATTATAACTGCAATTATTTTAATAAAGTCCGGAAAAGAAGCCAGCATCAGAGATCTTCCTTACCTCAGCGCCCAAACATACACCACGCTTCCATCTTTTTGTATCATTCTGACTCCCTATGGGGAGAGTGGTGGAGTGAGCTGCAGAGGAGGGAGAGGACCTGAGAAGACGTCAGCTGGATCGGCCCCTTTACTAGACACGTGACGCCGCCCGGCACTAGTGTTTCCCCGGAGAAGACCTCGTAGGAAGCACGAGGACGGAACCGGAGGATTCCGCTGCTTCATTTTAATAAGCTTATCTACGGGCTGTGGTTTATAACCAGACCAGGTGAGTTTAAACACAAAAGAACCGCCCGCTAACAGTCACATGTGTACAGGCGCACTACAAGCTGTTGTTGTTTTTTCTTTACATAATGATCTATTAAAGGGAATCATTGTGACATGTCACATGATACATTGAAGTGTGGCTTTGAGCTTCTCTGGTGCCGCGTGTGCGGCTTTATATGGTGATGTCATGAAGCCCCCAGGGGCGTGATAACATGCTAAGTTGGCCGCAGGGCTGTGGAGTCGGTGTCCATTTTGGGTGAAGTCGGATTCAGGGAAATTGAAGAGTTGTAGTCGGATGTAGGGCTCCACAGCCCTAGAGGGGGAACTAACGTCCCCTCGACTAGTCAGAGCTCTAATTAGCATATCATATACAATCTTTAGAAATACTTTTTCTAAACATTTGTCTATGTATGCCACTACATGGAGGGACTGTTAGGAAGGGATTATCTGTATGTGCACAGAACCCCTCATGGTTCTTTGAGCCCAGGGGACCTGACAGTTTCCCTTTAAGACTTTGGTGTTCCTATGACTTTTAGTTTTTCAGGCACATTAGTTGTGTGCGGTCTTCAGGACATTTCTTGTCCGCCTGCGGCTTGTATGGTGTTCAGACTTTCCAGTTCCTCCGGAGTCCTGTGTGCTACTCATTCACGGTCTTCTAGGACCTCTTCTACAAGTCCATCTGCAGCTTCCAATACGTCTCCTGTCCGCCTGTGTCGCTTTCATGGCATCAAGATTTTCTAGTTCTCCACAGCTTTGTGTTCTACCTGTCTGCGGTCTTCAGGACGTTCCAACCTGCCTGCTGTTTCCGTTATCACAACTACCTGTCTGTGGTCTCCAAGATATGTCCTGTCTGCCTGCGGTTTCCAGGATCGTCACTGTCTGCCTTTGTTCCCCAGTCCCTCTGCTGTCATAAGTTGGACCACTGGGTTAAAATCAAATTTCTCAGGAATGAAATTGTTATTACCCATTTTATGTCCACAGGCCAAAGGAGAAAATAAAAGACTCAGACACATCATGGAGAGTTTAAAAAATAAATATTTTATTTTTTATATATTATTTCTGTATGTTTTATATGTGCTGGTTACCTCCATCACTCACCATGAGCGTACAGCAACACTCAGGACAGGAAAAACCCCCAGTGGAGGAAACCTGTAGGGAAACCATGGCCGCTGTACTGCCCTTCCTCTGGGCATACTAAGGGAGGTCACCGCTATAATAAGTCTGTGTACAGTATATAGTGTGTGTAGTAGTGTGTGTGTATAGTGGTAAATGTGGGAATGTGTGTTTTGTCTGTGTGTGACTATCTGTACACTTCTCTTATTCATCCGGTTCTTCATCCGACGATCTTCTCCTCTGAAGTCCAGCAGCGATGTTCTTCGTCCGGCAGATATGCTCATGAAAATGAATAGAAAAAAAACAAGATTTAGAATATCATTTTACGTTGCACAGAGTGATGATAAATTATTCACATTCCTTAGAAATTATATTGCTTATATTTATACAAAATACATATCTGAACTATAAATATATGTACCTATTTATCTTAAAAGTAATCACACCTATGTTATTCTCACCAGAATGGTTATGAACCCTACTTCCAACCTAATGTGTCACCCTAACATAACTAGAACAGCCTATGCTTCCCATATTACATGTGTGGCCGGACTGCACCTCACCGGTATATATTGGATTGGGTCAAGTCTTGTTAACAGATTTGACCCACTGACAGTAGTGTCGCTGTTTTCTAGTAAAAAAGGTTTTAGAAAAACCTTTAACCAGTCATATATGTTAAATCGTGCCTATCTGTTAAGATGAAAAAACTAAGCTTGATGATCCCCCCCCATATAATATCTGTATATATCCTGACCCTCCCTGTATAGTAACTAATGAGCCAATATAATATACTTCACAATTTCACTCTGAGTGATCTATCGTATTTTGGAGATCATAACACAACAGATTATAAAACGTACCACAAGTTTAGGGAATTAAATAGAAAAAAGATCATTTTAATGCTGTTAATAAAGGGGCTTCATTTAGGGTTATAAACATTCATTTTATAATCCAGATATATTTTACCGGGAGGGAGGGGGAGTGGGGTCACAGGATGCAGGTCGCCGCTGAAGGAAGTTGGCGGGTGCACAAGTGGAGCAATGCTGCGGGAAGTGGTGCCGTGGTGGTGCGAGGCATGCGCTATTGATCTAACGGCAGATTTACATGAATGCTTCAGGAAAAGGGCTGTGAAGGCAGTGTGTGCGCAGATTGAGACTTGGAGAGCCGAGATTTCAATCTGTGCATGCGCCACTTCTGATGTGATGGATTTCATGAAAATGGCTGTGGAGGTGTCGCATGCGCAGATTGACATCTCGGCTCTCCAAGATCTGAATCTTGCATCTCTACTCCCGCAGTCATTTTCCTGAAGCCCATCGTGCCAACTGCCGAGAGATCAATGTCGCTGCCTCGCGACACCCCCTCCTCCCAGCCTCGGGCCTGCAGCATTGCCCCAATCTTGCCGGTGTCTGACTTCCTTCAGCGTGACCCTGCTCCACTGCCGCCGTCCCCGCCCCCCCATTGGTAAGCTATATCCAGATTGTAAGACACACCCCATTTTCCCGCCCATTTTGGCAGAAAAAGTGTCTTATAATCCCAAAAATACAGTAAATATTGTACATTAATAAAGTGAAATGATGACAGCTCGCCCGTCACACTGCTAATATTGCTGGAGAACCAGCACCTCACCATTGCATAGCAGATGAGCAACCACAAACCAAATCTGAAAGATCCAGCTCAATTCACAGATTAAAAATATAAACTTTTATTGTAGATCCATTATAAATGTAGCAAATTACAGTGTAGTAAGACGTCAAATGATCTAAAATAAATGTTTACATTTTTAAACTTGACTTGAGCTGGACCAGTCTAATAATGACCGAGCACTTGTATATATTATTCCTGTAAATTGCTGAAACGTTGTGCCCCAGTGTTCCCCATATTCATCCGCAGTCTCCACAGTGTCTCCATATTTCCAGAATATTATCCAGATTCTCACCAATTAGTCTTGGTCATCAAAAGTTAGGAATTATGTCCAGTGTATTTCAGTTTTCTGATAATATAGTTGAAACCAGAAGTTTACATACACTATAAAAAGACACGTAAGCATGTTTTCGCACTATCTGACATGAAATCAGAATAAACCTTAACTGTTTTAGATCAATTAGGATTACCATAATTATTAATATTTGCCAAATGTTAGAATAATGAGAGAGAGAATTTTAAGGCATTTTTATTACTTTCTTCAAAGTCACAAGTTTACATACACTAAGATTATTATGCCTTTAAACAATTTGGGACAGCCCTTCTGATAGGTTTATTGGCAACATCTGAGTTAATTAGAGAGACATCTGTGATTTATTTAATACACACATGGAACACACTGCTTCTTTGTGTAGCGTCATGGGAAAATCCAAAGAAATCGGCCAAGATATCAGGAAGAGAATTGTGGACTTGCACAAGTTTGGTTCATCCTTGGGTGCAATTTACAGATACCTGAAGGTGCCTCGTTCATCTGTACAAACAATTAAGTGCAAGTACAAACAAGATGGGAATGTCCAGCCAACATACCGCTCAGGAAGGAGACGGGTTCTGGGTCTCAGAGACGAACGTGCTTTGATCCGACATGGGCATATCAACCCAAGAACGAAAGCAAAAGGCCTTGTGAAGATGATGGTGGAAGATGGTAAAATTGTGTCATTATCCACAGTGAAACAAGTACTGTATCAACATGGGCTCAAATGCCACTCTGCAATGAAGAACAAAAACACCTAAAAGTTCGAAATGTATTCAATATGCAAATTACAATATCCATCTTCCTGGAAAGGTATCAAACAAATCACACAGGGACTTAGCATGAAAAACACAATGACTCAAAACAGACAAAAGTCTCACTATCCCAAAGATCACCTCTTCTGATCAGAGGTAGTGGTTAGTACACAATAGGTAAAACAAGTGAAACTAAGACAGCATAAAAACAGTCCTAATACCAGGGAACACTATAGCTGGTGAGATCTGGAACCCCAGCATACAATTGAATGGTCAGAATTTGGAGAATATCATAGTTCCCCGCCTAACAACCAGAAGGTGTAACAACTAAAAAACAACTATGGACACGGAGGGAGTATGGAACCCTAACTGGATGTGAGGAGGACACGGAGAGAGACTGTGACATATGGCTGTAGGATACGTCAGATTGCCAACGCATATTGAAGGTTCCTCCAGAGATGAACAAAGTTTCCTATAGGATGTAACTGGAAACACTAGGAGAACAAAATCTGAAGGATCTTTACTAATAAGAAACTTCCTAAACATATGTGATCTTCAGTCAATCCAAGGATTGAACTGCACCACTTCATTGGGAACCACTTGGAGATACCTGGGATCCGAACTCGCAATATATGGGTGACCTGTTTGCATTAAGGAACCCGTCCATCAGTTGATGTACATACTATATCTCATATCCTGACTGTAAGCCCCTGATGAGCCTTGGAGAATTAAGCAAGACAAAACGCGTCAGGCAAAGCGGCCATAGCAGTGGTCATATATTGTTGTTTCATCATATCTACTGCTCTGAGGGATTTTGGATAGTTGGTGTTAAGACGGTGACTAAACAATTGAGTGACACTAGGTATCAAGAGGACTCACTACTTGGAGTGACGACATGTACTCAAGAGACTCACAATTTTAGTGACTGAACATATGAACATATATGCCATTGACTGACCAAATAACGAGCTTGTCCTCCACTGGACATTAGGCCTGGAGACAGTGCGTCCAGGCAGGTCCTGGAAGGGTTATGTTATTATACTTTGACATATCTACATACGAGACCGGAGTATACTAGACCACCTTTCTTTACCCAAAACAGTGAATATATAGTGTGTTTTGGGGTGTGGGGGAGGGTTGTTTGTTTATCACTTACACTGTATCACAAGTCCACACTGGATTTTTAAGTCAAAACAATAAATGTATCAAGATTTGAGTTTTTCCTGTAGTATTTGGCTTTTTATTGAGCCCCAAACTACTCCACAATATCCTTTTTTTCGGTGATTGTTCTGCCAGGAAGAAGCCATTACTTCACAAGAAATATATGAAAGCCAGATTAATTTTTACTAATGCACAAAGACTTACATCTTTAGAGACATGTCCTATGGTTTGACAAAACTAAAATTGAACTGTTTGGCCATAATGACCATCGTTATGTTTGGAGGAAAAAGGGAGAAGCTTAAAAGCTTAAGAACATCATCCCAACTGTGAAACATGAGGGTGGCAGCATCATGTTGTGGGGTTGTTTTGCTGCAGGAGGGACTGGTACACTTCACAAAATAGATGGCATCTTGAGCAAAGAAGATTATCTGGCAATACTGAAGCCACATCTCAAGATATGAGGCAGGAAGTTAAACTTGGGCGGAAATGGGTCTTCCAGATGGACAATTACCTGAAGCATACTGCCAAACTGGTTACAAAGTGGCTTAAGGATAACAATGTCAATAAATTGGAGTGGCCATCACAAAGCCCTGATCTCACTCCAATTGATCATTTCTGGGCAAAGGTGAAAAGGCTGCGAGCTACAGACTTGGCTCAGTTACACCAGTTCTTTCAGGAGGAATGGGCCCAAATTTCTACCAACTATTGTGAGAGGCTTGTGAAAGGATATCCAAAATGTTTCACCCAAGTCATACAATTTAAGAGCAATAATACCAAATATTAATGAAATGAAACGTATGTAAACTTGTGACTCTGCAGAAAGTAATCAAAATGCCTTAAAACATTTTCTCTCATTTTATTTGGCAAATATTAATAATTATGGTAATTCTAATTGACCTAAAATGGGATCAGTTTATTCTGATATCATGTCAGATAGTGAGAAAAACATGTATATGTGTCTTTTTATATATTGTATGTAAACTTCTGGATTCAAGTGTATAGAACTGTCAGCATCTGGGATGGCATAAATCTGCAGTTTTCTCCATTACATAGTGATACTGATCTCTGTAGAGCCTCGGGTAGAGTGCTCTCTCTTGATCCACAGGTAGTGCACTGTATCTTGATCCTCAGGTGGAGTGCTGTGTCTTGATCCTCAGGTGGAGCGCTGTCTCTTGATCCTCAGGTGGAGCGCTGTCTCTTGATCCTCAGGTGGAGCGCTGTCTCTTGATCCTCAGGTGGAGTGCTGTCTCTTGATCCTCAGGTGGAGCGCTGTCTCTTGATCCTCAGGTGGAGCGCTGTCTCTTGATCCTCAGGTGGAGCGCTGTCTCTTGATCCTCAGGTGGAGCGCTGTCCCTTGATCCTCAGGTGGAGCGCTGTCCTTGATCCTCAGGTGGAGCGCTGTCCCTTGATCCTCAGGTGGAGCGCTGTCCCTTGATCCTCAGGTGGAGCGCTGTCTCTTGATCACAGGTGGAGCTCTGTCCTTGATCCTCAGGTGGAGCGCTGTCTCCACATCCACAGTGTAGGCTTTTTCTCTCAACACAAGGTGGAGCTTTCTCTCTGATCCTCAGGTGGAGCGCTGTCTTTGCAATCCACATGATGTGGAAAGCGTGTCTCTCAATCCACACAAGGTGGATACTGTCTTTTGCAATCCACACGAGGTGGAGAGCTGTGTCTCTCTCCACACAAGGTGGAGCGCTGTCTTTTGCAATCCACATGATGTGGAAAGCTGTGTCTCTCAATCCACACAAGGTGGAGCGCTGTCTTTTGCAATCCACACGAGGTGGAGAGCTGTGTCTCTCAATCCACACAAGGTGGAGAGCTGTCTTTTGCAATCCACATGATGTGGAAAGCTGTGTCTCTCAATCCACACAAGGTGGATGACTGTCTTTTGCAATCCACACGAGGTGGAGAGCTGTGTCTCTCAATCCACACAAGGTGGAGCGCTGGCTTTTGCAATCCACATGATGTGGAAAGCTGTGTCTCTCAATCCACACAAGGTGGAGAGCTGTCTTTTGCAATCCACACGAGGTGGAGAGCTGTGTCTCTCAATCCACACAAGGTGGAGCGCTGGCTTTTGCAATCCACATGGTGTGGAAAGCTGTGTCTCTCAATCCACACGAGGTGGAGAGCTATCTTTTGCAATCACACGAGGTGTGAGAGCTGTGTCTCTCAATCCACACAAGGTGGAGTGCTGGCTTTTTTGCAATCCACATGATGTGGAAAGCTGTGTCTCTCAATCCACACAAGGTGGATACTGGTCTTTTGCAATCCACACGAGGTGGAGAGCTGTGTCTCAATCCACAGAAGGTGGAGCGCTGGCTTTTGCAATCCACATGGTGTGGAAAGCTGTGTCTCTCAATCCACACAAGGTGGGAGCTATCTTTCGCAATCCACACGAGGTGGAGAGCTGTGTCTCTCAATCCACACAAGGTGGAGCGCTGGCTTTTGCAATCCACATGGTGTGGAAAGCTGTGTCTCTCAATCCACACGAGGTGGAGAGCTATCTTTTGCAATCCACACGAGGTGGAGAGCTGTGTCTCAATCCACACAAGGTGGAGCGCTGGCTTTTGCAATCCACATGATGTGGAAAGCTGTGTCTCTCAATCCACACAAGGTGGATACTGGTCTTTTGCAATCCACACGAGGTGGAGAGCTGTGTCTCAATCCACACAAGGTGGAGCGCTGGCTTTTGCAATCCACATGATGTGGAAAGCTGTGTCTCTCAATCCACACAAGGTGGAGAGCTGTCTGTCTCAATGCGGTCCAGCATTTTTTGTCCCTGATCACAGTTTTAGGTGTTAAGGCTGTGACGTACCGCTATCTCATCACTGAAACTCAGTTTCTGTTCCTCCTGAATGGATGGGCCTGGACAAGAGCTCTCAACCTCTCGAAGAACACTCTACGCCGCTCTTCATCCATTCTTGGGATCCTTGGTCGCTCGAGTAACTGGAGGTCTTGAAGCTGGATTTGAATGCCTTTAGGAAATAAATATTAAAATTATTATTATGTTAGAAGACACACAGACATTTGGGCGTCACTCTTTTTTAATTCAGGGAATGACATCCAATTTTAGGCACCAAGTCTCTAAATTATAGTATACCGTGTTAATACTGCAACTGAAGCTTGTATTGAAGAGTCATTTCCACAAAGTTAATTTTAATTGATAGATATTATAATAATAATTCTAAGATTCTAAGATAATAATTCTAAGATCTGATTGCATCAGTACTGATTGCATCAGGTAAAAACTTCCTCTTGATGTTAAACATTTTAACCTCATGTGTATAGTCAATTGAGGTACGGTGTCTCTCAGAAGGTGTCCTACACCTCTAAGTTCCCAGGTATTTAGTGCATTTGAAAGTTTTTATACTTCCTATTTTATTTTGGCTTATGAGTGTTAGGAAGAGTCCAACAACTACTGACTCCCTCCTTATGTCAGACATTTATGATACAATAACTTTTGATAGCTATACAATTGTGGCCAAAAGTATTGACACCCCTGCAATTCTGTCAGATAATACTCAGTTTCTTCCTGAAAATGATTGCAATCACAAATTCTTTGGTATTATTATCTTCATTTAATTTGTCTTCAATGAAAAAACACAAAAGAGAATGAAGCAAAAAGCAAAACATTGATCATTTCACACAAAACTCCAAAAATGGGGCAGACATAGGTATTGGCACCCTCAGCCTAATACTTTGTTGCACAACCTTTAGCCAAAATAACTGCGATCAACCGCTTCCGGTAACCATCAATGAGTTTCTTACAATGCTCTGCTGGAATTTTAGACCATTCTTCTTTGGCAAACTGCTCCAGGTCCCTGATATTTGAAGGGTGCCTTCTCCAAACTGCCATTTTTAGATCTCTCCACAGGTGTTCTATGGGATTCAGGTCTGGACTCATTGCTGGCCACCTTAGAAGTCTCCAGTGCTTTCTCTCAAACCATTTTCTAGTGCTTTTTGAAGTGTGTTTTGGGTCATTGTCCTGCTGGAAGACCCATGACCTCTCAGGGAGACCCAGCTTTCTCACACTGGGCCCTACATTATGCTGCAAAATTTGTTGGTATTCTTCAGACTTCATAATGCCATGCCCACGGTCAAGCAGTCCAGTGCCAGAGGCAGCAAAGCAACCCCAAAACATCAGGGAACCTCCGCCATGTTTGACTGTAGGGGCCGTGTTCTTTTCTTTGAATGCCTATTTTTTTCTCCTGTAAACTATGTTGATGCCTTAGCCCAAAAATCTCTACTTTTGTCCCATCTGACCAGAGAAAATTCTTCCAAAATGTTGTAGGCTTTCTCAGGTAAGTTTTGGCAAACTCCAGCCTGGCTTTTTTATGTCTCGGGGTAAGAAGTGGGTTCTTCCTGGGTATCCTACCATACAGTCCCTTTTCATTCAGATGCCGATGGATAGTACAGGTTGACACTGTTGTACCCTTGGACTGCAGGGCAGCTTAACCTTGTTTGGATGTTAGTCGAGGTTCTTTATCCACCATCTGCACAATCTTGCGTTGAAATCTCTCGTCAATTTTTCTTTTCCGTCCACATCTAGGGAGGTTAGCCACAGTGCCATGGGATTTAAACTTCTTGATGACACTGCGCATGGTAGACACAGGAACATTTAGGTCTTTAGAGATGGACTTGTAGCCTTGAGATTGCTCATGCTTCCTCACAATGTGGTACACACAAGGACACAGGACAGAGGTTAGTCAGCTCTAGTGCATACACAAGAACAATACCAAAGAGGTAGACTATATTGAGCAATCCATAATCATTACAAGCAGATTTCTACAGAAGGGTTACCCTAAAAAACTTGTAAAAGAAGCTTACAAAACTAACCTAAAAAAATCCCAGAAAGAGTGTCTAGAAGGGAAAAAATCTACACAGATAACAAAAAATCTAAATAGGAAAATAGGAACGAAGGAAAATGGCAACACAACTTTATCACTACCTACAATAAAAACAATAGACGAATCAGGGCGATCCTTCAAAAATACTGGTATATCCTAATTGGGGATCCTTTAATAAGGAAAAAAATATCACAAACACCTGGTGTGACCTTTAGGAGGGGTCGTACAGTCAGAAATATTGTGACCCCAGCAGATTAAAGTCGATCACATATAGAAGTAAAAGTTCAAATATAAATATAAAGAAAACACAATGTCTACCCGGAGTGTATAGATTCGGTAAAAGGAAATGTCTGTGTTGTAAGAATATAACGCATGGACAGCAGACAATTGTTTCTAACAGTACGAGGGAAACATATAAAATCAGTGAATATCTAACATGCGATACCAGCTATGTTATTTATATAATAACTTGTGAATGCGGTCTTCAATATGTGGGGCGGACCACACAAAGGGTCCACAACAGGTTGAATAGGCATAGACACAACACAAAAATTGCATTGATGACACAGTTTATCACGTCACCTATTATTAAAACATGGGAAGAAATTTAAAATTGCCATTACTCCAGTAGAACATATACCAAACAATATTCCTAATAGAAATCAACAGCTAAATAGAAAGTAAGCATATTGGAATGTATTAGAATGCGCAGCTTTAATTCCAGATGGTCATTAATTGAATAAACTGGAGAATGTGTAACCTATGCAATCCTTCTGATAGACTGTCCTAACCAACAAATAACTATTCCTCAAATGTAGCCAACGGAGCCTATGACTCCAGAGGTTACATGAGGCCGAATAGTCAGCGGTGTAGACAACACAGGATCAATATAAGGATCTAGTACTAGCCCTTGGTAAGTTCGAGCCCATAAGTCTATGGATCTGAACTAGCAAAATAAACGTAAGAATAAGGATAATTTCACAGGTGCTTAATTAACCCTATAGAAAGAGAAGAAGAATACAACAATATGTTTTTTCCCTCTCTATATATGGAAAATAGATATGAGAGGCAAAAATGACAATATTTATCCAGGTCATTTTTATCTCTATTGTTAGCATCACAATTTTAAAGATGAAAAATATTCAAATAGGAATTTAAATATTTTTAATAGGTTTCCTTTTTAAGTAAAAATTAATTAAAATCATCAATTTACTCAAATAGACAAATACATATAAGCACATAGATATTGAACATATATATTTGTTTTTTAAACATTTTTTTACATTACTTGTTATAAAACAAGTGGAGAGATAATATATATAGTCCTCCAGAAGGGGGCATTTTTATATATATATAAAAAGAGAAAAAAAACAGGTTTTATAGTGAATAATACACATCGTTGAAGTGAACACCCACAATTAATTAAAGCAGATTGGGTAATGGGAGGAATCCAACCTCTTCCCTACTTATGCATACATGTATATAAGGCTCTTTGACTACAAAGTTTATTATACCTGAGGAAGGCTGTTATGTATAGAAATTTCAGCCAAAACGCGTTGTATTCATTTACTATTGATATGATAAACTGGATTTAAAAAAAAAACAAAAACTTTTTCAATAATGACAAAATAAAAAAAAAAAAAAAGACGTAAGCTGAATTTCCTGCTAATGGCAGCGCCCTCCACCTACTCTGGAATTTATCTCCTTGAACTGGACCATTACGGGCACAAGGCTAAGTGAGCCGATCGTCCAGGACAGGGCTGCAAACCAAATGGGGAATACACTGTGTTCCAATTTATTATGCAAATTGGTTTTAAGTGTCATAGGGTTTTATTTTTATTTTTTTTCAATGAAACCTTGGTTGCTCTTAGCTGAACTAGAACGGGTCCAGAGATGTCTTTCTTAGGGTACCTTTACACGTCGCAACATTGCATACAATTTCACTTGCAACTTACTGGTTGCAGTGAAATCATGGACACATTGTTACATTTGTATACGGCAACAAAATGTAACAATGTGTCCATGATTTCACTGCAACCAGTAAGTTGCAAGTGAAATTGCATGCAATGTTGCGACGTGTAAAGGTACCCTTATACACCGGAGACCAGAATTGTACACAGTATTCTAAGTGTGGTCGCACTAGTGACTTGTATAGAGGAAAAATTATGTTCTCCTCATGAGCATCTATGCCTCTTTTAATGCATCCCATTATTTTATTTGCCTTTGCAGCAGCTGCCTGACACTGGCCACTAAATGTGAGTTTGTCATCTACCCATACACCCAGGTCTTTTTCAGTGACAGTGAAACTTGAAAGTGAACTTGTGTCTCAGAGGTCTTTGGATCACTGAAATCAATCTCAGATACCTGTGATAATTAGTTTGGCAGGTGAGCCCAATAAAAGGAAAACTGGGTGTTCCACAATATTGAGCAGGCCACAGTTTTCAAGTAACATGGGAAAGAAAAAGGAGCTCTCTGCTGCCGAAATGCAACAAATAGTGCAATGCCTTGGACAAGGGATGAAAACATTAGATATTGCATGAAAACTTAAGCGTGATCATCGTATTGTAAAGAGATTTGTGGCTCATTCTGAGCACAGATGTGTTTGTGCAGATAAAGGCAGAATGAGGAAGTTTCCTGCCAGGCAAGTTCATCGGATTAAGAGAGCAGCTGCTAAAAAGGCCTTACAAACCAACAAACAGATATCTGAAGCTGCTGGTGCCTCTGGAGTCCCTCGAACCTCAAAGTGTAGGATCCTCCAAAGGCTTGCTGTGGTGCATAAACCTACTATTTGGCAACATATAAAGAAAGAGGCAGCACTCACCAGTATTGTGCAGCAAGGGTCTCTTTAATCCGGTATATTCACGGATTCATGACAGGGTGCAGGGAGGTGACCACGGAGGGCGGACGACGACGCCGTTTCGCAAAAAGATTTGCTAAATACACATACACATGGCCATGCACAGCACTTCCGCCTGCCCCTACTATTTGGCAACCCCTAAACAGTGCTCACAAGCAGAAACAGTTGCAGTGGGTCCAGATATACATGAAGACTAATTTTCAAACAGTCTTGTTTACTGATGAGTGCCAAGCAACCCTGGATGGTCCAGATGAATAGAGTAGTGGATGATTGGTGGATGCCACCATGTCCCAACAAGGCTGCGACGTCAGCAGGGAGGTGGAGGAGTCATGTTTTGGGCTGGAATCATTGGGAAACAGCTGGTAGGCCCCTTTAAGGTTCCTGAAGGTGTGAAAATGACCTCTGCAACGTATATAGAGGTTCCAACTGAGAACTTTCTTCCATGGTACAAAAAGCAAAAACATGTCTTTAGGAGCAAAATCAACTTCATGCATGTCAATGCACCATCTCATGCTACAAAGAATACCTCTGTGCCATGGCTGCTATGGGCATAAAAGGAGATAAACTCATGGTGTGGCCACCATCTTCCCCTGACCTCAACCCTATAGAGAACCTTAGGATTATAATCAATCAAAAGATCTATGAGGGTGGGAGGCAGTTCACATCAAAACAGCAGCTCTGGGAGGCTACTCTGACATCATCCAAAGAAATACAACCAGAAACTCTCAAGTTCAATGGATGCAAGAATTGTGAAGGTGATATCAAAGTAGGGTTCCTATGTTAACATGTGACTTGGCCTGTTAGGATGTTTTGGAATTAAATAGCTTTTTATGTCAGTGAACGTGACCTGTTAATGCTGCAAATTCAGCAAATGAGCATTTTCAGTTCTTTCAAACATATCAAATGTTTACAAACTCTACTGTGCATAATAATTTGGAACAGTGCTTTTAGAGTTTAATTGAAAATTATACTGTTATCATAGGGAGATTTGATGTATACTCTCACGGGTGATGACTTATTACACTGACTGTCATTTGCAACAACCATTTAGAAAAATCAGAGGAAAAGAACATTTGCATAATAATTTGGAACACAGTGTAGAGACCAAGCATGGTCAGATGAGCCTGCCACAAGACCATATAAAGTTGAGCGCTTATACTTCTGACAATATATAGAACAGTTGGTACGCTACACTCAGTATGCGCCCCCCCCCCTCTTTCTCTTGCTGTCTCCCACCTTTCACAGATACTCCATAGTCTTGGGGATCATTTCTTGAGCCATTCCTGAGATGTAGCACTCTCTTTCTTGTATCTAGCCTTTTAAACCAATTGGGCATGGTCACCAATAACACACCCACAAGCAAGAGTTGAGGATCACGCCTACTTAGCTAAAAAGACTAGAATTATATACAGAGAAGAGGGGACCATATCTCAGGAATGAAGAAATGCAGGAACAAATGAAAAATAATGTTAGATTCAATTAGATTTACACCAGGTAAATACAATAAATAACCTATTTATGGGAAATGACAGTTGCTCTTTGATGTAAATGTTATATGCTGTAAAGGTGCCGTCACACGCAGCGATGCGATGAACGATATTGTTAGTGATCACATGCACGTGTTTATCACAAATAATATCGTTCAGATCGCTGGTGAGCTGTCACACAGACAGACTCACCAGCGATCAATGGACCAGAGACATCATGGAAACGATTTCAATATCGTTTCCACGATGTCTTGCTCCCGCTGCCAACCTGCGGTAAGCGGGAGCAGGCTGGTCTCCAAGGTAAACTGCGGATATCTAGGCAGCGCGCTGCCTAGATACCCGATGTGTACTTTAGATACCAGCCGGTGAGCGGAGGAGGCTGGTAACTAAGGTATACATCGGGTATTAGGCAGCGCGCGCTGCCTAGTTACCCGCAGTTTACCTTGGATACCAGCTCCCAGCGCTTTTGAGAGGCGCTGGGAGCTGGCTTATCGGTCATCTCCCGGTGTCACACGCAGCGATGCTGCGTTTCCACCGGGCAACCAACGATTGATTTGAGGACAGGACCTCAAATCAAACTATGAACGATCAGCCGACTGATCGTTCATCGTTTGTAGTGTCACACGCAACGATGTCGTTTCAACATCATTCAAGCGTCACATAACACGTGACTTTTGAACGATATCGGCAACGATATCGTTACGTGTGACGTACCTTCAGTCCATACAGTTTAGACCTAGAAAAAGGAGCACCACTCAGTACGGACAATTTATATAATGAGGTGCTCACCATGTCATGGAAACTACATGTGAATAGCAAGAAAAAGACATGACGTATAGTAAGATGGGAGCACACCGGAAGTAAAGAAGGATATATGCAAATTTATTTAACAAGAAAAAAGCGGACAAAACACATTAAAAACAAATAAAACCAGACAATTTCTGGTACATGGGGGCCTGAACAATCAACAGCCTGAGTTCATGACACAAGTCAGAAGCATTTTTCATATAATCCGCCACCTGGTTGGTTACTGTGTTATAGTGATACGGCGATCCCTGACCACCGGCGGTGGGTTCACAAAATATATAATATAATATATCACAAAATATATATAAGCAGTGAAGACAGTTCATACACAGAGGTAAATCAGGATTTATATTACAAAGGCTCCTGCAATGTATAGGAGTGAACTCCCGACTACATATGGCAAGTTCCATAACCAATTTTGGAAGGACAATGTATCACATTATACACAATATATAGGTGCCATCAATCCAGAAATAATCTTTGACCATATGAATTACAATTACAAAGTGATGATCCCAAGGAAAATTGCAATTGCACAATTATGCCTGTGTTTTCATATAACCCCTATATACATAGTATATGATAGATAGTAAATATAAAAAATATATATCAAAACAGGTTATCATAGATAGAGAACCGGGCAACTAGATTGTGCTTAAGGCCAAAATTATTAACCGATCCTCAATGCGTAGAACGAGGGCCCAATATAATTGTGTCACCTGATTCATAATAACACCTGCCAATCTATGAGCAATCTATGGGTAAGTCTATACAGAGACACATTATATTACTATCCTTATAAACTGACCCGACATGGTGATCTTCTGTCCGGCTGAAGCTGAAAATAAAGTCAATAAATGAGAAGGAAATGCAAAAAATGGCAAAAACTTGCTAAATCACAGAGATACTGTATCCAAGTCTGGAAATGGCAGATGCTTTTCTCTAACTGCCGTCACTACAGCGACAGTTTGTCATCAAGTATTCTAAAGGGGAGGAGCTTCCAGGAGCCAATCAGAATCGAGTATTATAATTCACATCTAAATCAACACAAGACAAATAAAGAAACGTTTAAATCCCTATTTTTATTTCTTTTTGCCGTCATTGTATTTGAATATTTAACATAGGATGGATATTTTTTCTAATTAACTTTACCGCTCCCCAACCTCCAGGGTTAATTACTGCCTGTACTGCCCAGGTATTATACACACTGGTCATCCACTTCATTTAACACCTAACGTTCCCAATGTGGGAACATGTCAAAAATAACTTTTTTTCCAAATTATCTTAAATGACAATACTGATATTTCAATAATTATAGGTATGCAGTTTGTGCAATCAGTAATAAAAACTGAATCAATATAATTTGTGATGTGTGAACCCAATTTTTTTTAAATTTCACGTAAAATTCCAGATTTGTGGTGAATATGTATCTACCAAATTATCTAATTTGAAGGTTTATGTTAATGCTTTCTGGTAGCAGCCATTAAAAGAAACATTCAGCTAATTATAAGCAATATTTCTTGATATATTTTCCATCCATGACAGCAAATGTAACTGTAAAGCGATGGATGACATCTTGACACACGGTCTATATAACCGGCAGGAAACACACGCTGACACAATTTTGGATAGGACTGTGCAGCAACAGACGTCTGTCGCCAAATACGAGCCAAAATGAGAATGATGGTAAAATATAAGCCATGTTTGCAAACAGATCTGAATCTGTCCATATCCACCATTTTTACTTCTTACTGCACCAATAGGACGGGGCAGATAAAGGGTATACACAGTGGCGTAAGTTGAAGCTTATGGGTCTCGATGCTAAAGCTCTTAACGGGCCCCCAATTGCAATTCTTTAATATCATTAGTCTTCGTCTATAGCCAAAGGGACGTTTTGGGGCCCTCTAGGATGATGTACCCTTGTACACATATTGTAGTTACGCCCCGGATACACGGATTCTGTGAGGTGCCCATCCATGACCCTGACCAGGGTTTTACATCCAGAGTTAAGGCAGAGAACTAAAACCCAACTATGTATGATTAGAGGGACCATACATATTACATAACTGGTTCAGATAACAGCTATCTATTCTGATTTCCAAATACACATGCTGCTCACGGTCTTTTTAATACTCCAGAATGTCAAATTATTTCAATCCTTTCTTGCGGGAGGAATCATTCAATTTGGGGCAATAAGGAATCTTCACACTTATTTTTTTGTTTGTTTCTAAAGTGTCATAGAAGAGCCTGACTCCTCCTTATGTCAGACATTTAGGACCAGATAACGTCTGGTAGCTACAATGACATGCACAATGTTTGTCACCCCTGGGCAAAATTACTGTTATTGTGAACAATTAAGCAAATTGAATATTCATTGATCTAGGCACTAACCATGCTGGGTGCACAAACTTTTCTATTGGCATATTTTCCTTTTTGTAATTTTTTAAAGTGAAGATTTATTTAATCTTTTTGCCTAAAATACAAAGGAAATTTGTCATCTTTTAACTTTCTGCCTTGTAGAGATCATTTCATCTTCAATCTGCTTAGATGTTTACAATAAAAGAATTTTGATCAAATTTAATAATCTAGCTTCACCAAGATCCTCACTGGCCGCGCACATCTATATTTTCATATCATATAAACGTTTTCTTCTGAATCCGGCAATTGTTTTTATTCCCCGCACCACTTTGTTCCTGAGATATACAGATACATCACAATGAATTATAATATCATCAAAAAGTTAACTATTTCAGTCTTTCAATACAAAAATTGAAACCCATATATTATATAGAGTCATTACACACAGAGGGATCTATTTCATGTGTTTATTTATGTTAATGTTGATGATTATGGCTTACAGCCAATGAAAACCCAAAAGGTCATTATCTCAGAAAATTAAAGTAGGGACGATGAAGGGTTAAAAACTGAGCTGCCGTATTCCATGAAAAATGAAAGGGTGAATATAATATTGATTTATTAGTCAACGTGTTTCCAGGCTCCCTGAATCGCCCTGAAACTTGGCAATATGATATTGATTTTTGGTGACATTCTAATTAATTGAGATGCAGTAGTATATACAGGGCCTTGTGAAAGTGTTCGGCCCCCTTGAACTTTTCAACCTTTTGCCACATTTCAGGCTTGAAACATAAGCGTGAAGTGAAATAAAATTTGATATTTTAAACTTTTTTAACAAATTAAAAACTGAAAAGTGTGGCGTGCAATATTATTCGCCCCCTTGAGTTAATACTTTGTAGCGCCACCTTTGCTGTGATTACAGCTGCAGTCTCTTGGGGTTTGTCTCCATCAGTTTGCAGATAGAGAGACTGAAATTCTTGCCCATTTTTCCTTGCAAAACAGCTCACAAGCTAGCTAGTGGAATGTCCACCTAGTTGGTGATTGCTGCTATAATCTGGCACATAGCACTTCTTCATTTGTAGTTATTGGAGCCTCTAAGCCACGGGTCTCAAACTCGGCTAAGTTGGTGGGCCGCACATAGGACAAAATGTATATTGGGGGGGCCGCATCCCTTGTAGGACTAAACAATATTTTTAGCAATACCAGAATTTTTTGCTCAATGTAGTAAAGTACAAATCCTGATCCCCTTCTTGTAGTAACGTCCCCATCCTGTAGTAATGTCTCCATCCTGGACTTCTTCATAATGTCCTCATCATGTAGTACTGCCCCCGATTCTGATCCCCTTTTCTAGTGATATCCTCAATCCTGATCCCCTTTTCTAGTGATGCCTCCCATCCCGATCCCCTTTTAGTGGTGATGCCCCCATCCTGTCCTCTTTATTAGTGATGTCCCTCATCCCGATCCCCTTTTCTATTGATGTCCCCCAACCCAATCCCCCTTAGTAGTGATGTCTCCCATCCCGATCCCCTTCAGTAGTGATGTCCCGCATCCTGGTCCCCTTTTGTAGTGATGTCCCTCATCTTGATCCCCTTTTCTAAGTATGTCCCCCATCCTGATCTACTTTTGTAGTGATGCCCCCCATCCGGTTTACCTTCTTTGTAACACATACTACACTCACACCCTCACATATACACATTCATTTCACAGTCACACTCACATGCAAACCCACACCCTCACACACAACACACACCAACACACACACACACGTTCTCACACATCCACAATCCTCAGCACATCCTTACCATCAACCCACACACACTCTACATTCACATTCATTCACTCCACTCACATGCAAACACACCCTCACACACACACACACACTTAACATCCACCACATTTCCACAATCCTACTCAACCACTCAGCAAACACTTCATCACAGCATATTCATAACACATGACACTCACTCACACACACCCTCATACACACTCTCACACCCCTGTCTTATACACACATCTTCACACACTCTCACACACACACTACATACACACTCAACACACTCACACACACATCTCACAATTCACCTTCACACATACTCACATTTTTCTCACTTTAATGATGCATTGCTCCAGTGCAGGGGGCCGCTGCGATCCCCGTGTGCTGACTTCCGGCCTTGCTGTGCTATGACTACCTTCAGCCTGCCACTTAACAAGCTCTGTTGCTCCAGCAAATCAATGCAATCTGCCAGCCAGAGGCCCGCAGATGATGTCATACGCCACTGTCAGCTTGCGGGCTTCTCATTGGCTGACAGCTTGCATTGAACTGCTGAGTGGCAGAGCTTGTTAGTGTCGCGGGCTAGAAGTCATAACACAGCGGGAACTGCAGCGGCCCACTGCATTGGGGCGATGCATCATTAAGTTCCAGGTGCGCAGGCCAACACGTGAACCCCGGGGCCGCATGCGCCCTCGGCGCGCGTGTTTGAGGCCCCTGCTCTAAGCACTGTTTTTATACTTGCATTGTCTATCTGTAATCATGATGTATATCACGCGTCCTCCACGTCTATCGTTTTTTATCACCTCCTCATTCTCTATGTCCTTTAATGTATTAATAAACTGCAGTTTTCTTGGCATACTTGGGCATATGATGCTTTATTTTTCTTGAGGTTTCTGGCTTTCATGGACAGGTCACTTATTTAAAGGACCTGTCACCAACCATACATGGTGATCTAATACAGCACTGAATGCAGCATGTCTGCTGCATCAGGCAAGGGGTCCCCAGCCTTGACCCCCCCTGTACCCGAGATAATACATTTTGAAAACTTACATAGTGGATCCAAATAGGAGGTGGCTTGTGGCTGGAGCTGAAGGCAGTTTCACGCCCCTGCATGTTTCATCCCCACCGCCTCCTCCCTGATGCAATCATGTCTCCCTCGCCTGCAGCATAACACAGAGCTTATTGCAGTGCTGGCTGCTTTGCCCCGCCGCCTGCAGTGATGTCACCTTTTTTTTCGCCCTGCTCCATGGTTAACATAGAGCAGGGCAGGTATAAGCGGTGATGTCACAGCAGGAGGCGGGGCGGCCGGCCTCCTGCTGTGACATCACACCTTTCCCCGCCACAAACCACCTCCTATTTTGATCACAATGTATGGTTGGTGACAGGTCCTCTTTAAACCACTCTCAAGCTTTTCCGAACCCTGAAGAGGTTAAAAAATGAGATATAAGGCAGAACATGTGCACAGTGACATCATTCTGACATTGCTGTGCTTTATGTTCATCCTATCGGTGTGTGCACACAATTGTAATGGAAGTTTTAAAGCAGAAACTGAAATGAAAACCTCCAAATCCTACTTAGGCCACGTGCACACGCATTTGAGATGAGTTTTTTACCTCAGGATTTGTAGCCAAAACCAGGAGTGGATGATTAAATACAGAAGTGGGGACGTGTTTCTATTAGACTTTTTCTCTGATTGCTCCACTCCTGGTTTTGTCTACAAATTCTGAGGTAAAAAACTCATCAACTACTGAACGTGTGCACGTGGCCTTAAAGACTGTGTGCGCACCCTGCAGATTTGGCATAGAAATTATTCTGCACCAAATCTGCATCTTCTGGCAGAAAAATGCCACATTGTTGGTGCGTTTTTGGTGCAGATTTGTGCTATGTATTTTTCTTAATGAAGCCAATGGCTGCAAGGGCTGAAAAACGCAGGGAAATCTGCACCAAATCAGCAAGGAAAAATAAGCAACATGTGCACAACACTTTAGAATTCTCATATGGCCACTTTACACACACCAACTTATCTTTGACCAACTTCTGAACAACTTACTGGTTGCAGTGAAATCATGGACACATTGCTCCATTTTGTGGCTGTGTACAAATGGAGCAATGTGTCCATGATTTCACTGCAACCAGTAAGTTGTTCAGAAGTTGGACAGATAAGTTGGTGTGTGTAAAGTGGCCCATAGACTTTGCAGTTTTCAGGATAAGCATGCAAATCTGCACCAAATCTGCATCAATCCACATAGACAAAATAGTGCCGACACTACGTTTTACAAGCGCTTTTTGGTGCAGATTTTTCAAGAATCTGCATGCCTCTCTTTCACATGTCTTTCAGTCATATTTTTAGGCATTTTTCAGAGCTGACCCACTTAAAAAAGGCCTCATTGTGCACATTCCCTAAGACTGGCTTCACACTGCAGTTTTTTCACTGATCAGTGTCCATCCAGTTTGTGTGCCAAAACCAGGAGAGGAACTTGCAGAGAGAAACTATAATTGAAAGATTGACACCTGTTCTGAGTTTTGGAGACACTCCTGGTTTTGGCACACAAATACTGATGGACACTAGGGTGACCACAAAAGATCGATGTCGGAATTTTGTCCCGTCTGGACCCCACAAAACGATTCCCCTTTCCAGATATTGAGATAGCCAAAATTTGAGCTCGATCAAACGACATTAACCCGTGCCACTCGTCGCTCAAAGTTTGAAAAAATCCAAATTTTTGGCCAAAAAGCTGACATATTGAGTCATAACTCCAGAACGGTAAATAAAAACACGCTTAATATCTCAAAAGAAAGCTAATGTTGTTCTTCAAAATTTATATTTTATACATAATTGTTATTTTAAGTCAAACTGAGTTACAACAGCTTTTAGTCCCAAGAACGTGACCTGGTACCACTAGGAGCATACTTCGTATATTTTGTTATTAAGTGATAAATTTAGTTGTTTTTTTTTGTATATTTTTGAAATATAATAAAAAAAAACAAGTAATACTGATCAGTCTAATGACATTTTTTATTTTAAAATATAAAAATGAGGTATATAATACATACAAAACAGACACAGAAAAGATACAGACGTTGTACCTACATGAGTTGATAATTTTACATAGTTATCTAATCTATTCTAGAGCTTTTGTCGGGCCCCACGGGACAGGGGTACTCGGTACCGGACCGGACGGTGCCGGGGAAGTCACGGGTGGCTTGGTCCGAACCGGGTCCCGGGCTCGGCAAATAAAAGGGGGAATATTTACAGGGGAAATGTCACTCGTGACGCCACCCACTTGGTGCGGCCAGTAATGGGGGCCGCCGCTGCTGCAGAACCTCCGGGGGTGATGTGATGGCAGCGGAGATGGTGTAGTTCCAGTGGGAAGAACTGTGTCCCCCGAGGCAGTAATGGTTAAGTCTCTGGTGAAGTTGTAGCACACTTACTTGCAGGCACTGCAGGGATCTCTCCTCCTGGCTGGTGCTGACAGGCTGGATCTGTAGGGAAGAATGGTCTGCAGATAGAAACTGACAAGAGAGGCAGTTCAGGGTTTTCCGTGTCTTTACTCTCAGTTCTTTCCAAGTAGTTTACAAGTCATTTGCAGTTCTTTACAAAGTTCAAGCACAGTTCTCAACACACGGGTGCATTCTCCCTCTCCGGGTTCTCTTTGCTCTGCAGCCAGGCCTCCCACTCTGTGACCCCTCACACAGTCTGTAGTGTCCTTTCCGGGCTGTTTACGGTCTCCGTCTGTACGGGTGGTGTGTGGTTCGCTGGACAGTATGGCGGTGACTCGGGCTTCTGTGAGTCCTAGTGCGTCATTTAGCTGCCTGTCCTTTGGGTTAGGGACCCTAACATGAAGCTGTGATCCCCTGTCGGTGTTTGGGAATTCCGGGTAAACTACGGTCCCCTCTAGAGCCGACACTCTACTCAGCCCAGCCTCCAGCAGTCCTTTAGCACGAGGTTCTACCAGGCTCTCTCCTTCTGTTCCTTTCAGTATCCTAGGAGGGACTTCTCTGCCTGCAGTCAGTGGCTTCAGCTGCTGTCTAGGGCCCGGGTTACACCGTCCCTTCTCTGTTCTGTCACACTCCTGGTGGCATCAGCGTCGGACGGGCTTTCTCTCCCCTCTGGCTCACACTGGCTCAGTACGGATTCTGCGCTCCTAGCCTTGCACTCACAGAAAGTGTGATTGTCCTTCTGTCTTTACAGCTCGGCACCTTGAGCCTACTCTGGGTGTTTGCATCTCAGCCTACTGTGGTCTACTGAACACCTTCACTCCTCCCCCTTCCTATATACTGTCAGTCACCTGACCTCTGGTGTGCCCAACCCACTCCTCTGATCCACCACCCCTCCGATCTCATATAGTTCTAATCTCAGGGCTGGATGTTACCTTCTCTGACACGTGGGTTGTGTGGGCTGTGAGGGTGTTGTTGTGCAACTAAGTCCTACCTGCCTGGCTGCAGTTCCCTTCTGTGGCCTCCTGGACGCAGGGGCGCCACACTTTTGTTGAAGTAGTTTTTGAAACGTCAGAATATAATGCTCGGCATTTGCTTACAACTTGCAGGACATATTGCTTTTGTTCTTCATCTTTTGTCAGAAGGTCGTTAAAGTCGGTTATTAATTTAACACCACGCTCAGCCATATCATTAACTACTTTTAATGTTTTGACAATTTTCAATCCTTCTTGGAAGTCATTATTTTGAGGCCAGGTGTTTGGATTTTGTCTTAGGAAATCTGTTTTTCCGTCCTTTCTGCCGAAAGTAGTGTCGGAGTTCCATCGATCTCAGTCAATCGTTCTACCATCCTTCTGTCAACATCCTAGATCTGCGAAGGAGGTGGAGTTTCACTCTCTGGATGTCCGTCGCCTGGTGTTACACTACCTAGAGGTCACGGCTCCCTGGCGTATCGACCAGAATTTGTTCATTCAGCATTTTGGTCGCAACAAGGGCCGGAAGGTGGCTAAAGGCACTATCGCCAATTGGATAAAGAAGGCCATCACGGATGCCTATCTCGGTCAGGGCCTCTCGGCTCCTACTGGTTTCACGGCCCGTTCTACCCGGGCCACTTCGGTCTCCTGGGCTGAGCGTGCTGGGGCTTCTCCGGAGCAGCTCTACAAAGCGGCTACATGGTCTTCGCTACATACCTTCACCAAACACTATCGGTTGGATGTGATGGCTGGCAGGGACTTGGCCTTTGGTCCTGCAAGCGGTTGTCCCTCCCTAGGTAAGAATTCGTGGGCATTCCTCCTATGCTGTCGTGGAAGGTGACTAGAGAAAATAGAATTATTCTTACCGTTAATTCGGTTTCTAGGAAACCTTCCACAACAGCACTTATTTCCCTCCCTAATTTCCTGGTTTATGGATTTTATGCTTGTTTCTTATGCGTTCTGGGTTCGTTGTAAGACACTGGCTAAAGGGAGGTGGGAGGGGCCTTTTAACCTCTCTTGTGTTCCTGTCCCCATTGGGGCGTGGCGAGGCTACCTCCTATGCTGTCGTGGAAGGTTTCCTAGAAACCGAATTAACGGTAAGAATAATTCTATTTTTCCTGTCCAATGGGTTAAATTGAGTGATTTTCGCGGTTTACTACTTAAAAAATATGTTCTGTTCTCAAGATCTGAAGGACTTTTTAAGTAATAAGATTACCAGACACTTCTGCAATCCCACCAGTTGCTGGATTCGTAGGCAAGGAGCTTCTTGCTTGAGAGTTTTGTTAGCACTTCTCTAAAGCTGGCTACATCCATCCAGCTCCACTGTTGAAGAAACAAAGTGGTCTGTATTTGCAGCATCATTGGGCGCACAGTTTGGGCCATCAGTGCAACCATAATGCTGGTTCAAACAGTTAATCAGGAGCGCACCGCCATCAGCAGGCGGTAGACATGTGGACCTTTAATGCATGTTTCTTAACTTCATCCTTAGGCTAGGGTCATACTTGCCCAATTCTAAGTTCCCTGCGTGTTTTGCAGAGAACTTAGAATTTACTTCTCCCTCCGCAGGCTGCAGAGCGGAGAACGCGGCCCCTAGTAACCCGCTGTATATTATTGATACCAGCTACACACCGGGCTGCGGGAAATGCAGCATGATGTGTTCCCCTGTGCGTGGTGAAAATCGAACCCCGCAGCCCCCCCAGCAGCCCCACTGTGTAGATGGTATCCATGATACACAGCGGGTTACTAGGGGCCGCGTTCTCCGCTCTGCAGCCTGCGTGAAGGCTGCGGAGGGAGAGATAAATTCTAAGTTTTCTGCAAAACACGCAGGGGACTTAGAGTTGGGCAAGTGTGACCCTAGCCTTAGCAACATAAAATTCACTAGTGTGTCCTTCTTACTTGATGCATCTACCATGTGATTGTTAAAAGGGTCCCCCATTTCATCCCCTCACTTTGGTGCTGTCTGTTTTGATGTAAAGTTATCAAACTAAAAAAACAAAATGTCACCAATGTGTCTTATTTTTGTAGCTGAGCTGGTGGTGGTGGATAAGGCCATGGAGCTGAAATACATTGGAGGAGTTTATGGAGGCAATATCAAGCCCACGCCGTTTTTATGTTTGGCATTGAAAATGTTGCAGATCCAACCAGAGAAAGACATCATTGTGGAGTTCATCAAGAACGAAGACTTCAAGTGAGTAAGAAAGCAAAGAAGTCACTATAATATGTACCGCACTTAAGTGTGACCTCTATTTCTGGAACTTTGGACTTGCAGAGATCGGTTTCCATATTCCAAACGTGAAAGATCTGGGGTATAATAATTACAGACCATCAACTTCAAGAGTGAACATGAGGAATCGCAGTGGTCTAAAGACAGTGGGAGATAGGATGGTTACTATTGTATGTGTACAAGTGATAGTGAACTCCTGACCTGCAGAGATACCTATTAGGTCTCATTCACACACGCAGATTTCATCTGTGTTTTGCATTAGTATTTTAAACAGCACTGAGGTGTCTGTAAGCCAAGCCTCCGACTTTCCCTGAATCCGACTCATTCATTTATTACTCATGTTTAAGTGATACATTTATTGAAGTACAATTTGAACATCAGGCTTTAATCATACTAGATGTGGGCCCGATGCTATCGCATCGGTTGGATGGTGTCTGTGTGCTGTCTCTCTTCCCCATCCGCCCCCGCCATGCTGAGTGCGGTGTGGGAATGTCACAGACCTGTAGTGATGATAGTCAAGTGATCAGTCACATGACTGTGACATCACCAAAGGTCCTGTAAGCAATGAGAGGTGAATCAGAGGCGTGTGGGGTGGGTGGGGAGGCCGAGCTGGGAGGTGAGACTGGGCAGACTGGTGGGAGCGTGAAGTGGCACCGCTAGTGGCCGTCATATTGGTGTGCGGTAACTGTGTGCGGCATTCAGATGTGTGGTGTGCGGCATGTGGATGCTTCGGTAATCAGGCCGATGGTGTGGCATGGAGCCCTACCGGACACCAAATTGTTAACCCATGATTTGGGTGTACAAATATGGTGCAGGAATAGGCGGACAACCTGAGAGAAATGGAGGAGCCACTTCGCTATTATGTAAGTAAACAATAATCAAGATATTTAGATAGAACATAATAATTCATAATAATATTTAGCACATTCTGCATTGAACTGCTCTACCCAATTTATTATATATTTTAGGAGTCTGTTCATTTTATACCAACTCCACCAAAATGGATTCCGACTCCAGAGTCTTGACTTTAAAGCTATTATTTTAGCTACAGACCAAAAATAAAGTGTGTGGATATGGCCTTAGAGGTATTATGTTTAATATATTGGATATGACATGTCTGATTGAAAAAGGCTAAACCTTAGTACCCCCTAGGGGAGGGATAGGACGCTATAGGCGATTATCAGCATAGCAGGGGAAGTAGTTGAAGAAGGCCAGGATACGGTCATGAGACACAGTCTCTTGACCACCCAGCTCTGAACTAGTTGGGAGAAACTGTCCCCGACTCTGCGTGGGCTTGGAGATGCTCTATCACCTCCCTGGTTCTGTGCGGGCCGGGATAAAATGCCCCTTGTACATATTTCTAGGATCCACATCTTTCCTTCAGATTAGAGATCTGGCAGATTAACTTTAATTATAGAGCGATGTGCTGAGACCATCCTTCCTTGCAGGTACGTGCGCGCATTGGGCGCCCTCTACATGCGGTTGACTGGTACAGCCAGTGACTGCTACAAATATCTGGAGCCGCTCTATAACGACTATCGTAAGATCAAGACTCAGAACCGGAATGGAGGTAAATTTTCTGCAATGTTCTTAGTATGTAACTGATGCAGCTGTATTTCTGGTGTAGTAGATCATTGGCCATTCTTGTTTCCTCATGGAGAGTTAGGCTGCTTTCACATCACATTTTTTTTCACATCCGTGGTGATCCCTGACTTTTAAGGATCACACAGACAGGCACAGATCAGTGCCAACAGATGCCACTGATGCCCATGGATCCGTGTTTTCCACGGATTCATCATCAGGTAGCAGAGATAAGGCTTTACCTTCTGAAAATGAATAAAGACACATACAATATGCGCCGCCGCCACATTATAACACGCATCCCCCATTTGGGGGAACAAAAGTGCATCTTGTAATCTGAAAACTACTACAGTTCTCAGATAAATGATCTTTTCTTGTGATTTCACCCCTAGAATTTGAGCTGATGCATGTGGATGAATTCATAGACGAGCTCCTCCACAGTGAACGGCTCTGTGACGTTATATTACCGCGCTTACAGGTATTTATGCAGTTTATGTTTTTCGTTTCCTTGTTTTACTCATTAATGTGGAATGATTGTAAATGACGGAGGGCGGAAGTGTAAACTCGGGCGCACACAGGACGCCTGACATACCGGTATCGGCATGCACAATGTCAGGTGTCCTGGGGCTGCAGTGCTAAATAGTGGCAGGGAGGGAGGAGGGTTTGACTTAAAGCCCACAGGGGTGTAATAAAAATAACCCAACCCCACATAGTGACGCTGTACTGCACACTTGGTCCATCTCCTCCCCTCCCCCTTTATAACACTTTTCTCTGCAATCAAATCTTGAATCATTCAGGTAAAGGTATGATTGCACTCATCATCCCAGAGTCTATAAGGCACTGGCTTCACTTTATAGCCCTAAATCCTGCTGGTTGGTTCCCTTTAATAGGCATTACACAGGTGGGATCTGCCTCTAATTTTCAAAAATGATTGGTTGCCTCTGTTTTTAGGGTCCATATTTAATATCTTACCTGACAGTTTGATTCTCATTAGAAACGTTACGTGCTTGAGGAAACAGAGCAGCTGGATCCCCGCGTCAGCGCATTGGAAGAAGATATGGATGATGTTGAATCTAGCGAGGAAGAGGAGGATGATGATGAAAAGGTTTGTGAGATTAGATGCTGGTGATGAGGATATGTATGATTGCAACCATCATCTTTTCTCCCAAGTTTTTATCAGTTCATTGTCAGTGGGTTCTATCATAGAGGGATTGTCCAAAGCAGAAAAATGATGATTGGAGGGAAAATACATTTGAGTTTCAGAAATGGTTGCTGGGCTGTTATAAAGATAGGTTTAGCAGGAGAGAGGTGAGATTTTTATACCTTTTTTGGCTTTAGGGCAGAGATCCTACTCCAGAGCATCACAGACGAGGCTACAGAGACCTCGACAGACCAAGGAGGACTCCTTCACCCCGATACAGGAGGAGCCGTAGCCGTTCTCCAAGAAGGTAACGCAAAACAGATCACTAACTGTACCGTCACACGTGACGACGGTACTGCCGATTTGTTAGGCGATGCAGGGGCGTGGCCTATCAGCACCGATATCGCTCCTGCATCGCGTAATATAATTAGGCAATGGCGACTCCTTTTACTGATCGCCTGGTTTCAGAGCAGTGCTCTGAAACCAGGCGGCCGATCTAGGGCGATGTGCACACATCGCCCCATGTAAACGGCCGCCGGCGACCTGACAGGCGATGGGAGCCATAGGCTCCGATTGTACTGCATCTCTGCTGGGGTTTTGAGACACCCCCGGCGGCGATGCTGCCTGTCAGCTCGCCGGTGCATCACCGGAGGTGTCTCCCTGTGTAAACGCGGGGCGCCATAGCGTGTGCGCTCCTGCCAGTCGCCACCGACATCTCCGGCGAGGTGGCAACGTGTGACCGGCCCCTAATTGTTGTATGCGGTGCTGCTATCCATGGAGAACCATTCTGAAAAATCGATTGCCCGGACAGCCTGTTCTGATTTTAGCTGTCATCAGCACATCAATTTGGGAATAGTTAAAATAAAATTCTGTGTTTATTTCATGTTATTGAAAACATAGTAAAAGGTCCAAGAACAGCACATGTTCCGTCTTGCGTGTTAATGGCGAAATATTTATATTTTGTATGTATAATATATATGTAGATGTATATATAATACTAGCTGGGTGCCCGATGCAGATGCATCGGGATTCTAGCAGAGCGAGTCTCTGACTCGCAATGGCCGCTTCGCGGCCAATGCTTCGCGCTGCTAAGGCGACTCGCCATGCCCGCTGCGCGGGCATAGCGAGTCGCCTTAGAACTGCGCGGCCAATGCTTCGGACGTATCCACATGATGACATTGACTCGCAGCGTGAGCGGACTCAAAAGGGGCAAAAATCCCATTCGTGATTATATAATAGATATGTGTATTATTATGAGTAACAATAATATATTTATATAGATGTGTGGTTTCTTTTTTTTTGTTTATTTTAGAAGAAGTCGTTCGCCTAAGAGAAGAAGGTAAGTTAAGAACTGCATTTATCTCCTAGAATTATACAGAGACCTAGGTCGTTATCTGCGTGTAGACCATGAAGTAACTGGTCCCTAAATCGGAATGAATTACATTTTTTTTTTTTCTTAAAATGGTTCCCCTTCTTTATTTTTTTCACACACATATGCAGTGGAACCTTGGATTATAAGTAACTTAGTCTGAGAGTGTTTAGCAAGACAAGCTAACATTTTTAATAATTGTAACTTGGTATACAAGAAAGATTTGCAATAAGAGCATTATATAAGCCCTCCCTACCCCTCAACATTACTGTACCTCCCTCCCTGCACTCATACAGTACAGTACTAGTAATACCACTTCTAGCACATGCACATAAGCCATCAATCGCAGTCGTCTCCCCTTTTCAGGGTTCTGGCCTTTGCATGTTCACTGCACTCTGAACATAGAGCCTCCATACTTGGTACTGTACATGTGTGACGCTGCTACTAAACCAACTTTATTTACTTTAACTGATTAACTTCCTGTACATATGTATATTATAATATATGTATATTATAATATATGTATATATATATATCTATTATATAATCGCGAATCGGAAAAGCGCCCCTCCGCGCGCACTTTCCGATGTCGTCATGTGGATACGAATTTAACATTGGGCGCGAAGCGCCCAATGCTGCGCGAGCAATGGCCGCCAGGCCATTGCGAGTCGCTGGCCCAGGGCGAGCAATGGGCGCGAAGCGGCCATTGCGAGCCGCTGGCCCAAAATCGATCCACAGCCTCGGCTACAACCTTAGCGATTTACCGCTCAGGTAGCGCGAGCAATGGCCGCGAGGCCATTGCGAGTCGCTGCCTGAGCCGCAACTCGCTCCCCGGGGACCATGGAGCGGAGGCGGCACAGCCGCCTCCGCTCCCCGCTACCCACAACTCGCCCCCCCAATGTCCGCACAGCCTCACCCAGGTCCAAACAGGCCCCCCATGTCCGCATAGCCGCCCCCCCATCTTCGCACAGCCACCCCATGTCCGCACACCCACCGCCATGTCCGCACAGCCCCCCCCATGTCCGCACAGCCACCCCATGTCCGCACAGCCCCCCCATGTCCGCACACCCACCCCCATGTCCGCACAGCCCCCCCATGTCCGCACACCCACCCCCATGTCCGCACACCCACCCCGCAACAAAACCACCCCGCCGCACCTAAGGCCCTACCCCCTAAGTCCGCCCCACCCCTACACGCTAAGCCCCGACCACCTAACCCCCGACCCGCAGCATCCTAAGCCCCCGCCGATACCCCCTAAGCCCCGCCGTCTACCCCCTAAGCCACCGCCGCCCCTAAGCCCCTACCCCCTAAGCCCCGCAGCAGCCCCGACCACCTAACCCCCGACCCGCAGCATCCTAAGCCCTCGCCGATACCCCCTAAGCCCCGCCGTCTACCCCCTAAGCCACCGCCGCCCTTAAGCCCCTACCCCCTAAGCCCCGCAGCAGCCCCTAAGCCCCTACCCCCTAAGCCCCGTAGCATCCTAGGCCCCCGCCGATACCCCCTAAGCCATGCCGCCTACCCCTAAGGCACCGCCGCCCCTAAGCCCCTAACCCCCGTAGCATCCTAGGCCCCCGCCGATACCCCCTAAGTCCGCCGCACCCGTACACGCTAAGCCCCGACCACCTAACCCCCGACCCGCAGCATCCTAAGCCCCCGCCGATACCCCCTAAGCCCCGCCGTCTACCCCCTGCCCCTCTCGCTAAAGCCCTACACCCTAAGCCCCCGCAGTCCCCTAACCTAACGCCGCTGTCACCTAAGGCCCTACACCCTAAGCCCCCGCCGTCCCCTAACCTAACGTCCCCGTCGATCACTTACATGCCTTCAAGTCATCTGATCGTCCGTCCGATCCACAAGTCCTCCGTCCGGCCAGGCGTCCTCTTCCTCCGGCCCCGGGGGTCTTCTCTCTTCTTTCCGCCATCTCCGCTTCTTCGTCCGGCCCCGGGGATCTTCTGTCTTCTTTTCGCAAACTTCCACCTCCGACGTCCTCTTCCTTCTCATTAAGATAGAATGGACGAAAAATCCGCCATTCTACCTCAATGTGATCTGAGGCCCTCTTCTGATTGGTCGCTGTATACTGCCCTCAGCCAATCAGAAGAGCCCCTCATTTTTTTATTATTTTTAAATTATTTTTTAATTCTTTTTTTTATTATTAAATTTATTTCTTTTTTTAAGTGACACTGAGACACAGTTCTCATTCAGGTCCGCATTTTTTTTTTTTTATTATTATTTTTATTTAATTATTTATTATTTTTTAATTATTTTTTTATTATTTTTTAATTATTTTTTAATTCTTTTTTTTATTATTAAATTTATTTATTTTTTTACTTGCGAGTGAGACACAGTTCTCATTCAGGTCCGCATTTTTTTTTCCCCATTGACATACATTAGCGGTGTGTCGGTGATTTTATGGCCGGCCACCTGGTTCTATTTGTCGGCCCTAAAATCGCGGACACACCGCTAATGCATCTCTATGGGCAGTCAGCCCGATTTCGGATTGGACGCCGACCAATCAGAATTCGAGCTGACTGCCCATAGACATGCATTAGCGGTGTGTCCGCGATTTTAGGGCCGACAAATAGAACCAGGTGGCCGGCCATAAAATCGCCGACACACCGCTAATGTATGTCAATGGGGAAAAAAAAAGGCGGACCTGAATGAGAACTGTGTCTCACTCGCAAGTAAAAAAATAAATAAATTTAATAATAAAAAAAAGAATTAAAAAATGATTAAAAAATAATAAAAAAATAATTAAAAAATAATAAATAATTAAATAAAAATAATAATAAAAAAAAAAAAAAAAATGCGGACCTGAATGAGAACTGTGTCTCACTCGCAAGTAAAAAAATAAATAAATTTAGTAATAAAAATAATAATAAAAAAATAATTAAAAAATAATAAAAAAATAATAAATAATTAAATAAAAATAATAATAATAAAAAAAAAAAACGGACCTGAATGAGAACTGCGTCTCAGTCTGACTTAAAAAAATAAATAAATTTAATAATAAAAAAAATAATTAAAAAATAATTAAAAATAATAAATAATTTAATAAAAATAATAATAAAAAAATTAAATATATGCTAATTATATCAGCCCTTCCAGCGGACCTGAATGAGAACTGGGTCTCAGCCTAAATAATAAATTTAATAATAAAAAAAATAATTAAAAAATAATTAAAAAATAATAAAAAAATAAATAAAAAATAATAAATAATTCAATAAAAATAATAATAAAAAAATTAAATATATGCTAATTATATCAGCCCTTCCAGCGGACCTGAATGAGAACTGGGTCTCAGCCTAAATAATAAATTTATTAATAAAAAAAATAATTAAAAAATAATTAAAAAATAATAAAAAAAATAAATAAAAAATAATAAATAATTCAATAAAAATAATAATATTAATGCTAATAATAATGTTATTAATGCTATTATTAATGCTAATAATGCTATTATTAATGCTATTAATGCTAATAATAATGCTATTAATGCTATTAATAATGTTATTAATGCTATTATTAATGCTAATAATGCTATTATTAATGCTATTTATGCTAATAATAATGGTATTAATGCTATTAATAATGCTATTAATGCTATTATTAATGCTAATAATGCTATTAATAATGCTATTCATGCTAATAATAATGCTATTAATGCTATTAATAATGCTATTAATGCTATTATTTATGCTATTAATGCTATTAATGCTAATATTTATCCTATTAATGGTATTATTAATGCTATTAATGCTAATAATAATGCTATTAATGCTATTAATGCTAATAATAATGCTATTAATGCTATTAATAATGTTATTAATGCTATTATTAATGCTAATAATGCTATTATTAATGCTATTAATGCTAATAATAATGCTATTAATGCTATTAATTATGCTATTAATGCTATTAATTATGCTATTAATGCTATTAATGCTAATAATAATGCTATTAATGCTATTAATGCTAATAATAATGCTATTAATGCTATTAATAATGTTATTAATGCTATTATTAATGCTAATAATGCTATTATTAATGCTATTAATGCTAATAATAATGCTATTAATTATGCTATTAATGCTATTAATGCTAATATTTATCCTATTAATGGTATTATTAATGCTATTAATAATGCTATTAATGCTAATATTTATCCTATTAATGCTATTAATGCTATTAATAATGCTATTAATGCTATTAATTATGCTATTATTGCTATTAATGCTAATATTTATCCTATTCATGGTATTATTAATGCTATTAATGCTAATAATAATGCTATTAATGCTATTAATGCTAATAATAATGCTATTAATGCTATTAATAATGTTATTAATGCTATTATTAATGCTAATAATGCTATTATTAATGCTATTAATGCCAATAATAATGCTATTAATAATGCTATTAATGCTAATATTTATCCTATTAATGCTATTAATGCTATTAATAATGCTATTAATGCTATCAATGCTAATATTTATCCTATTAATGCTATTAATGCTATTAATAATGTTATTAATGCTATTATTAATGCTATTAATGCTATTATTAATGCTATTAATGCTAATAATAATGCTATTAATGCTATTAATAATGCAATTAATACTATTAATTATGCTATTAATGCTATTAATGCTAATATTTATCATATTAATGCTATTAATATTGCTATTAATGCTAATAATAATGCTATTAATGCTATTAATAATGTTATTAATGCTATTATTAATGCTAATAATGCTATTATTAATGCTATTAATGCTAATAATAATGCTATTAATGCTATTAATAATGTTATTAATCCTATTATTAATGCTAATAATGCTATTATTAATGCTATTAATGCTAATAATAATACTATTAATGCTATTAATAATGTTATTAATGCTATTATTAATGCTAATATGTTATTATTAATGCTATTAATGCTAATAATAATGCTATTAATGCTATTAATAATGTTATTAATGCTATTATTAATGCTAATAATGCTATTATTAATGCTAATAATGCTATTAATAATGCTATTAATGCTAATAATAATGCTATTAATGCTATTAATACTGTTATTAATGCTCATAATACTGCTAATAATGCTATTAATACTGCTATTACTGCTAATAATAATGTTATGGCTTATATTATTGCTATTGATGATGCGATTATTATTTAAAAATGTTTAAAAAAACAATAAACATATTTTAGATACCCGATGCATTTGCATCAGGCTAACAGCTATAACTACTATAATCAAATTAATGCACGTTCTAGAATCCCGATGCATTTGCATCGGGCTCACAGCTAGTATATATATATATATATATATATATATATATATATATATATATATATATATAATACAAAAGCAATTAATTGCAAAACTGTGATAATTTTATATGAATACAGTAGATATTTTTGGGTTGTGGAATGAATCATCTACATTACACTTATTTCTCATGGGAAAGTTTGCTTTGATGTCAAGTGATTTGGATTACAAGCACATTCCCGGAATGAATTATGCTTGTAAACCAAGGTTCCACTTGTATTATAGAATTCATATGTCCTTTCATTATTGTTGTTATTATTATTTATATAGCACCATTAATTCCATGGTGATCTACATGAGAGGATTACATACAAAATTATAGATCTAGTTTACAGTAAACAAATTGACAATGACAGACTGGTACAGAGGGGAGAGGACCCTGCCCTTGTGGACTTACATTCTATTGGATAATGGGGAAGAGACAGAATTACGTTTTCACCCCTAATCCTTCTCCACTCCATAGAGAGCGACATCGCAGCAAGAGTCCAAGGAGACACCGCAGCAGATCGAGAGAACGACGCCATCGATCAAAATCTAAATCTCCAGGTTTCTTTCTTTAACCATTTCTTAATATTTATGTATGGGGCCACTGAAGGAAGGTTCACACATGATGGAGCATGTCTATGGGTTTGCTGCAGATTTCAACATTCTATTTTAAAGGGTGAATTCCAAAGTAAAATCTGAAGAATATTGCCATGCTGTATAGAAATTATCCGCTGTATGTGGATTAGACTTTTGAAATTAGATTTATTTTCCCTGCATCTATAATCCTCTGTAGATTCCATTTTATGTTGAAATCTGCATCAAATCCATCAGATGTGAACAAATCCTAATGGTTTTTTGAGATCCATATAGCTTTCCATTTCTGAATAGGATTAGGTCTGAATTCACATGTCCTGTTTTCATGGCCAGTGTAGGAACTTGTGATTTCCGGATCAACCCTGGGTCTCCCCATTTAAACTCAGTCTTAATTCAGTTCATGAGACAGATGGCCTGTTTGTGCAACACAGTTTGAGTCCACTTTTTGTTAAATGAGATTTCGGCTTTGCAGATATTGTTTACTTGCAAAAATTAGTATGTATTATAATTTTCATCCATTGATAAAATCACTACCTGGATAAGCCTTTTTAAATAAAGTAGTCCCTCTTATAATATTACGCCTTCTACCTGCCTCCAGCACTGACTCTTCTGGGGCTTGCGTGACATTGTTACCCCATATGAGCCCTATAGCAGCACTTTTACAACTCCTAAATAATTGTAACTAAACTATTGTGTGTTATTAATAGGACATCATCGAAGTCACAGACACAGAAGCCACTCAAAATCTCCAGAAAGGTAAATGGGATAACTTTTATAGTCTATTCTAAAATTTTCTAATACTCATCTGATGCTGCGTCTGATGTTTTAGGCAGTCACTTAGCTGGGGATGAAGGACAAAATAGCTATGGTACTGGAGGTGCCTGTATTACAGGGATTAAACAGTGTTAAAGTGAACCTGTCATCATGGTTTGCCCCAATAAGTTGCGTCCACCACCAGTAATCCCTTATATACAGCATTCTAGAATGTTGTATGTACATTGCCAGGCCGATCTGTATAACATCTAAAAAAAAGAGGTTTTTATTATGCTCACCTACAGGTTGGTCCGGTCTGATGGGCAATGCTGATCTTGATCCGGTGTCTCCTGTCTTCTTGTGATTGCTGTCATCCTTCCTTGCTTCGTGTGGATGACACATCCTACGTCATTCACATAGTTTCATCCATTGTGCTCCTGCGCGCATGCACCTCTGTTATCTGCCGAGAGCAGAGCAAAGTATTGTAATTCGCAGGTGCGGAAAAGGTCAAAGATCGCCTGGGAAGTGAACATGCGCAGGTGTTGTTTGACATGTGCTTGAGCAGTACATTTACTGCCATCAGTAGGGTAGAGAGAAGTGCGCAGGGGCGCTATGAATGCCAGTGAATAGATGATGTAGGACGCATCGTCCACAAGAAGCAGAGAAGGAGGACTGTGATCGCAAAAAGAGAAAAGATGCCGAATCAAGATCAGCGTGACGCACAGATAAGAATAATAAAAGCTTTCTTTTGTTTTTACAGATTGGCCTAGGGCAGGGATGGGCAACTCCTGTCTTTAAGGACCGCAAACAGTTCAGGATTTCCTTAGTATTTAACAGTTGGAATCACCACCTGTGCAGAAGATTACATTACCAACTCTGAAATACTAAGGAAATCTTGAAAACCTGCAGTGGGTGCAGCCCTCGAGGCCTGGAGTTGCCCACCCCTGGCCTAGGGACTTGTATATATTATTCTAGAATTCAGGATATAAGGGCTTACTGGTGGTGGCTGCAGCTTTTATGGGAAAAAATCTGGTGACAGATATCCTTTAATCATTGGCAGTGCTCATTCAAGTTACTTTTTTACTTCGGGACAAACATGGTGTATGAAAAATTGGTTTAATCACAATGGAAAATTTGCAGTTGGTTACAAAACTTCCATATTTTCTGCCATCTGTAAAAACAAAAAAAATTTAAAAAAAAGCTCGTAATAAAATAATTAATGCAGATATAGACAGTACTTGTATGTCAAATTGAGATTTGCAGTTCACTATGCCCAATTTCAGGCTTTTGTCTAGAGAAACACAATGCAGTTTTTTCCTGATCAGTGTCCATCCGGTTTGTGTGCCACAACCAGGAGTGACTCCAAAACCCAGAACAGGGGTCAATTTCAATTATAGTTTTTCTCTGCAAGTTCCTCTCCTGGTTCCTCTCCTAGTTTTGGCAAGCAAACTGGATGGACACTGATGAGTGAGAAACTGCAGTGTGAAAGCAGCCTAATATGGTTTTCTTTTATTTTGGCCAGCAATTAGAAAATCTTGAGACCAGAGGGGCCACTCATTTAAACCTCAATGAATCTCTTTTGTTTTTCTTTAGGTCAAAGAAGAGTCACAAAAAAAGCAGACGTGGAAATGAGTGACCAAAGGCCATTGGAAGCATTGTTCTATTCT
>JARQOC010000006.1:120287933-120320731 GCA_033576535.1 Allobates femoralis
GGGGCTACAAAACCCAGGGGCTACGCAAGATTACAGTCACAACCTGAACAAAATGGTTAAGTTTACCAATAAATAAACAAAAACAACTGCAAAAACTGGTAGTCTCACCACCCAGGCAGACCTTGATAAATTTCTTCGAAAACAAATGGATATCTCGGCGGTCTCTAAGTCGACCCGCCAACTGATAGTCGATGATCATACTGAATCGGAACCGGAAAGCGATATGGACAATGAGGAAATGTCCAAAACCTCATTAGTCACCAGGTCCTTTATCAAAAGAATATTAAGTAAGACCCTAGAACCTATCGGCAGAGACATCTCCGACATCAAACAGGATCTCTCCCAGTTGGGCCACAGGGTAGAATCCCTCGAAACTTCCTATTTAGATCTGATCCAACACTCTAACGCTGCTCTACAGAGCCTTCAACGCCATGAAGACTAACTTAACCAAATTTTCACAACAATAGAGGATCACGAAAATCGTGAAAGACGAAACAACCTACGACTGAAAGGGATACCCAAAACAGTTGGCCAAGGCGCCCTCACCCCAACCGTCACAGATGTTTTCCGCTCTATCCTATCCGCAGACGACCTACCAGATGTTGAGGTGGGAGGGCGCATAGGGCACTAAGACCGAAACCCCCTCCTACTGAACTGCCAAGGGATGTAATCTGATGATTCCTGGACCATAGAACCAAGCACCTCCTGCTCCGCAGAGCAAGGGAGGCAACTGACATAACCTGTAACAGCACTAAGGGCCAAATATACCAGGACCTCTTTGTAATCATATTGAATAAGAGGAGACTACTAAAACCCTTCACCACTGGCTATTCCCTTTTGGAATCTTTATAACTGCCAACATTAGAAAAATAAGCTCCGACCTCAACATCGTGCTCGATCACTACCCAGCCCTTGAGGTGATCAATTCGGCCCACCTTTTGAAACCTGTCCCTTATCCCCCTCCATGGCAGTCAACCCTGACCCCTAAATCCCAATGAGCTAAACGGAGGTCTGCCAAACCAGCTGCAACCCGCAAAGAAGATGATCCATCTGGGTGATTCCGTTTGCGAGGTGATGAAGCACCAGATACGGCGCACACATTTAATCTTTCCCCTTCTTGTTCGAAGGAAGAGCATATTTCACCGTTATACACCTTTTCTGCAATGCCGACTGAAAGTCCCCTTGAGAGCTGTTGATATTGAACTTAACCGTTTATTTTTCCTTTTTGCTGTTATTGGTTCAGAAAATGTCGATGGATCATGAGTAGATCTCCAAGAAACGTGTGGTAACTGTGCTACCTCCGATATTAATGAGTCAAACCACAGCTACCCATGAATGTTCTTAAAGCTACAAGTACTGTCTACCTATTATTTATTGGCTTCTGAGCCCCTGTGTCCTTTTCGCTGGTCTCTCGACATCTCCACTTGACCGCCTTGCAACCACTGAAACCACGCATAATGCATTCTCTATTGCTTGAGATAAATGTTTTACTTTTTGCACTGTTCCATTTAACAGTTCTACCTTATGTTACCTTTTTACATCTCTTTTCTTCACTCCTTTTTGTCTACCTCAAACCTATCTCTACTTCAACCTACTCCACTGGGGAAGCTCCGCTGCCGAAAACATCACTTCATCGCCCTCCAATATGACACCAAACTGTAAGTTGTTCCCTATTGTCTCTCACAATGTCCATGGTCTGAACTCTCCTATTCCTCACTCACAAACACTGCACCACTTTAAGAAAGCCAACTTTGATATCTTATTCCTACAAGAGACTCACTTCCAGGTCGAGATAACGCCTTCTTTCGAAAAATGTTTCTATGATAGATGGTATCACACACCACGAAAAGGTGAAAGAGGGGTGGCGATAGCCTTTACTAACAATAACCCTTTTTTCTTGAAAAATATTGCACTATTTGTATTTGGGATACTAGCATACGTTAATATCAATAGGTATAATCACCCATAGTTCATCTTCCGGGCCAGGGGGGCGCCACGATCCGTTATTAGTGCTCCTTCCTGGTACCGGAGATGAACTGTGGGTCTCCCTTTTTTGTTAATTGGATCGCTGTGTCTTCCTTTATGAACACCCACAACTACTGGGCACATCTCTGTGGCCTATGTTCCTCTTTCCCAACAAGTAAATGGCAACGTATCAGGTCTAACAAATAATAAATGACACATCATACACGTAGCTTTTGACTGAGTGGCCAATAAGGTGTCGACACACAGAGGCCCGAAGAGGTATCCAGGTGACCATACGTTGCCAGTGTAGTGTGGGTATAGATCATAATACAGGCAGTTGTAGGTGTGTTGGTGTGTCTGTGGAAACAATCCCTCCCTGACCATATACATTATTATATATGTGAATATGTTTGTGATAACATGCATAGTAAAACTTATGGCTTGGAAGGCGCAGGGGAGATGGAATTCTCCCGGTACTGCTGATAATTCAGCCTTCACTTTAGAGGGTTAATCATTCTAATCAATATGACACAAAAAAGGATGGTTTTAAACACCTTTCTGCCTCTTCCCCCCTCCCCATTGGGGAGTTTAATTTAGCTAAATTTTACTTACTATGGAACAACTTGATTCCCCTCTAACCATACATATCAACATTTATATAGATTATGTTTGTAATAACACACAAAGTGAGACTTGAGGCTTGAACGACGTAGGGGAAACGGATTTTTTCCCCCTTACTGCTGAAAATTCAGCTTTTATTTTAGACGGTTAATCAATTTAATCAATATGACACAAAGAGAAGGGAAGAAAAAGAAAGGGGAAAAGGGGATGGTTTTAAAACACTTTTCTCTTTTTTTTTTTTTTTTTTTCCCCCCCTCCCCATTGGGGAGTCAAATCTGGTTCAAGTTCTCACTTATTGTGGAAATAAAGGTCTAGGCTTAATAGGTGAATTCCGCCTCTAGGATTAATTCCCACAGACCCACACACTCTTGCCCTTTCTAACCGCACGACACTGGCGCTTCACGTTTGGTTGCCTGAACAACGCCTGACATCAGGGGGTGATAACCTTACTGTAAAACACGGCTGTTAGACACTGGTAGTCTGCAGCCGATTGCCCTGATAACACCTGTCGTCAGTTAATAGGCGACATTTCCGCCATAAAGTATACCTCAGCGTTGCCTGTGTCATGGCGCTGACAGAAATGGCAGTGTCCTCTCTGTGCAGCATTAGGCTGCATTTCTGCATGAAATTGTAATTACTGTGACTTATTCATGTATATACTATGGTGACATTTTTGTAAGCATGTTTTTACTTCATTCTAGTGTTTTTAATTGCACACCTGTATCAAGGAGGAGGTGACGTTTAAGGGAGTTTCCCTATAAATTCTGCCATGACGTCACCTCCCCCAGACCTGTAGAAGCGGGCAAACCGCGAAACAGGACCTGTCGTCTGTACCTTCATGCACCCCTCCCCGCACCTCTTCAATAAAGAAAGCACCTACGAACACACGGTGAGTGCCGCCTATTTGTTTTCTATACTTGGACTCCAATAATACTGTCGAGCCCCAGGTTTTGGGGTACTCCAAGGGGTTAACTGTGTCACGGGGAGTGGTGGCCGCGCCTGATCCCGTGTCCTAGGGGACTTCTTTGCGAAGAAGGGGAATATTTACAGGGGATGATATATACAGTTTGTCGTGACGCCACCTGTAGTTTCTGGTGATGTGTCACCAGCGCCGCCACAGTCCGCCGGAGGTAGATGGTCATGCGGCAAGTTGGCAAAGTCCTCTACAGGTAGGGCTGGACCTCCGGGTCAGCGTCCCTGTATGGGGAACAAGTTCATTCAAAGGAAATACAGATAGAGCAAAGTCACTTTTCCTCCGGGTACTTTACTGTTCACTTGCATTGGCATAATACAAAGTTACAGTTCAGCACTTCTGTTGTTATGAGGACAGGTAGCTTATCGGGTGGCTGCAGGTGGATCCCAGGTAGTATAGTGGGACCCTTGGTGTGCCTTCCTTCATTAACCCCATCTGTTCCTTCCTGCTTTCCAGTTTGTGGTGTGAAGCCTGGTGACTTGGAATCAGCCTGACCTCCTTTCCTCTCTCACATTTGCTGCCGTCGGGTGATCCTCTACTGGTTGGCCGCTTGTTCCTTTGGCGGTCCCTGGTACCCTCTTTCGGTCTGCTCTGGTGCCCGGGAGAATTGAAGACTCCACGTGGTTCCGGATTCTCTGTCGTCCTAAAGTATCCCACAGGTGTGGGCTCTGGTGCCAGGTAAGCTGTCTGAACCTGACAACGGTCCCTCTTCCCAAACCGGCTGCTCTCCTGAAAAGCTTCTTAAACCCTTTCTTCTTCCTCCAAAGCAGCAAACTTAGAGGCAAAGACCTCCTTGTTCCCCCTAGAGGTGCTTTTATTACCTCCCGGGTAACCTCCCACCATGTATGCTAGTGTGGGAGTGTTGGGATAGGGTACCACCCACCATCATAGAGTCCACCTGCAGCTGGAGCATCTGCACCTCTTTTACGGCTGCATTACCTCTCTGTGATGCCTGCTTGGCGGGGCGCCACAACACCACCCCTGATGTTGACCCGACTGTGGTCTGGGAGGCCCACAATAGCCTCATACATTAACAAAACTATGAGAACTGAACTGGATACTCTCTACAAAGAAAGAGCCAAATTAGAACTCCAACACCAAGAAACTCTTTCCTCTCATTTACTACCTCAACTGACCAGCCTCAGACAGAAGTTAAAAGATCTACTTAATAAACAAGCTGCCAAATATTTCTCACACTGGAGAAACCGCCTTCTGGTTCATGGAGATAAGGCTTCTAAACTAATGATGTCATTGATTAAAAAGCGTCAATCACACACGTTTATACATAAAATCAAATCTAGCAATGGACAAGTGACGCAGAACTATGACTAGATCAATAAAGCTTTTTTGTCTTTTTACAAAGACAGACATTGACTCTTTCCTCGCCTCCCTGTCCCTACCAAAATTAACAGAAACACAACAAATACATTTATCTAAGCTGTTCGGCCTCAGCAAAGTCCAGTCCATCCTATCGAAGAGCCCCACTGGGAGGTCGCCGGGGCGGAGATGGTTACACAATCTCATATTATAAGACCCACTTACCGACCCTCGGTCCGCATCTACTTAGAATGTGCAATGTGGTTTTAAGTGGTAGCCCCCTCCCTCCTCAGTCCCTCAAGGCACATATTTCCCTTCTGCACAAAGAGGGCAAAGATCAGACACTCTGCGGGAGCTATAGACCTATCTCTCTGCTAAACATTGATTTGAAAATGTATGCAAGTCTACTAGCAAGACGTTTGGCAGAGGTAGTTCCTCAATTTGTCTCTCTGGAGCAGACGGGTTTTGTTCTGGGTAGGGAGGGGAGGGACAACGCAAGCAGAGTTCTTCACCTACTGCAACACGCAAAAATAAACAATACCCCGCTGGTCCTGTTGGGCACCGACGCTGAGAAGACCTTCAACAGGGTGGACTGGATATTTTTACATCATACTCTTGCAGCCTTCAATTTCCCACCATTAATTGTAGCTATCTTCAAAATGTATCACCTTCCTTCAGCGAGACTAAGTATTAACAACCTCCTTTCGGAACCTTTCCTGATTCAAAATGGTGCGAGACAGGGATATCCTCTGTCGCCCCTTCTCTTCATACTTACAATGGAACCGCTTCTACGCTGCATTCAACTAACTCCGGAGATTGAGGCGATTCTGATGCAGGGGATGCACCACAAGTCCACTGCGTTTACTTTTCTGAATTGGGAGGAAAAACTTACTAAAAAGCCAATTCTACTCAAATCCCTCTATTTGTTCCAGATGCTCCCAATACATATCCTTGTACATATCTTCACCAAGATAAGCTCTTTTTTCTTAAATTTCATCTGGAACAATAGACGGCTGCGGATTAATTCCTCCACCCTAACTCTACCTAGCTCTCCACCCTAACTCTACCAAGATACAATGGAGGCATGGGAGCCCCAGATATCTTCAAACAGTATAGGGTTGCAATGCTCTCCAGAGTCCTGAACTGGATTCGAGGTCCCCCCAACAAACTATGGCTGTCAATCGAAAATTCATTAACACAGCTTCCCCTAAGATCTAAGGCCTTATTAGTGGACTCACAATAAATCTCAACCCCCATTAAATTACCTGACAAGAGTCCTCAACGTATGAAAGAAATACCATAACAAAATGACTCCTCCCCTTATCCCCTATTCTGACCATATAAGATGTCATTGGCCCATACTACCCTAAAAAACAGAAGGATCCCCATGCTGTCATCGATACTTCGCTATTGTGCTCCATTTCTATAGACATGGTGTTCTTGGAAGAAGCTCTAGAAACGTATGATGAAATTAAACAAGCAAAACCCTTAGCAAATATCTCATTTTTACACTATAATAGATTGAAGTCGCATGTTCATAAGTGCATGTGGTCCTCCAATCTACTTAGACCTCTAACCCCCTTTGAACAGCTCTGTGCACAAACCCATTCACCTACTGGAAGCTTATCGAAGCTCTATAAATATCTAGCCCGTGAGAATGCTCACATTAAACGTGCACATTTGGGCCTTTGGGAAAGGGATTTAAATATCCTATTCACGGAGACCCCATGGCCCATCATTCTGTGAGAAAATACAGGAGAATTCATTTAAGGTGATCTCCCGTTGGTACCTCACCCCGACTCAGCTTCAGAAATGGAACCCTTCAACGACAGGAACATGCTGGAGGTGCAATTTAGAAACAGTCACATATTTACACCTTTGGTGGACCTGTCCTAAAATATGGGCATACTGGGATATGGTGTCCAAGATCATCTCAGAAGTACTGGATAGGGAATCTAACCTGATGCCACAAAACTCTCTTCTTTATCTCCAGATGTGGCCGACAGACGCCACAGTGTCCCGACTAGCTAGCAACATTTTAGATGCAGCCAGAATTCTTATACCTACACATTGGAACTCCACCTTGCTTCCTCCTAAGACCCGTGTTCTCCAAGAAATAGATCTGATATACAGGACAGCAGAAATAGCTGCCCTCTCCTATAGTTCCTACCCCTTATTCGAAAAAATTTGGACACCATGGTTAAGATACAGGTCCACCTCCGAGTTTACCAGAGCCCTTACTCATACTCTTACTTGAGAAACCAAATCCACTTTCAAGGTCATTACTTGCTCCCCAAACTTGCAGTTATGTGACCAAATCTGCTGTGCCCGATCCTATAGACTACAGCTCAGCCCCCCAGAACACCAACACCCCTACACCCCATCCTCCACATCTCTTTTCCCAACTATCTTCCACTGTCCACTTTCACCCCTATTTTTCCTCTATCTCCTTCTATGAATACATCAAATTGAGATTCCTAGGCTCCAATTTTACGTTCAATGACATCTTTTCTTTACCATAGTATGGTGGCAACACTACCCTCATTTGATTTTATTCTACTGAGGTATCCATCTATCCCCTTAAGACTCCTGGAACCTTACAGATGTTGCCAGAGCCTAGCGTAATCCCTGGTCGAGAACCTAGAACATATGGAAGATATCGATGTTTGAGATGCTGTTACTCTCTTTCTTCTGAACAAAGCCTTACATTGATCTGTTTGTTACCTTACAGTACAGTCATAGCCAAAAGTTTTGAGAATGATACAAATATTAATTTTAACAAAGTCTACTGCTTCAGTTTCTTCTAATGGCAATTTGCATATACTCCAGAATGTCATGAAGAGTGATCAGCTTAACAGCAATTACTTGCAAAGTCAATATTTGCCTAGAAAATGAACTTTAACCCCCAAAACACATTTCAACATCATTGCTGTCCTGCCTTAAAAGGAGCAGCTAACATCATTTTAGTGATTGTTCCATTAACACAGGTGTGGGTGTTGATGAGGACAGGGCTGGCGATCAATCAGTCATGATTAAGTAAGAATGACACCACTGGACACTTTAGAAGGAGGCTGGTGCTTATTATCATTGTTTCTCTTCAGTTAACCATGGTTATCTCTAATGAAACACGTGCAGCCATCATTGCATTGCACAAAAATGGCCTAACAGGGAAGAGTATCGCAGCTAGAAAAATTGCACCTCAGTCAACAATCTATCGCATCATCAAGAACTTCAAGGAGAGAGCTTCCATTGTTGTCAAAAAGGCTCCAGGGCGCCCAAGAAAGACCAGCAAGCGCCAGGACCGTATCTTAAAACTGTTTCAGCTGCGGGATCGGACTACCAGCAGTGCCAAGCTTGCTCAGGAATGGCAGCAAGCTGGTGTGAGTGCTTCTGCACGCACTGTGAGGCGGAGACTCTTTGAGCAAGGCCTAGTTTCAAGGAGGGCAGCAAAGAAGCCACTTCTCTCCAGAAAAAACATCAGGGACCGACTGATATTCTGCAAAAGGTACAGGGAGTGGACTACTGAGGACTGGGGTAAAGTCATTTTCTCTGATGAATCCCCTTTTCGATTGTTTGGGACATCTGGAAAACAGCTTATTCGGAGAAGAAGAGGTGAGCGCTACCACCAGTGTTGTCTCATGCCAACTGTAGAGCATCCTGAAACCATTCATGTGTGGGGTTGCTTCTCAGCCAAGGGAATCGGCTCACTCACAGTCTTGCCTAAAAACACAGCCATGAATAAAGAATGGTACCAGAATGTCCTGCAAGAGCAACTTCTCCCAACCGTCAAAGAGCAGTTTGGCGCCCAACAATGCCTTTTCCAGCATGATGGAGCTCCTTGCCATAAAGCAAAGGTGATAACTAAATGGCTCAGGGAACAAAACAGAGATTTTGGGTCCATGGCCTGGAAACTCCCCAGATCTTAATCCCATTGAGAACTTGTGGTCAATCATCAAGAGACGGGTGGACAAACAAAAACCAACAAATTCTGCCAAAATTTGGTCCAGAAGTTGATTGAGAGCATGCCAGGGAGAATTGCAGAGGTCCTGAAGAAGAAGGGTCAACACTGCAAATATTGACTTGCTGCATTAACTCATTCTAACTGTCAATATAATCTTTTGGTACTCATAATATGATTGCAATTATATTTCTGTATGTGATATAAACATCAGACAAACACAAATAAAAACCAGAGGGCAGCAGATCATGTGAAAATATAATTTTTGGTGTAATTCTCAAAACTTTTGGCCATGACTGTATACTATTGTAGACATGTGTTCTTCTATGTTATTTTCTCAAATTAATAAAAAGAACATTCAAAGAAAAGAGTGTCTCATGTATGTATCCCACACAGAGAACATAGTCATCCAACATGCTTTGAGAGGGGGTGAAAAACAATTCGGGAAATATTTTTTAGATGGTTATGCCTATGTTAACAACAGACATAATGCCTTTGAATTTCAGGGGTGGTTTTACCATGGCTGCCCAATATGTTATAATGAAAATGATACAAATAAGGTTACAAACAACTCCTATGGACAGTTATATTATGCCTTTTTAGCTAAAAAGCGCTACCTGCAGTGGTGAGGCTACACAGTGAGAGTATTGTGGTAACATGAGTGGAATGAAATGGTTGAAAAAGATCCAAATCTTCAATCATTTCTTCTCCAAATAGAATTCCCGACACCTTTAGATCCCCGCGATGCACTTTATGGGGGTTATACTAATGCCATTAAACTTTATCACCAACTGAAACCTGGGGAGACACTACATTACTATGATTTCACCAGTCTGCACCCCTTTGTAGACAAAACTAAAACATATCCTGCTGGTCATTCACACATTATCTATGAGGGTTTTAGTTTAATTAAAAATTACTTTGGTATTGCCAAAGTCAAGGTCTACCCTCCAAGGGATTTATTTTTTATGGTTCTGCCGGTAAAACTCAACAAAAAATTAATGTTTCTCCTTTGCTATACATGTGCTGTAAATTCCCAGACAGCGGACTGCACACATAGTGTCGAAGAACGTTCTCTGTCAGGCACATGGTGCACTATTGAGCTTGAGATGGCCATAGAAAAAGGGTATGGGATAGCACACATCTATGAAATTTGGGATTTTCCTAAAACCTGTGATCGTCTGTTTTCTCGGTACATTAAATTACATCTTAGGGATAAACAGGAGGCTTCAAGTTATCCCAGCTGGTGCACTGATGACAGTAAGGAGCAACAGTACATTGACTCCTTTCTTGAAAAAGAAGGTGTGCAATTACGACCTGAAAATATAGCAGAGAACCCTACTAAGAGAGAGATCTCCAAGCTTTTCTTAAATTCTTTATGGGGAAAATTTGCACAGAAATCTAATGTATCGTGTACCAGTATAATTAGCAATCCTGACGAGCTGTTTCAACATGTTTTTTTTTACCATATTACGACATATCAATGTTGCATTTTATTGATGATAAAACAGCCACAATCGATTGGAAATATACAGAAGGTCACCACACTGCCAACAAAAACATGAACATTTTTATAGCCTGTTTTACAACAGCATATGCCAGACTAGAACTTTACACTCTGTTGGACAGGCTACAGGAAAGGTGTCTTTATCACGACCCAGATTCTGTTATTTTTGTGCAGAGAGAAGGTGAGTGGAGTCCTCTTTAAGGTGACTACCTGGGGGAATTGACCAGTGAGATATGTGATGACACTAACATCACTGAATTTGTATCTGAAGGGCCAAAAACACACTGCTACAAACTCAACAATGGTAAACTGTCTTAAAAGTGAAGGGCATAACATTAAATGTTGGTAACGCGCAATTTATTAATTTCAACAGTCTAAAGATCTAGTTCTGGAATATCCATATAATTCTGATTTTGAAATACAGACACCTATTATCGTTGAACAACCAGGCATTGTGAAAAATAAAAAGTACTGGGACATTGAAACAAGACCATTCCGCAAAATACAAAGATGTGTTTACACAAAAGTCACCTATTAGATGATTTCACTACCATACCATTTGGTTATTAGTTGAAACTCGTGATGGATATGACCCGCCCCAGAGCCGTGGGGTACCTGGTTCCGGGTGTTGATTTACTGGGGATGTCACGGGGCCTGTTGCCCGGTCCCGTGGCCCTGGTGGTCGCTAAAAAAGGGGAATAGTCGATAAATAATAATAAAAATAGTGACTCATGACACCACCTATGGCTCCGGTAAGGTTACAACTCAATGCAAGACAGACCTCCAGGGTGATGGTGAAGCAGCAAGCTGGTTTCACTCCCTGTAGGTGGAGCGGGATCCCCAGGGTAGTGGTGGATGATGGGAGTTGTAGAACAATCTATGGAGGAAGTACGATCAGGGGCTGCAATAACAGTCACACACACAGGGTTGTTGTTTTCGTACGTTTACTGATGTTGCTGTACAAGGTTAAGTCCAGGGTACCGTCCGGGTGGTCTGGAGTTATGAGGCCTCCCTTTGACTCTGTCTGTGTGCTTTTAGTCCTGGACTGTCTGAAGCTAGGCCCTGACCCTCTCCTGTGTCCTCATTTGTATGGCAGGCTGTGAGAGTCCTGCTGCAGGCACCGCTAGATCCTCTGCAGTCCCTGGCTCTGCTGGGTGCTGTGCCTCAAGTGCTGCACCAGGAGACTTGAAGTCTCCCTGGCCTTCAGTCTTTACTGCTGGGCTGACTGGACCCATGCAGTCTCGCACTCCGGTGTCCGGGCTGTCAACATAGCTCTTCTGGGGCGAATTGGCAGGGCTCTGCTCCCCCTTGCAAACTCGCCTTGCCTCCGACCCTCACTCTTGGGTCCCTTACACTGACTAGGCTTCCCCTCTGGTATCGGCCTATCGCAGCACCGTTCACCAGGTGTCTTCCTCAGTACTGCTCCAGATTCAACTGCCTAACTCCGCCCCCAGGCCTGAATTTATAGGGGACCTTGCCTGAAGTCGGTAAGTAAAGCTCCCCATTCAGGTCTGAGGCGGAAGTTGTTGTGTGCCATCTTACCTGATGTGGAAATCCTTCCCTGCTCCAGGTGTTCCTGTGGCAACCGAACCATGGAGTGGGGTGCCACAGAAACCTGTCTGCAACTTCCATTCTCATTCTAGCAGCACTGACTAATTCTGGAAAAAGTTATTTTTGTAAAACAACTGTTACATAATATTGAAACTCATTTTACTCATAAACCTGATAATGGTTTTATGCTGGCAAAAACTATATGATGAGATCTCTCTTTCTTTTCCCAAAATCAGATTTCTGGAGGGTCTGCCGCATTCATTCGTAGATGATGAATTATTCCCTCCCGAAAAGGTGAATTTGACTATTGTTGATGACCTCATGGAGACTGCTAGTGATAACAGCGAAATAGAAAAAGCATTTACCAAGTATGTACACCACAGAAATCTCAGCATTTTCTACCTTGTACAAAACATATTTTGCCAAGGAAAGAAAAGCCATACGATAAATTTAAACACAAAGTACATGGTGCTCTTTATTAATCCTTGTGATAAATTACAAATTGTAACATTAGCGCACCAGATATACCCAGGAAAAACATGTTTTTTTTTTAAGCTTTTGAGGATACCATGCAGGAACCTTATGGTTATTTACTGGTAGACTTAAGTTCCAATATACTTGAGGAACTGAGCTAGAGATCGGGGCTGTTTCCCCCATGTTTACCAATTGTGTATGTTCAAAAGAAAATACTTCTAAAAAGTGAATTTCCCACAAAATTATGCATTCTACACTGTGTATGTAGTGTTGTAAAGCTGGGAGCTCTTAAAAACATTGGTGAAGGTCCCCCTTCTGCCAGAAAATCAATTTTGTGCAATGCAAGTCATGATTTAATTACAGAAATAGGGGAGATTGCATTAAACATCTTAAAAGGCTGTATCCCTCTGAAAGAGTGGCAAAACAATATGCTAAAAATGTGGCATAAAGCTATAAGAGCCATGAGTAATTAATCCCACAGCATAAAGAAAAAGAAGTGGCTACTAAACCAGTCCGGTTAGCAATCCCAATAATAACAAGTCTTCTCGGCAGCTAATAATTGAACATACTGAGAAAATGTATCCTGTACCCAAGAAGGATCTAATTAAATTACGGCCCCCTATTACAGGCAGCATACGCCACAGCGTTATCCAACGTCATGATGGTGAAATTAGTGACATTTTACAGCGTCGTGACATACCGGACAACGTGAAAATTAAATAATATAGTGATGTACTACAGAGGTATTTGGTTCATGCTAAATATGATGCAAAGGAACTATCAACTTTAAAGATCATTAACAGTCTTGAATCTGTTCATCAGCAATTGTCAAATTCCTTGATAAAAACCCTACTGTCAATGAAATAGTAAGTCATGTAAATCTGAGATATAAAAAGAATGCAGAATTTTTACTAAACAGACTGTTGCAAAACAAAAATATGACATAGTGGATTGATAAAAGTGAATTTATATTCAAAGGATCTATAATTCCTGGCTCTAACATGCTGGATTTGGTACGTAACACCACTCAGAGTCATGCACTGACCAACAGGAATTTAGCTCGGGGATGGGATACATTTATGAATGCTATGGCTGAGTTAAATATGCCATCCACTGTTGTGGATAACCACGCTACTAGAGAACATTTAGACAGATTAAAAATGGTCATCGATGAAAGTGATGTTCCATCTTTGCCTCGAGTTCTAACCACACCCCGCCTTTTGATCCGTCCTTTACACTCCTCCTATTAGGTATCACACAAGGACCATTGATGCCTAAAAAAAGTAGTCTTTCGTTACTACAATCCATGTGGCTCACTATATCTATTCTGCTCGATTGTGACATTTTATATACGGTAGTTATTTAAGAGATATATTGTATATATGCAAAGTATTATATACAAAATTGATCTACATGATTGTTACTTTATATTGTTCTATAAATTGAATGTACTTCCCGTGAAAGATTTTTGCGACTCATGCTAAAATGCCAGTGTAAATATCAATTGTAAAATGTAATGTAAATGTAATGGTTTATAAAATGTATTTGATTGTTGTTCAATAAACATTATAAAGTTTTTATAAAAATGGTGTGTCTCATTTGTATTCACAATTCGAAGAAAATGTTTCCTTTATTAACATTGCACACTTTTAATACCAGAGAATAATTATTGGCCATATAAATAATATGGCCTATGAAACAATACTAATTAAAGTATAAATAGTCTATAGTGATGAGCAAGCAATAAAATGCTCAGGTACTCAATGCTCAGGTTGAGCATATTGAGATGCTCAGGTGCTCGACCCGAGCACTGAGCCCAATGTTAACCTCTGGGAAACCCGAGCATTTTTCCAGCTGCACTCCTGACAGCCTGGATAAACCCTAAAATATCACAAAAGTAGAAGAACAGTGCACAAATGACATGGGAACAGCATGGGGAAGACCCCTTTAAGCATTTCTGACTCCCAGATCGCTGCGATGAACAATGTTGTCTGAGTGTTACGCCACTTTTACGGACTCGCAATAAAACGTCTTAAAACAAAACCAAAATAGATTTTCCTGGAGAAAATGGTAAGGGGCAGAGCTCATACTCACTTGTGACACAGTGTTGGTGTTTGTTTTTATTATTACAATAAAGATTAAAAAAAAAATTGGGAGGCACTCCGATGCCCCTTTTAAGAGACGTGGAGGAGGGCCTCATTGAATATTGTATGTTCTCATTATTAGGAAGTGGGTCTTCCATAGTGTTGCCCTATGCAGGCTACCAAAAATTGGGAGGCACTCCGATGCCCCTTTTAAGAGACGTGGCGGAGGAACTCATTTAATATTGTATATTCCGTTATTAGGAAATGAGTCTTCCATAGTGTTTCCCTATGCAGGCTGCCAAAAATTGGCAGGCACTCCGATGCCCCTTTTAAGAGACGTGGAGGAGGGCCTCATAAAAACAACATTTCCATTACAAAGGAGTGGATCTCCTATACTTGTAATGCGCATGCACTAAATATGGACTGAAACATTTACCCCTGGGGAATATACATGAATATACTGTACAATTTTTGTTTTTTGTTACGGGCATCATAAACACCTTTTAAAAATATTATGTGGGTGTTGCATGATGGACCACAGTCACCCTGGTGATATGGTGATGGAGGATGAGGAGAAGGAGGAGGACTACAGCAAATAGCCAAAATCAGGAAGCGCATACCGCTGCTATCATTTGGGGGTGTGGAAAAATCTTGCCCAATCCAGGCCTTGTTCATCTTGGTAAGAGTCAGCATGTCAGCATTTTCAGTTGGATGGGGGGTGCACTTATCAGTAATAATTTCCCCTGCAGCACTAAAAACCCGCTCTGACAAAACACTAGCGGCAGGGCAGGCCAGGACTTCCAAGGCGTAGAGAGCCAGTTCATGCCACATGTCCAGCTTGGAGACCCAATAATTATAGGGCACAGAGGAATCATGGAGGACTTTGGTATGGTTGGCAAGGTACTCCTTCAGCATCTTCTCAAACTTTGCAGCCCTTGTGAGAGTACTTCGCACCTCAAGGCCTGTGCCATGGGAGGGGCTGAGAAAACTCTCCCAGATCTTTGAGAGTGTTCTTCCCCTGCCTATGCTGGATTGGATTTGTGTCTCTCTCGCCTGTACTCCTTGGTTGTCCAGCAAATTGTGACCTCTGCCACCAGCATTTTCAGAAGGGAATTTCTTTTATTAATTCGGCAACAATGGCCTTCTGGTACTGCACCATTTTTGTAGACCTCTCTGCCTCGGGAATAAGAGATAGAACATTTTCCTTGTAGCGTGGGTCTACAAGTGTCACCAACCAATAATGAGTGTCACCCAAGATTTTGATAACACGAGGGTCACAGGAAAGACAGCGTAACATAAAGTCAGCAAGCGCTCCAGACTGGTAATAGGCAAGACTTCCATGTCCTCCCCAAGAGGATGACTGAGCTGAGGCTCAGCTAATGTGGAAGTGCTGGGAATGGGTCCCACCCAACATCCTAGGGTCCACTTGCAGCTGGGGCAGTTACACCTCTTTTACGGGTACAATACCCCTCTATGACGCCTGACCATGTGGGGCGCCACAAATGCTAATGATGGCATCATCACCGCTCACCATCTTGGTGGAGTACTCAAAGTTTTGGAGGATGGTACATATGTCGGATATCCATGTCCACTCCTGAGGTCGTATGTGTGGAGTCTGAACTGAATACCGACGGCCTTGTTGATGCTGGTAGTCAACAACTGCCCTCTTCTGCTCACAAATCCTAATCAACATCTGCAGTGTCCAAAGAATTCCAAAGAGTGGGGACATCACACACCAGTCTGTGAGCCAAATACGCATATTAGCTTCAGAACAGCCTGTTGCAGCTTGGCCGAGGCAGTGCTGCAGTGCTTCCAGCTTGTGACTGTTGTGGAGGGTGAAGAGGAGGAGGAGGAGGCTGAGGAGGATGATGTGCAGGAGCTGTAGACTCTGGGGGCAACCCTGACTGCGTTAGCCATACTTGGCGTCGGAGGACGTGTTCCGTCCCAAGGTCCGACTGGGTCCCGGCTTCCACTATATTAATCCAGTGTGCCATCAGCAAGATGTACCATCGCTGCCCACAAGCACTTCTCCACGTGTCCATGGTTAGGTGGACTTTCACGGAAACTGTGGTGGTAAGGACACGGTTAATGTTTTGGGGCACGTGCTTGTGTAATGCGGGGACAGCACACCGGGAGAAATATGGCGGCTGGGGACCGAGTAACGAGGAACGGCCACCGCCATCAGGTTGCGGAATACTTCCGTCTCCACTAGCCTAAAAGGCAACATTTCTAGCACAAGCAGTCGCGAAATGTGCGAATTGAGTAGTGTGGCCTGTGGGTGATTGGCTGCAAATTTGCACTTGCATTCCAAGGACTGGGGTATGGATAACTGAATGCTGCGCTGGGACACGAATGTGGATGTGGTTCCTGATGGTGGTATGCCTAATTGTGCAATGACAGGTGCAGGACAGGAGGCATTTTTGCATGAACTATGGACAGGGGATTGGCTTGCATGCACAACAATGGAAGAAGCAGTGGTGTCACCCGCAGACACAGCTCCTGGACCCTGAGGTTCAGCCCACAACGTCGGGTGCTTTGATGCCATGTGCCTGATCATGCTGGTGGTGGTCAGGCTGGTAGTTGTGCTACCCCTGCTGATGCTGGTGTAGCACCCCATAGTTCAGTTGCCACAGGAACACCTGGAGCAGGGAAGGATTTCCACATCAGGTAAGCTCACACACAACACCTTCCACCCCAGACCTGAAGGGGGAGCTCTACTTGTCGACTTGAGGCAAGGTCCCCTATAAATTCAGGCCTGGGGGCCGAGTTAGGCAGTTCAGTACAGAGCAGTACTGAGGAAAACATCCTGGAGACCGATGCCGCGCTAGGCCAGTTCCAGTGAGTGAGCCTGACCAGCGTAAGGGACCTAAGAGTGAGGGTCAGAGGCGAGTTACCAGAGGGAGCGGAGCTGTACCCGTTCGCCCCAGAAGAGCTATGTCGACAGCCTGGACACCGGAGTTCGAGACTGCACGGGTCCAGTCAGTAAAGACCGAGGCCAGGGAGAATTCAAGTCACCCAGCAGAGCCAGGGACCGCAGCGGATCTAGCGGTGCCCGCAGCAGGGCTCTCACAGCCTGCCATACAAATGAGGACACAGGAGAGGGTCAGAGCCTAGCTTCAGACAGCCCAGGACCAAAGCACACACACAGCGTAAAAGGGAGACCTCATAACTCATCGGATGTGGAGATCCCCAACTGCTCCCAGACCACTTGGACTGTACCCTGGGCTTCACCTTTCTCATCACATCAGTAAAGGTACGAAAACAACAATCCTGTGTTTGTGACTGTTATTGCAGCCCCTAATCCTGCTCCCGCCATAGACTGTCCGCCATCCCACTACTTCCACAACTGCCCCAGGGATCCCGCAACACCTACGCAGAGTGTAAACATCCTGCTGTTCCACCATCACCCCGGAGGTCTGTCCCACAGTGTCGGTAACATTGCCGGTACCGTAGGTGGTGTCACAAAACACTTTAATTTTATCTTCCATTGACCCAAAACCCCTTTTTAGCGACTACCAGGGCCACGGGACTGGGGAAAAGAGCCCGTGACATTCCCTGTGAACTATAACGCCCAGGATCGGGTACCCCACGGCCCTGCGGCGGATCACTGGCATGGCAGGTGGTGCAAATGGCCTTTTTGGGTTTATCAACAGCCAGACTCAAAAAGACTTAAGGGTTATACTGGCAACTTCTGTTGTGTTAGTGTTACGGGGAACAGTTGCCTACCTTCTGTCTGCGGCCACCACACTGCTTCTTCCTGTCTCTTTTGGTGCTACGCCTCTTCCCCCCTGAGCGCAGCTGTCCTTGCTCTGCATGCCCTCCTGCCAGTTTGGGTCAGTTACTGGATCATCCACCGCGTCGTCTTCCACATCCGCACCCTTGTCCTCCTCCTGACTTTCTGGCAATTGTATCTCATCATCGTCCACCTTTTGTGACACTTTCCCACCGTCACCTTCGTGTGACCGTGGCTGCTCAAATATTTGGGCATTGCTACATACGATCTCACTTCAAGTGGAGTGGGCAAGAGGCCCGAATCTATCAATGGCAAACTGAACAGCTCTTCAGAGTGTCCAAGTGTGGGATTCCACTGGGCATGGTGGGCGGAAGGAGGATCAGGGTGAGAAATATGCGGTCCTGACTCACGCCTACTGAGACTTGACTGTGTGGAAGACAGGGTGGTTGTGAAGGTGGCAAACTGACTGCAAACATTATCCGCTATCCAACTAACAACCTGTTGACACTGCTCTGTGTTTGTGCTGCGGTCCTCTAGGAATTGGGACAGGAAGGTCGGGCGAAAAGATGTGGGTGTTTGTTGTGGTACAATTCTAGCTTGCCCACAGCCTCGGCCCCTGCATGCACCATCACCATCACGTCCAGCTCCTCGTCCCTTGCCATCGGCCTTGCGCATGTTAAATGGTGTGATATTTGCTTTTTAAAAGTGTGCTATATGCCCTGCCTGTATACAGCTAAATTAAGCCGTAGAAGGAATGTTTTTTGGATGGATACTATAGATGAGATGAAATTAAAAGCTTGGACACCAGTCCCAGATGTGCTGAGTGGTATACAGCTTCTGATACACTGTACTGCACTATATACCCCTTCTGCCAATAGAGAGCTAAATTAAGCCATAGAAGGAGAGTTTTTGGATGAATACTATAGATGAGATGATATTAAAAGCTTGGACACCAACCCAGATGTGCTGAATGGTATACAGCTTCTGATATACTGTACTGCACTATGTACCCCTTCTGCCTATAGAGAGCTAAATTAATCCTTAGAAGGAATGTTTTTTGGATGGATACTATATATGAGATGATATTAAAAGCTTGGACACCAGCCCCAGATGTGCTGAGTGGTATACAGCTTCAGATACACCGTATTGCACAATATATCCCCTCCTGCTTATAGAGAGCTAAATTAAGCCATAGATTGAATGGTTTTTAGATGGATATTATAGATGAGATGATATTAAAAGCTTGGACACCAGCCCCAGATGTGATGAGTGGTATACAGCTTCTGATACACCGTACTGCTCTATGTACCCCTCTTGCCTATAGAGAGCTAAATTAATCCTTAGAAGGACTGTTTTTCGATCGATAAATGATATTTCAAGCCTGTACACCAGCCCCAGAAGTGCTGCTGACTGGTATACTGGTACACCGGTTTTCTATATACCCTGCCTCCCTGCCTGACTACATACAGGTAGATTAGTCCTCAAAAGGACTGTTGTTTATATGGACTTTGCAGCTCAGCACCTACACTACCTAAAAGGCCCAAAATCTACCCCTCACTCAGCAGCACCTCTCTTTACACTCACTGACAATATGCAGCACAGTGACGAGCACAGCACCGTCAGGTCTTATAAAGACCTGATGACGCTGTGCGGCCAGCTAATCACTGTAGTGCCACAACCAACATGGCTGTGGCATTACAGTGTTTGGTAGCCAATCCCTGTATGTGGGCTGGCTCTGTAAAGAGCATATACATGCAGGGAAGGTGGACCCCTGCATGTACCCGAGCATCTCGGCGGTACTCGGTGCTCGCCGAGCATCATGAGTACTGTGATGCTCGGGTGAGTACCGAGTACCGCCGAGCATGCTTGCTCATCATTAATAGTCTATAAAACAGAATAATTATTGGTCATATAAATAATATGCCCAATGAATGAAGCCTGATTAAATTAAAGAAAATATCAATTCGATATTAATTTGACATTAAGTTGATACACTTTTATATCAAATTAATATCAAATTGATATAAAAGTATATCAAACATGTCCGTTTTAATCAAGTCAATATCAAATTGATATCAATTTGATATAAAAGGGGCATGTTTGATACACTTTGATAGGGGGCGGGGCACCTGTCATATTTCTTTTGATGAGTGATACAGATCCCTTACTACTGGGGTGATACAAAAGTTTGTGCACCATTCCTGGTGAGTACCTAGTAGGACACCCTTTGGCAAGCATCACAGCTTGTAAATACTTTTTGTATCAAACCAAGAGTCTTTCAAATCTTGTTTAAGGCAATTTCATCCATTCTTCTTTGGAAAAGTCTTCCAGTTCTATGAGATTTTTGGATCATCTTGCTTGTGAAGCGATGGCCAAGGGACCAATGCGGTGCAGAGTACAATTACAGTACACAAGATGAGGTGGAAATAACAAAGGGTGAATTTATTAACAGGCAGGGAATGGTAAGAGCAAAGCAGGTTCAAAGGGGTATGCTGTGACAAAATGCAATTTAACAAGTGCTGCAGTTTTCTAGCTGGACCCCTCAATAGCACGGTGCTCCAACTATTACAAGACTGATATCAAACAGAGAAATTTGAACAGTAAACTCTAATACTACTCTACACTTACGACCTCACTGGCTTCTGCCAGACAGGCCACACAGCTCCTGTGTCCTGACTACTGAGGCCTATGCTATACCCTGACGTGTGCACAAACTGGAAAAAACTCACGATGGTGTTGGGGATGATATTCCTGTCCCGGGCCCAATGCGGTGTAGTTCGGTGGTGCACACTTCTCCTTGGAGGGTCGACTGGAAGTCCTCTTCTTCTTGCTTTAAGGTCCTCTGGATCCCCTTGGGTCCTGTAAGTACCATCTCTGGTCCTGTGCAGAACCACCAACCTGTAGGACTCCTCTGTCCAGTACTAGGCAGTCACCTGGGCTCTCTCATGATCTGGCTCACACTCACCTTGGAGCAGCACTCTGCCTGCACAGAAGCACTAGTCCATCAATCCTTTAAGGCATTGTGACCTTTCAGACACAAAACAAGCTGCAACTCCTAGCACTCAGTTCTCCCTTGTACAGACTTTTCTCTCACATTTGTAGGCTTGGTCAATCCTTCTGCACAGCTCTGGAAGGGGGAAGTAGGCCAAACCATCACACAGCACACAGGGAGCACTGTCTCTTCAAGTGGCAGCGTGCTTTTAACTGTTCATAGCAGTGACACCCCTACACTTGCACTCTTGCATTAATCTTTTGAGGTCTAGCTGCAGAATTTCAATGATTTTCAGATGAGGGCCATTGTAAATCATTCAGTATTTGTGTTTTGAGGTAGCCTTTTATGGATTTTAGCGTGTCTTTAGAATCATTATCCATTTGGAGAAGCCAGCCTCTTTTACAGATGGTGTTATGTTTGTATCAAGAGTTTCTTGAAATTTCTCTATACCTGTGAAATGTTCCCCGTGCCATTGGCTGCAACACATCCCCCAAGCATGATTGATTCACCCCCATGCTTAATTTAATGTGAGATGTTATTTTCCTTAAATTTTGTGCTGTTGTTTCTCCGCACATGCCTTTGATCATTGTGGCCAAAGGATTATATTTAAATCTCATCGGTCTACAGTGCTTGTTTCCAAAATACATCAGTCTTGTTTAGATGTCCTTTTGCATACTTCTGACACAGAATTTTGTAGGGAGGATGTATGATGATTTTTCCATGAAGGCCATATTTGTGTGGGTGTCTCTGAACAGTAGAACAATGTAACACAATTCCAAAATCTATAAAATCTTCTTGTAGAACTTTTGCTGTCCAGCATGGTTCTGAGCTTTAACTGGAATGACTTCACCAGAATGGAAAACATAGGAGATCTATAACCGGCATAGAAGAGAGCTAGAATTGAGTTTAAATAGTGGAAGGGAGTAGTAATAGTGTAGCATCTGAGATTTAAAGCTGCGAGAATTTTCAGCATGATAAGAAAGGAACTTTTAATTCCTTCAGCACTGGAAGAAAATAATTCTGCTCAACTTGTGATAATTGCTGAGCGGGGTCCATAGAGGACCTGTGATCAGCCAAATGCCGTGACCTTTTCATCCTCAATAACTCAGAGGTCACAGCAGGGCATAAAACACTTGTGATAATAGCCTTCTATATACATTTCTGAGCCCACATAGATTCCTATACATATTTCTGAGCCCACACATAGCCTCTTATATACTGTACATTTCTGAGCCCTCACATAGCCTCCTATCTAAGTATGAGCCCCTCATAGCCCCCTATATACAATAAAAGCGCCACATAGCCTCCTATATACAGTATGAGCCCCCACATAGCATCCTACATACATTATGAGCAACCCACATAGCCCCATACATACATTATAAGCCCCAACAGAGCCTCCTATATACATTATGAGACCCTCATAGCCTCCTTTATACATTTCTGAGCCACCACATAGCCTCTTTTATTCATTTCTAAGACCCAACATAGCCTCCTATATACATTTTTGAGCCTCTGCATAACCTCCTATGTACAGTATATTTCTGAGTCCCCACATAGCCCTGCATATAAAGTTTGAACCCGCACATATCATCCTAAATACATGAAAACATTCTATACACACAAAAAGAACACCACATACTCACCTCGCTCCCATTTCCCTAGCGCTCTGCTCCTGTCTCTGGGGCACTGAAGCTCATTGCAACATCCTACAATAATGTATTCACTGCTATCTGCATCCAGGAGTTAAAGATAGTGGGAACATCAGGAAGCTATCAGTGGTGGCGGGGGAGGGCCACTTTTTTCAGCCCTTGAGCTATCTTGTTCTGCACCTTAACAAGCCTTGTTCTATATGGCAGTAAAGCAACTCATATTTTATACATTCAATGTTTCCTTATACATAGGCACCTATAATTGGATGCTAGACATTTTTATTTGTATTTACTGCAACTGTTTATACTTGTTTCGTTGTATTAGATATTCTTTGTATTGTTTTTTAATCACATATTATTTACTTCACTTGCTAATATACAGTGGTGTAACTTGAAGCTCATGGGCCCCGAAGTTAAAGCTCCAATGGAGCCCCCAATTATTGCAAGTCTTCAATAGCAATAGTCTTTTTCTATAGGCCAAGGGGACTTTTGGGGCCCCCTGAGATGCAAGGCCCGTGTTTGATTACAAACCCTGCATCTGTTGAAGTTACGCCTCTGCTAATATAGCAACATTAATTTCCACATCACTTTACAGGCATCTGTGGCCCCCTGTGGTCTGGTCGCCACAGAAGGGTACTGCGGTATTCCTGTCTGCGGTAACCAGGGTTGGTAAGTTCAGTCACCCACCAACACACCCAGTCCCAGGGATAGCGGGTGACCCCAGGGAAACACCACTGGAAGTGGGTGGTCAGACGGTGGAGGTCAGCGAGCGAAACAGGACAGAGACAAAGGACTCTGAGGACTTGAGCAGAGATGAAGCTCTTTCCAGGTCCCAAGGCCAGAGACCGTGAGGAGACAGAGGGAGCCCTAGGGGCGTAGCAGTGAACAATCCACCTGTGCGCCCGAGTCTTCAGTGAAGCGGAGGGGCAGGGCAAGCACCAGGGACCCGGACCTGAAAGGTGGTGAGGAGACTCCAAGCTCCAACCACAGAACTGGTGGCCACAAGTTCCAGAGGAGCAGTGGCCAACTCCCGGCACATCTGCCGAGAAGGCAGTCGTAGTAGGGTCAGGGGACACAGCTGTTCGCCCGACAAGGCCTGTGACTGCTGGATTGGGGCTCTGTGCGCGGAGGCACGTGCAGGAAGGAGGAGAGCAGGCAGCGCAGAGGAAGGAAGGCCCAAGAGGGAAGGAACACGGAAGGGGTGTATTGGACAAGCCATCCTGGTTGCTAAAGACTACCCGGACCGCTAATGTATTTGAACTGTGACCTGTACTACGTGCAGCAGACAAAAATGAAGTAAACCGGGTTTGGAACTCAGAATTGTGTAAGACTGTTCCTTTCCTACCTGAGGAGGGGTAGCTTCCAAACAAACAAACCCAAAGGAGTCAGGCCAAATCAATTGCAATTCATTATTTATTTTAAAAGTAACACCATGTAAAATAGACAATATATAGTGGTACACAGAAGGAGGACCGCAAGACAAAGTTCAACCACAATAGTATTCAATCCTCAGGTATAACTTTATCCATCAAACAATAGTGCCCCAAATGGGTGCACACTATACCTAATGAGGATGACACATTACATACAAGTCAAGGGTCCCATTTACCTTCCTGTGACCGCCCCCTGACGCGTTTCGCACCAGCTTCTTCTGAGGAGACCCTTCCTCCTTCTGTGTACCACTATATATTGTCTATTTTACATGGTGTTACTTTTAAAATAAATAATGAATTGCAATTGATTTGGCCTGACTCCTTTGGGTTTGTTTGTTTGGAAGATATATTATATTAGGAGGGCCTTTACCTCTATCAGGTGGTTTGAAAACACTGAGGAGGGGTAGGCTGAAATGCCACGCAGGCAGCAGTAGCCTGCTTGTGAGATGTCCGGATCCTTCCCTGCAGCCAGCTCAGCCCCGCTGGCTCCCCAGTACCCTAACACTCCCTTACTCCAGGTGCCCTACGGAAAGCGCTCCACCCGTGGGGAGTGACACTATTCCAGCTGCTATTCCATCATCCCCAAAGGTCCCAGCCTGCAGCAGTGGCCACTACAGCCGCATACTGGGGGTGGCGTCATGACTAACTACTCCCTAATTCTCTAACCTCCTTTTTATTGACTGCCCATCTGGGTGGCCACAGACCTGGTCATGCCACCGTGACAGCCCCAGACACTCGAGGACATTGAGAAGCCCGGCTCCGAGTACCCCACGGCCCCCACTTGGGTGTGCCACTTCACCATGGGGCTCACAATTTAATCTCTCTATTAGTATGTCTTTGTAATGTGTGAAGAAACCAGAGAACCTGGAGGAAAACTCCCTAACCTCCTTGGACATATTGTCCCTGGTGGGACTTGATCTCAGGACTAGTGATGAGCGAGTACTAAAATGCTCGGGTGCTCGAAGCTCAGGCCGAGCATCACGAGATACTCATGTACTCGGCCCGAGTAACGAGCCCAATGTTATCCTATGGGAGACACGAGTATTTTTATGAAATGACTGCCGGCAGCATGAAAAAACCCTAAAAATGTCACAAAAGTCTCAGAAGAGTGCTCAAATGACATGGCAACACCATGGGGAAGACCCCTGGAAGCATTTCTCACTCAAAAGTCACAGCTGTGAACAATGTTGTCCGAGTTTCACGCCAATTTTACGGAGTCTCCAGAAAACCTTCCAAAATGACACCAAAATGAATATTTAGGGTGGAAATGTTAAGGGATACCCAATAGTGAGATACAGCTGGTGTATGTTACTTTTTGTGATCACATGAAAGATTTTACGTGAAAACATTGTGCGGCACTCCGATGACCCTGAGAAGAGACGAACATGAAGCCCTGTCTTGAAATAATGTGCCCATTTTGAGGAACTGGGTCTATTGTAGTATCTTCCTTTGCCAGGGCAGTCCAAAATTGGGAGGCTCCTCATTGTCCCTGGATAGAGACGTGCAGGAGGGCCTGTAAACAAGAACTGAGTGTATTGTAGTATATCCCTTTGGCCAGGGAAGCCAAAAATTGGAAGGTTCAACAATGACCCATGCATACAGACATGTAGTAGGGCCTGTAACCCTCAAGTGGGTGTATTTTAGCCTAGGCCTTTGGTCAGGGCAGCCAAAAATTGGGAGGCTCCTCTTTGTTCCTGGATAGAGACGTGCAGGAGGGCCTGTAACCCTCAAGTGGGTGTATTGTAGTATAGCCCTTTGGTCAGGGCAGCCAAAAATTGGGAGGCTCCTCATTGTCCCTGGATAGAGACGTGCAGGAGGGCCTCAAAACATTTTTCACATTGAAAAGATGCGGGTATCCTGTCTTTGTAATGCCCATTCAAAAAGAATGGGCGTAAAAATTTACCACTGGGGGTATACCTGAAACAACAGCCAAACTATTATAACGGTCATCATGGTGGCACATGAGGAGAAGGAGGAGCAGTCCAGCGATTAGCCAAGGAATAGGAAGACGACGTGGTGGATGATCCAGTAGCTGACCCAACCTGGCAGGAGTATATGCAGAGTGAGGACAGCAGTGCACAGGGTGAGGGAGGCGTAGCATCCCAACAGGCAGTACGAAGCAGGGTCGGGTACGCAGGCAGAAGGCAGGCAACCGTTCCCCGGAACAACAACACGACACAAGGTGCCTGTGCAAATGTTATGTCTTCCCGAGTCTGGCAGTATTTTAAGTTGGCTCCAGATTACTGTAAAAAGGCCATTTGCAACACCTGCCATGCCAGCATCAGCAGGGGTACGAAAAGTAGCAGCCTGACCACCACCAGCATGATCAGGCACATGTCAGCCAAGCACCCGACTTTGTGGGAAGTACAACAGAGTCGAGGAGCGGTGCTTGCTGATGTCACTGCTACGTCTTCGCCTGTTGTGCGTGCGAGCCAATCCCCTGTCCATGCTGGCCGCGAACAAGCCTCCGGCCCTGCACCTGAAGTTGCCCACGCACAAATCACACCACCATCAAGCACGTCCTTGTCCCAGCGCAGCGTTCAATTATCCATTCAGCAAACATTTGAACGCAGGCGCAAATACGCTGCCAACGCCCCACATGCCACAGTCCTGAATGATCACATTTCGCGACTCATAGCGCTACAAATGTTGCCTTTCCGGCTGGTGGAGACGGAAGCATTCCGTGACCTGATGGCGGCTGCTGTCCCATGTTACTCGGTCCCCAGCCGCCACTATTTCTCCAGATGTGCCGTCCCCGCTTTGCATAACCACGTGTCCATCAGCATCACACGTGCCCTCAACAACGCTGTTTCAGCCAAAGTCCACCTAATAATAATAATAATAATACAGCTTTATTTATATAGCGACAACATATTACGCAGCGCTTTACAATGTAGGGTTAGAGTACAGAAAATATAATACAGTAAGTAATTACAGTAGAGAACAAATACAGTACAATAATTGGATACAAAACAATAGGCATTGAATCAATGTAAAAAAGAAAATACAAAAAATAAAGCAAGAAATGAAGGTGACCCTGCTCAAAAGAGCTTACAATCTACTACAAGATAGGGGTTGCACAAGGTACAGGGGCTTATTGCACTGATGGTCCAGGCATCTTGAGGAAATGGGGCATAGAACTAAGCTTACATGGATGGTCATTATACAGTCTGTGTTGACCTTTTTGGTTTGGTGGAGTTTGTAGAAGAGTAATGTCCAGAGGGATAGACCATTCACTATCTACAGTACAAAGGACTTCTATTAGGGAGTATGATAGGCCGCCTTAAAAAGATGCTTTTTTAGGGATCGTCTGAAGCCATGCAAGTTGTGGATAGTCCTGATTTCTTGGGGTAAAGCATTCCAGAGGTTTGGTGCAGCTCTGGAGAAGTCTTGGAGCCGGGAGTGGGAGGATCGGATTATTACAGATGTCAGTCGAAGGTCATTTGAGGAACGTAGAGCGCGAGTGGGGTGATAGACAGAGATGAGGGAGGAGAGGTAGGGGGGTGCTGCACTGTGAAGAGCTTTGTGGGTGAGAAGAAGCAATTTGATTTTGATCCTGTAGTATACGGGCAGTCAGTGCAATGACTGGCACAGAGCAGAGGCATCTGAGTAACGATTGGCCAGATGGGTGATCCTGGCTGCTGCATTAAGGATGGACTGGAGAGGAGAAACTCTGGTGAGGGGGAGGCCGCTTAATAGAGAATTGCAATAGTCAAGGCAGGAATGGATTAGGGCCACGGTCAGGGTTTTTGTTATTTACAGGGTGAGAAAGGGACGGACTCTGGAGATATTCTTCAGGTGTAAGCGACATGAGCGGACGAGACATTGTGTGTGGGAGGAGAAGGAGAGATCGGTGTCAAACATAACACCCAGACAACGAGCCTGCTGCCTAGGCGTTATCGTGGTGCCACAAACTGAGAGAGAGATGTCCGATTTAGGGAGGTTAGTGGATGGGGGGGAGCAGAAGAAGTTCAGTTTTGGAAAGGTTTAGTTTCAAATAGAGAGTGGACATGATATTGGAAACTGCAGCTAGCCAGTCATTGCTGTTCTTTAATACCGCAGGGGTAAGGTCAGGGACTGAAGTGTATAACCACAGACACGTGGACAAGTGCTTGTGGGCAAGTCCGCTACATCTCCTTGACAAAACACTGGGTTAATATTGTGGAGGTTGTGACACAGTCTGAGCGAGGGACGGAACACGTCCTTCCCAAAGCAAGGATAGCAGGCCCTACCTCTGTCAGGGTTTCACCGACACTCTACAGCTCCGAAATGTCATGCTCTTCAGCCTCCTCCTACTCCTCCTGCGCATCCTCATCCACTGTACCCTCCACACCAGTCCCAAGCTGGAAGCACTGCAGCACTGCCTCTGCGAAGCGGCAACAGGCTGTGCTGAAGTTAGTCTGCATAGGTGACAAACCCCACAATGCAGAAGAGGTGTGGACAGCTCTGAAACAGCAGGCAGATCACTGTCTCACACCTGTGAACCTAAAGCCAGGAAAGGTCGTGTGTGACAATGGCCGGAACCTGGTGGCAGCTTTGAGGCGAGGCCAGCTGACGCATGTTCCATGCGTGGCCCACGCGCTCAACCTGGTGGTTCAGAGGTTTGTAAAGTCATACCCAGAGCTGTCTAAACTGCTGGTAAAAGTTCCCCGTCTGTCTGCACATTTTCACAAGTCACCTGCTGCTTCAGCCGGCCTTGGCGGATTTCAGCGCCGTTAGCGTCTTACGGCACACAGACTGGTGTGTGATGTCCCCACGCGTTGGAATTCAACTCTGCACATGTTGGTCAGGATATGTGAGCAGAAGAGGGCAGTTGTGGACTACCTGCATCACCTAAGCAGTCGGGAAATGGTTCAAACTCCACACATAACACCTGAGGAGTGGAGATGGATGTCCGACCTATGTACCGTACTCCAAAACTTTGAGGACTCCACCAAGATGGTGAGCGGCGAGGACTCCATTATTAGCATCACCATACCACTACTCTGCCTTCTAAAACGGTCTCTGCTGAAAAACAAAGAGGATGCATTGCAGGCCGAACGCGATGACTTGGAGCAAGAAACAGTAGTGGGTGTGGGTGAAAACACACAGTCCAGCCTCATCTCATCACAACGTGCAGTGGAAGACTATGACGAGGAGGAGGATGAAGACATGGAGCAACTCTCTGGCCAAATTGAGGATATCACATGCACACCAGTCATACCCTCGATTCAGCGTGGCTGGCCAGAGGACAGGGGAGATGAGGAGGAGGAGGACAGCATGTTCAGTCATCGTGTTGGTCTGGATACTGAAGTGATGGCTGTTAAGAGTCTGGCGCACATGGCTGACTTTATGGTAAGCTGCCTGGCTCGTGACCCTCGCGTTCAGAACATCTTGGCCGACAATCTGTACTGGTTGGCAACACTGTTAGACCCACGCTACAAGGAGAACTTTATGTCTGTCATTCATGAGGCGGAGAGGTCAGCCAAAATGCAGCAGTTCCAGAAGGCCATAGTCACGGAAGTAGGCAAATCATTCCCTTCACAAAACGCTAGTGGCATAGGTCAGGAATCGGTGGACAACCAAGGCGTACGGCCGAGAGGGGCACAAGTCCAATCCGCCACAGGTAGGGGAACAGTCTTTACGAGATGGGACAGTTTTCTCAGCCCCTCACGTACCACAGCCCCTGAGGTGCGGGGTAGTGCCACAAGAAATGCTAAGTTTGGCCAGATGCTGAAGGAGTACCTTGCCGATCGAACAACTGTACTGCGAGATTCCTCTGTGCCTTACAATTATTGGGTCTCCAAGCTGGACACGTGGCATGAATTGGCTCTCTACGCCTTGGAAGTCCTGGCCTGCACTGCCGCTAACGTTTTGTCAGAGCGTGTTTTCAGTGGCCCAGGTGGAATCATTACTGATAAACGCACTCGCCTCTCAACTGAAAATGCTGACAGGCTGACTCAGATCAAGATGAACAAGGGTTGGATTGGGCCAGACTTCACCACACCACCAACAAATAACAACTGAATTTAAATTTTGTAATGGGAATTTGCCATGTACCTCCACTGACCCATGGGTACACACTTCTGGACTTCCGAGTGTCCAAGTGTGGGATCAGTAATGTGCGTGGACGTGTACTCGGCCTGTTGGTAGGAAGGAGGATCAGGTTGGGAAATGTGCGGTGCAGTATCACGGCTACTGACACTTGACCGTGTGGAAGACAGGGTGTTTGTGGAGGTGCCAATCAGACTTGAAGCATTATCCGCTATCCAAGTAACAAGCTGTTGACACTGGTGTTGGTTCAAGAGCGGTGTACTGCAGCGGGCACCAACAATTTGGGACAGGACGTGTGAGCGAGTAGATGTGCCACTTTCTTGTTGCGAAATTAGTGCTTGCACACGACCTCGGCCTCTGCCTTCACCACAATCACGTTCACCTCCTTGTTCTTTGCCAACGCCCTTGCGCATTTTGCTTGTATACAGCGACAACATTCACAGGAGAGGATTTTAGTCCCTAACCTGTATTAAGGTACTACGTACACCTGTCTGGTGACTGTAATGGTTTCAGGAGAGGATTTTAGTCCCTAACCTGTATCAAGGTATGACGTACAACAGTCTGGTGACTTGAATGGTTTTAGGAGAGGATTTTAGTCCCTCACCTCTATCAAGGTATGACGTACAACAGTCTGGTGACTGTAATGCTTTCAGGAGAGGATTTTAGTTCCCTAACCTGTATCAAGGAATGACGTACACCAGTCTGGTGACTGTTGAGATCACAAGAGATTAGGATTTTAGTTCCCTAACCTGTATCAAGGTATGATGTACAACAGTCTGGTGACTTGAATGGTTTTAGGAGAGGATTTTAGTCCCTCACCTCTATCAAGGTATGACGTACAACAGTCTGGTGACTGTAATGCTTTCAGGAGAGGATTTTAGTTCCCTAACCTGTATCAAGGTATGACGTACACCAGTCTGGTGACTGTTGAGATCACAAGAGATTAGGATTTTAGTTCCCTAACCTGTATCAAGGTATGACGTACACAGTCTATTGACTGTTGAGATCACAAGAGATTAGGATTTTAGTTCCCTAACCTGTATCAAGGTATGACGTACAACAGTCTGGTGACTGTAATGCTTTCAGGAGAGGATTTTAGATCCCTAACCTGTATCAAGGTATGACGTACACCAGTCTGGTGACTGTTGAGATCACAAGAGATTAGGATTTTAGTTCCCTAACCTGTATCAAGGCATGACGTACACCAGTCTGGTGACTGTTCAGATCACAAGAGATTAGGATTTTAGTTCCCTAACCTGTATCAAGGTATGACATACACCAGTCTGGTGACTGTTCAGATCACAAGAGATTAGGATTTTAGTTCCCTAACCTGTATCAAGGTATGACGTACAACAGTCTGGTGACTTGAATGGTTTTAGGAGAGGATTTTAGTCCCTCACCTGTATCAAGGTATGACGTACAACAGTCTGGTGACTTGAATGGTTTTAGGAGAGGATTTTAGTCCTTCACCTGTATCAAGGTATGACGTACAACAGTCTGGTGACTGTAATGCTTTCAGGAGAGGATTTTAGTCCCTAACCTGTATCAAGGCATGACGTACACCAGTCTGGTGACTGTTCAGATCACAAGAGATTAGGATTTTAGTTCCCTAACCTGTATCAAGGTATGACGTACAACAGTCTGGTGACTGTAATGCTTTCAGGAGAGGATTTTAGTCCCTAACCTGTATCAAGGCATGACGTACACCAGTCTGGTGACTGTTCAGATCACAAGAGATTAGGATTTTAGCTCCCTAACCTTTATCAAGGTATGACGTACAACAGTCTGGTGACTTGAATGGTTTTAGGAGAGGATTTTATTCCCTCACCTCTATCAAGGTATGACGTACAACAGTCTGGTGACTGTAATGCTTTCAGGAGAGGATTTAAGTTCCCTAACCTGTATCAAGGTATGACGTACACCAGTCTGGTGACTGTAATGGTGTCAGGGGAGGATTTTAGTCCCTAACCTGTATCAAGTTATGAAGTACACCAGTCTGGTGACTGTAATGGTTTCAGGAGAGGATTTTAGTCCCTAACCTGTATTAAGGTAGTACGTACACCTGTCTGGTGACTTTAATGGTTTCAGGAGAGGATTTTAGTCCCTAACCTGTATTAAGGTAGTACGTACACCTGTCTGGTGACTTGAATGGTTTCAGGAGAGGATTTTAGTCCCTAACCTGTATTAAAATAGTACGTACACCTGTCTGGTGACTTTAATGGTTTCAGGAGAGGATTTTAGTCCCTAACCTGTATTGAGGTAGTACGTACACCTGTCTGGTGACTTTAATGGTTTCAGGAGAGGATTTTAGTCCCTAACTTGTATTAAGGTAGTACGTACACCTGTCTGGTGACTTTAATGGTTTCAGGAGAGGATTTTAGTCCCTAACCTGTATTAAGGTAGTACGTACACCTGTCTGGTGACTTTAATGGTTTCAGGAGAGGATTTTAGTCCCTAACCTGTATTAAGGTAGTACGTACACCTGTCTGGTGACTGTAATGGTCA